>JAUPFT010000016.1:13310105-13625105 GCA_036936625.1 Parnassius smintheus behrii | reverse complement strand
TTATTCAATTAGTGTGGTGTAGTAATTGGCAAAGAGTAGGGCCGCCTGGAGCCGGGGTCGTGAGGGTGGCGGCGGCTGAAGTGCAATGGGGGCGCAGCAGGCCAAGGAGCGCGGCACAGCCATCGGCGCGTCCATGCGCTCGGCTCGGAGCAGGCCGCGAGCACCCAGAGACCCCCGCATGTTAGGCTCCAATATATTTACCGAACATAGTGGTAAGTCACTTACATTAAATTAACAAGGTTCACGCTTTCAATTCATTTACAATGTGCAAAGTAATTTAAAGTGAACAATAAACATTAAAATTATCTTACATAGAAAACAAAAATTCTAGCTAGGTCCTCAATAAGAGTTAATTATCACAATAAAACTTTGTTATATTGTGTTATTTAATTCTAACTAAAGCATTACTGTACAGTGTTTTTATCTATGTATTTTAATATCAACATTTTGGATTCTGTAAGTATTGTTTTATAAACACTCCTTTGTTTATAATTAACCCTTGCAAACAAAACTTTAAGTATATAGGTATACATAATTATTGGGTTTATATTCTTTGTGTATTTGTGTTTTTGCTTTACTATTATGATGTGTGTATTAGTAGGTAATAGTATGATATTTTTACAAAATATAAACTAATATATTAAATGTTGAAGAGTAAAATTTACATGATAGTGCTTTGAAGTGCAAGAAAAGCTTGAAATTCTTTATGTCTTATAACAAAGCAAGTTTTTGATAGTCTCGGGCTTAAACTATGTTCAACACTTTCAAGGTCTGATTTTCAGACACAGTAGCAAGATAATAGCAACAATTGTATACAGAACTGCTAATGGGTTAAACCATGACAAACAAGACATTATAACACCACTTAAGAAGTCCCTTTAGCTGCGGCTTCACTGTCTACATTTTAGTTTGCTTATATAGAATTTCATGAATAAAACAGTTTTTTGTTTAAAGTTAAATAAGTTACACTTCTTTTAATATTATATATGATTAAAAATCTAATATATCACAATGTTTCTTTGTGATGCTTTGAAATACATGATTAAATATGTTTTTTATAAGATAAAAATTATATTTCCTACACCACCTAGACCTTTAAATTCTGGATATTGTATGAGAGAAGATGACCACAATTGATATGGTTATTTTGAATAGTGTCATTAAATATTTTTATAAACTTCCACACACCAGAGCATAAAAACTATGGTAGATCAAAGAAAATGCTTTTTGCAGTTATATTATGTTTACTTTGATTTTGATGTGCTGCTGATGGAAATTTGAATTTAGACCAGCCTATATGCATTCTTACTACTGAGCACATACTCTAATGTCTGTGAGGGTTATAAAGTAATGCTCCAGTGCATGTTTCCAGACTTCACATGTCTGAAATATTTTTATTAATCTGACATGGAGGTTTCCTTGGCATGTTTTCTTTCACTGCTGGGCATATGCACTGAAAACTGTAACTAACAATAACATGAAATTAATATTAAGTGCTTAGACCTTGAGCTATGGTGGCTTTAATTATAAATTTGGGATTGGAGAAAATTTTGAATTATACAATTGGTTCATTTGTATAAGTGTAACAAGTTGTGTGACCACCTTTCTCGAGAGTAGATTAAAACAATGGCTTACTTTAAACAAAAATTTACTATAATATCTTGAATGGTCTCCACAAATATTAAGCACAGTTGTCATACATAGTATCAATGAACATTTTAGTAGTGGTAGAGCCATGTTGCAGCTATATTAGAGTTGTAGTGTGAATAGTTCAGTTCGACCGGGGTAGGACCACACACTTACAGAATACCAGTGTGAAATACCAGCTTAATGCTGCTGTGTTTTGTATATTGAGTTACTTTTTACTGGAAACGAGGCATTCCATCTTAGTTCTCAAGGGTGACAATACATCTGCATTTTGATTCTTTATTAAGGATAAATGTCTATGGGCGACATCAACCACTTATTATCAAGTAGACTGTGTGCTCGTTTGTTATCCTATACTATAAAAAAAACCAATGAATATCACTAAGACCCGTTTTGGAATATTCTACTAATATTCCTTGATGGCAGATAGAAACTTTTGCAAGGATTGAATAAGAACTTATCCTTTGAATTTTAATAATTTTATGTTTTATTAGTCTTAACATAAAAATCAGGTATACTAACCACATTAAAAATATTGTAAGCTCCACTTGTATAAATTTGCCTGCATCAACCCTTAAGAAAAGAATACGAGTAAAATCTGAGTTCAGCAGGACAGCTGCACCTCTTTCTTACAATTTTCAAAACTTTGAATCATAACATTTATATATAAATGGAATGAGTTTTTTTTTTTTTAAATCGTGTTTAAAGTAGCAAGCTATCACTGTTAGAAATTATCCAAAAAATAAGCAATAATGCTATTGATGAAGCACAAAGTAACTCAAAAGGAGCTATGAAGAGAGTCGGGGTTACTCTATGTGATACTTTTTTATCATCATTATGTATATCTTAATGATGATAACTTTAGATGAACAGAGTGACTGTAATAGCTAGATGAGTCAGTAGACTGACGTGGTGAGAGGTTAGAAATTTGGAGCAAAAAGGGTTTATTTGAATAACCACTAAACAAATAACAGTTCATTAGCAGACATGGCCGCTTCTATTATAGGGTAGATGTGATTTAGCTTGTTAATGTTACATCTCCACCAAATATTTAAGTGTGGTAGAGCCATGTTGTAACTATATTAGTAGTATAGTTGTAGCATGAACGGTTCAGCTTGACTGGGGAGGGACCACGCTGTCACAGAATACCAGCGTAAAATAGCAGCTCAACGCTGCTGTGTTTCATATGGTGAGTGTAGAGAACTGGACACACATTTTACTGGAAACGAGGCATTTCATCTTAGTCCTGTGTATATTGAGAACAAATGTAGATATCTATGGGTCACAGCAACCACTTACCATCAGGTGGGTTGTATGCTCATTAATCACCTTTGCCACCCACAAACTAGAAATTAAAAGGAAAATAAAAAATTGACTATTCTATAATTAGTGTCAGATTTTGTTATTTTTGGTCCAATAAGATTAAATATCCTTTCAAAATCTAGTCAGTCATAAGTTTGGTTACATAAAGTTTCTGATTTGTCCATCTTCAATGTGGCCTGCTAACAAGTCATGTCTTCTCAAAGTATTTAACAGCTCAATCCCTCCATGTACTTTTTTCATTTTAGGTTTGGTGGTACCCAATATTTATGCTATCTTTTTTTTTTCATGAAATTGTAAATACTGCAGCTGCCAGCATAATATTGTTGTTTGTAGACATTTTTCCCACAAAATTTTGGTGGAGACAGCTAGTCGTCAACTTAAATATTTCTCAAATTGTTGGTGACTTGTTTAAATTTCTGTTTGAAAGGAAACAAAAGTTGGTGAGGTTTTAGTGAGTTGCAAATAGTTGGAAACAAAAAGTTGCCAACAATTTCGGTGGAAAAGCGCCTTAAGGAGTAATTGCAGTACCAGACATTTTATCCCTTTGAAACTGCTCTCTGTCGTCTTTGTCTAGATATTTTACATCTGGTATGTAGATGGTTATACCACTTTTTATAGAAATTTTTCTTGCTTTTCTCATAGTAGGTTCTTACAACACCTATCATATAATATAGGTTGATCGGTTTCTTATGTATATATATATATATATATGGATAGATAGATAGATAGAAAATTCTTTATTGCACTCAAACAAAACAATTTGGTACAAAGGCGAACTTAATGCCGAAAAGGCATTCTCTGCCAGCTATGGATGATGCTGATAGTTATACACAACTATAGTAAACATAATTTTTTTATTATTTTTATTCAAATTATTCATTAATTTGCATATGCGATTGAGAGAAATGTATTTTCAAAAAAAAAAAGCTTCTGCGAATAAAACTTAAATGATTTTTGAATAATATAACAGCTTCAACTTCTCTTTATATTATGTATGTATCTTAATGAGGGTTTTGATGTAATATTTTTTTAGTTTATTACTTATTGTTACACAAATTTTTGGTTGTTTATTATTTTTTTATATTTTTTATAGGATTGGGTAACAAATGAGCACACAGTCCAACTGATGGTAAGTGGTTGCTGTGGCCCATAAACATGTACATATACCCTCGATTACGAATCTAAAAACAAACAAAAATCAAAAAAAGTAGATGCGTTGTCACCCATAAGGACTAAGATTAAATACCTCGCTTCCAGTAAAAAAGGCTTCCGGTTCTCTATACTCACCATACAAAACACAGCAGCATTAAGCTACTATTTCGCACTGGTATTCTGTGAGAGCAAGGTCCTTCCCCAGTCGAGCCGACCCATTCGTGCTACAACTATACTACTAATATAACTGCAGCATGGCTCTACCATGTAAAAAAATAAAATAATAAACAACCAAAAATTTGTGTTAAATATTATTGGAAAGAGTTAAAAATACAATAGTATATACAGGTGAAGGCCAACTTTCTCCAATACTCACATGTAATTGTGTTTTTGAAGTATTTATATCCAGAACTCTCTTATAATGAAACAATTACTAACAATTAACAGAAAACCTAAGACCCAAAAACATGCGAAAATCTAATACTTAGTTGTTCCATTCAGATTTAAGCAATAATTTGTCATTCTGAATATGTTGTGTCAATTTTGCTGTGATGGTTTGTTTCCTCTTGTTTCTCTCAACCTATGATAATAATAATACAGTATTATGACTATGACGTTTTTAGGGACTATGCTCATGGCAGAGTTGAACAATATTTATTGAAATAATATTCTTTAGAAAAACTGGCAAAGTATTAGTTATTTATTTTATTTACCTTCAGACCCTGTATACAAAACCAATTATTGCATCTATGTGATCACTGAGATTGGTTTTGCTTATCCCTCTCTCTTTTTATACATTTAGTACAATCATACATATTTGAAAATTTGCAAATATACATTATATGACAATGAAATTATGCTGGCGACTTTCTCATCATTGTGCAGTTTAATGATATCACAAATAAAATTTGATTAAGTTGGTTTGCTCTAGTTGTGAATAATGTTTAATTGAAGGAATATAAACCACATTTAGCATTGATTCATTACAGCCTGTTTAAATTCCACTGCTGAACATAGTCGTGTCCCATAGAATGCTTCCTAGGAGGGATATTTGCAATAGTTGTCAACTTAGCCAGCGTTTTGACAGCAGCGGTTCTATATTATATTGTACTGTTATCAAGAAGTTGCAATTGCCTGTCTTATGTCTCATTTTCCCTCTGATATAGATTAATAGTTTCTCTTACACTGATACTATAAATGATTAAAACACCTATATATGGAGAGCGATGCTATCTTTTAACAAATGAATGCATAATCTATTATAGTTTCGCTCTGCGATATGTTTTCAGTCCAATTAATTTTCTCTTATTTTTAATCTGTTGTACTTTTATTATCTTTGTAATCATTTTAAACATACCTATTTTTATGTATTAACATGTTACATACAGGATTCCTAGTTCAGGAGCTAGTGCTCGATCGTAACATGTGTAGCATTTATTTGAGTTATAATAGTGTATTTAAGTATTGAGTTCTATTGAAGTATTAAAGTATGGCCACCATAAGTAATTATTTTAACTGCATTTGTTTAGTTGTTCACCAACAGTTATATTAATAAAAACATCTAAATATTTTTTTACAATTTTATTTAAGTCCTTAAGATTATTTACCTACTTATTAATAAAATCAATGTTAATTTAAGAAATGCTTTGAGTTACTCTGTCTCTCTCTTTACTAAATGATAATAGAAAGAGACAGGTATATACTTTATTTAAATGATTGTCAACAGTTAGGTCAACAAGGAGTGTTTTTATACAGCCTCTGGTTTAAACTAGAATCCGTTTCAAGATGTCGGAAATGAATGGGCTAAAATGTAAAATATGGGGTTTGACAGCAAATGTTAAATTTCGCGAAAACAGTGACGCATCAGGTGTGTGACTAAGGCCATAAAGGTTCTCACATCAGGCCATATTAAGCTGGGTCCACACTTGTATCACATTTGTGTCATCATGAATTTCAAAATCAGGCATATAGTATTAAGTATTTGTGAACACTCATTTCGACCATAATATCATATTTATCGCCTTATCATGCCACAGTCATGCCATCCACGTCCACACTTACTGTACTGTATCTTGTCAGTGTGTCACCAAAGCGTGTCATCATCACGCTCACATTTTCCTACGATTTTCCGCGTATTTTTTCCGTGAGATTTAGTCAACAACTCTCATTCAATTTAGACATGGACCCAGAATCCATCTCTTTGTAGTTCTGAGTGTAGCGGTGACATGTGCTTGTTTTATTGTTATTAGTCAAAAAGGTAAAAAATAGAGAGAAGTCGTTGGTGGCAGCTAGAGCTGTGTAAAAACAGAAACCTACACGGCGAAGCATTATTGCTGCTTGATTTACGGTTTCAACATATAAGTGGAAAATACAAATTTTTTTTTGAGTTAGTTTGATTTACATTGCATATCCTCTTTGATGATCGGGAAAAAAATCACTTCGAGATGGATCAAGGTGTACCAATGATCAAATGACATAGACGCATCGTGACACAGTATTAAAATGCCTCTATATTACGATCATTCTGCCGATCATAATATACGTATCCGATACGACATGTCTCATACGCGGTTATTTACGATCGCGTATCATTTTGCGTCCATACTAGCGAAAATGATACACATCCATGCCACCCTTCGGAGATCTGATACACTACGGTTACACTAAAAACAAGTGTGTACCCAGCCTTAAATTTTACATCAAACAGAGTGCATAATATATTGTTCAATATGTGACAATTTTTCTAAAGATAAATGGTATGTGCATAGTGCATGACTCTATGAGGAATACGGAATTTATTACATATTTTGGGGTCATCATAAGCATTAAAGTCCATCACAAAACCACTGATGATCATAGACTTACCTCAACGAATGCCAGAAGGCATGGTTCTGAGTTTCTGTATTCATCTAGTTGCTGCAAATCATCCCTCCATCTAGCGCGGGAATGTTGTCAAAAAAAGGTTCTTAAAAAATCAAATTGAATGTTCAAGATCGTCCTCACCGTCCCCAACATTATATTCGATTTGATAAACCACATATCCTCGCAAAAGAACACCGATTCCTACCAAGGATGATACGCGAGGCTATTGAAATTAAAAAACATCTAAATTTCAATAGTGAAGATGAATGGGTGCTGCCAGCTGCTTGGGATCCTATAATTAACAAAATTAAACCCAAACCAAGGCATACCACTACAAGACTTCATGATAATATAAGCTCGTTTTGCGTAAATCGGACCAAAAATTAATATTCAAAAACTGAAGGTAGCCGGACTAACTGTGACATTGGGACCTCAAACATCTCAGACCCCCCCGTGACCATGGGTGCTGTAAAGCACCCGGAACGTCGGGATAATAATAATAAATTAAAGTAATTAAACGCGATAAAATCCGTAAATAATAGTTTTATTCAATTAGTAAAAACACTTTTTTTGCAGTACTCTTCTCAATTATACTGTTACTTAAGGGAATTATAACATTAGGTCGAAACGTTTACGCATCGAAACTAATAAATAGACTGTTGACCACAATCTGCTATTATCAATATTGTATGACGTTTTTTGCCTTATTTGTTAGTCTTACAAATTTCTTAGAACGAGACCACATTTTGCATGGAGATGGCCGGAAGTTAGATGCTTAATTGGTGATGGTGCGGCGTTCTACACGTGAAAAACTCAATTTAATGCGATGCCGTAGCGACATCATAACGAATTTAGTAATTCCAGATCTACTATTTTTTATAGCTCATTTTAGCCTATTGCTAAATCTAAGTTCAATGTGGCTACCGACTACATTGTTGTTGTGAGGCACTTGCTCAAATATGCTGAGTAGTATTTGTGTAAATAGTAAACTAAGTATGAAAATATGTATAAGAAAAAGGTAAATTATACTTATGTACCGTTATTATGTTTTTGCAATTAAGTAGGTTAATATCGCATACCGTATGTGCAATAAATAGAACTGCAATTTGACGATGTCGTAATCATGTCATAAATAAAAAGAATTTGGTTACACTGTAGCTTTAGTCGCATCCTAAGGTTAGGCTAAGTACACAATATAGAGTTTTAAACCGAAATTTAATTTAATTTCGATATATGATTTTATATTTAATTGCATAAATAAATGTGTAATACAGCGCTATCAGTAAGTATTTCGTGAGATAGGCTAAACATTCTTCAAATACTGTTTGGTCGGTAGTCTCTTAAAAGTTGGATGTTTTACAATATTTATGGTCGGTCGATTGTTATTTTGGACTGCCCATAGAATTCTGTACGATTGGCCACCTTAGACATCAAGTATTGTAGTTCTATTGAACGTGATAATTTTGTGTAAGTTCTATACGAAATTTAGGAAGTCGATAGATGCATGTGACTCTGACTCAAAATTTTCAAGATACTATTGAATGTTGTTTCAGCCCGGGAAGACTGAGACCGGAATTGAGCTGTGCGCAACAAAGTAAAATAACAAATATGCGTCTATGGAATGTTTACAATAAAAAGAAAATGTCAAGAAGTGTTTTAGTTTCAACCATAGACTTATACTGTTGCGTAGTTTCAACCATACTACACATATACATATTCTACGTATTTAACTTAACGACCTGTTCCCAGCAGTATCTACACAATGCAAGTTCATTATGTTTAGCCCAGCGGGTGTGAGCGGAAGCTTGTGGACGGTCGCTTCTTGAATTAACACACAATCGAATTCCGTGTAACAAACTGGCGCTGTGCCTCCTTCGTAAACTGTTATCATCACTTCAGCTAGCGATGAATTTTGAAGTGATATCTTTTGTTATTTTTGTAATAACGACCTTTTCATTACAAAAACTGTCGTTAAAGTAATACCGTTACAATCTTTAAGAATATTTGTACTTGTATAACTAACGACATGACCCGGCTTAGCCGGGCTGTTTACATTTAAGTTAATCGAAGGCCAATTATTTTATAATTTTTTCACTTTGTTTTTCTTTCAAAAATAATTTTTGGAATAAAATAGCTTAAATTTCTTCGGGTATTGCTTTTCTATCTGTTCGTAAAGTTTCATCACAATCAGTTAAGCTATTGCTAAAATTAGCCCTGACAGACGGATAGGCACACAAAATATGATAATCTTGTGAAATTCAACGCCTCCAAAACATAAGCGCGTCTCTTCACTGCAAAAAGGAGCCAGCTCACCTTGGCACCTTCTTTCCGAAATGTATCACTAGAATACACCGACCGCTTCCAGTTGTTGGTGGTTGAGATATCTTCAAATCTGAACTTCGGACGGTTCATTGAGTCCAAAGCGGCTGCAAGGAGGCTAGGAGTCCTTGCAAAGGTGCGGCGATACTTCACGCCGGGATAGATGCTTACTTTATATAAAGCGCATGTCCGGTCGCGTATGGAGTATTGCTGCCATATATGGGCTGGTGCTGCAAAATGCCACCTAGCGGCCTTGGACTTAATGGAAAGGCGTGTTAAGAGGCTTATTGGTGACCCGGTGAATTTGGTTGAAACCAATCTTACCAGCTTCGAACACCGGCGCAAATTAGCCAGCCTTTCGGTCTTCTACAGAATGTATATCGGAGAGTGTGCGCAGGAATTGCGTAATTTAATTCCTCCCTCTCCCTTCCACCATCGGACAACCAGACGTTCGGCCAGTCTCTACCCTTCCGTTGTTGACTTAACACGCATTCGAACCAAACGGTTTGAAACACAACGTACTGCGTACAGCAAAGGAGTGGAATAAGTTGTCAGCATCTGTCTTTCCATCCGATTACAATGTGGGTCTCTTCAAGGCAAGACTGAATAGGTTTTTGTTAAGTTAGTGCGCTTTACCATCAGGTGGGATTGTAGCTAAGTGCTGGCTTAGAAAAGTTAAAAAAATATAAATATAAAAAGCGGTCTAGGTGCGACGCGAAAGGTCCACACGACTAACTTCTCAGTGGAAAGAATAAAAAAATATCATATGTTTTAATATTTTACACAATTTTTCATTCGGCACAAAAAACGACTTGACCGATTTTGCTCAAAACTTAATGAGGTCTGAGTTACATAATTACGCGTTAAATGAAACTGGTCCCATGTCAATATCATCTTTGTTCTCGAGATACACGAGGCGAAAATTGAATCCGAACATACATACATACATACATACATACATACATACATACATATGTACATGTGCACACACGGACATCCTCTTAAAAACCATCCTATTCGACTCTAAAGATCTTGAAACGTGGAGATATGTTAAAATTCCCAATTTGCAAAATCGGACCCATTACAATAACTTCCCACTGGGAAGTTAATTATCGTTATTTATGTTTCAATACCAATCGAATAACCCCTGAGCTTAATAGAAAACGGTTGTTTCAATATTACAGACACACGCTTCGATTTTATTTATATGTTTAGAAAAAGTGCAGATGTACAGGAAACGAGACATTTCAACTTAGTCCTCAAGGGTGACAGCGCATCTGCATTTTGGTTCTTCACTAAGGATAATTGTAGATTCATGGCATTCACTTAGCATCAGGTGGACTTTGAGCTCGTTTGTCACAAGGGTTGCCCCCTTTTTTGAGTCAATAGAGTATGTGTACTTTTCTAAGCTAAAAAAGTACGAGAAGTAAAAACAAAGTAATATGTATATATTAGGCACGAAATTTCATCGCACAATATCTTTGTATTATATGTCTAAGTTAAGATTATACCCTGTTCCTTTCATCCTGTTACCTGGCATTCATCAAAGAGTTAAACTTTGTAAATAACGCTAAAGTGATGGAAATTAATAGCAGACATGAATCATAATTCTGTATATAAATTTACAAAATATGTCGGCAAACGTGGCCACTTGAGCGACGTATTTTTGTTCCTGATTCTTAATATGGTACTATTATTGATCGAAGATATGAAATGTTTGTATATAATACAGTCCCCCTTCTAAACCACGTCTACGTGCTGTTTTTAGTCATTATGAATCGTCTCGTACGCAGACTCGACGACTTACAGCGACGTCAAATAGGCCGGTTTCCGAAGGATTTAGTACTTAGACCACACACATACCCATCGGAAAATTGTACATTTTAGACTTAAATGTACAATCTACCACATTGTCTTGCGTATGTGGACCAAGAGAAAGCATTTGATTTCGTCCAAATTTCGGCGGTACTACAGTCCTTTCAGCGGTACCAAGTTGACTGTCATTATATCGAAGTGCTGAAGTGCTTGTACAGTAATGTTACGATGGCTATCCGAGTACAGAACGAGAGAACGAAACCCATCCAACTGCAGAGAGGTGTCAGATAGGATAAACTCTTCACCGCTGCACCGAAGACGTTTTCAAGGTACTGGACTGGAAAAGACACGTTATCAACATCAATGGCGAATACATCACTCCCCTTCAATTCGCCAACGATATAGCCCTTATGGCAGAATCGCTGGAGGAAGAGGTCTTAAGATGAACATGGACAAACCAAAGGTTATGTATAACGTCCATGTCACACCTATGCCAGTAGTTGTTGAGAGCACTACGCTCGAATTTATTGACGAGTATGTTTACCTGGGACAAACAGTCCGACTAGGGAAGTCCAACTTCGAGCGAGAGGTCAATCGATGGGTTCAACTCGGTAGCGTTCCGGAGATTACGGCCCATCTTCTCGTCAGGTATAAGTACCTCAAAACTTGAAAACGAGGTTGTACAACCAGTGCGTGTTGCAAGTGATGACTTATGGTTCTGAAACGTAGTCTTTCATAACTGGCCGTGTGAGAAAGCTCAATGTCGCTCAGCGATATAGCTCAAAGAACCGAGAACCGACCAACAATGGGGAAGAAAGGTTCTCGAGTAGTAGCCTCGTACTGGTAGGTGAAGTGTAAGGCGACCCCTCACTAGATGGAGTGACAACCTGGGAAGAAATGCAGGAAGTCGATGTATGCAGGTGGCTAAGAACCGTGCTTTGTGGTATTCCTTGGGGAGGCCTATGTACAGCACATGCACATGGAGTACATGGTACAGTTGTGGAGGGCTGTAATGATGATGATAATGATGAAAATAAATATAACGATCTATTATGAATTCTTACTTTTACAGCTCACACATGTAAGTTATTACGACAATCGTTTTTGCCTTAACTGGGGGGAGAATCATGTTGCATTGTCGATTTGATTGTGTTGAGTACCCACGTCCTGTTCTGTAACCATGGAAAGTTTTACAACTACATATTGTTATCAGTTGTTATCGCTTATCGGCAGTGTGAAACGTTAATTTACCGACATACAATTTTATTATCTGTACACAATTTATCCTAAAATGAACATGCTACACATTCGAATCTTTAATATTAGCTAATAACTTTACTTGACTACAATTTTTACCATTTTATGCTGCGTTCTGCTGAATTTAAACTAGCCAATAAACTTCCACGCTTGATCGGTTTTAACATTTATACGAGATATACACAA
Source organism: Parnassius smintheus behrii (assembly GCA_036936625.1). NCBI lineage: Eukaryota > Metazoa > Arthropoda > Insecta > Lepidoptera > Papilionidae > Parnassius > Parnassius smintheus. The sequence goes on along the minus strand of JAUPFT010000016.1, from coordinate 13,612,544 downwards.
GGTTAATGCCAACTTTTAGTTGCAATTTGCCTACTTATTTAGTATCTATGTTAAGTAGATTTCTTACTTTGTTGTAAACAAATCCAGTACTTTTATTTTGATCATAGACCGTTTACTTATCACACATTCCCTTCAGTATTCATCGAAGTTATTGTGAGAAGTAAATTGGAATCTGGTATCCAATGATATCGATGTGGATATTTATGTTCGTTGAGCCGACTATACACGTTGGCCGAGCGAAGGCGAGTATCAACATTTGAACAGTTGCCTAGCCTCACCATTGCTCGTCGTCGCTCGCCTAGCTGGCCGAGTGCAGGCGAGCGCCAACGTGTATACGGTTCGTTTGGCGTGCCTTGCCAGCTTGTCACCACTCGAGATCGCTCGCCACGACTCGTCTCACTTCGGGACAGCGTCGGTTTTCTGCACAAATCAAAGGCACTCGCCTGCACTCTGCAATTTGTGTCCACATGTTAGTTGGCCGTGTCAGTATGTTTACTCATTCAAACTTGGCCAACATGTAGCCTGTAGCACTCGTTTTGTATCAGTTTGTCTACGCTTGCGTTCGCTGAGGCTTGGGCAACATGTATTGCTGGCTTTGTATATTGCACCTATTTTCAACACGATTTTATTTATTTAAACTTTATGGTATGTATGAATGTAATGGAGTTTTATAATTCAGATTTCACTTACCTCCTGACGTCTAAATACTGTGAAATTTTCCAGGCATTTGGACAAATAATTTAGTGACTGTTCTAAGATCATCCCAGGTTCTGATCAATGCGTGTTTTTATTTTTTTTTAAATCTCTAATATTATCTTAATACTTAAGCGAGAAATTCTTTTAGAATGTTTGTTATATTGGTTAGCGAGCCGGCTTTACCTCGCCTGGGCAGCATCTATAAACGTGGCGTTATTTAGATTTATAAAGGCCACTAATATTTAATCAATAACATTTACAATTTCGTTTTTCAAAAAAAAAAAACTCAAGTTTTTTCACACAAAACGTAGCCTAAATCGTTTGTAATGTTAATTCAATCGGTTCTGCAATTTCAAAGTTCAAAATTCTTTATTCAGTTTCTTCATTCAATTCCAAACATTAACCCCGGACAGACATACAGACCAAGATTTTAACAATAGTTAGTAGAAGTAGTAGAAGCACCCACATCACTCAATATGACGGTTATTTTGATATTACAGACTTTCCTTTCATTTTATTTAGTAAGTAGGTATTCGATAACTCTTAAGTTTATCCAGTTACATATTATCCCTGAGAAAGTTATAATTTTTACTAACGCCTAGTGAAACCGGATCGCCTCAGTAGTTTTTATTATCAAGGATAATGCTCGCGTGTAATCCCATTTCCAATTCAGAACGTCTATTTATTGGTTACAGTTTCTAATATACACTTTTATAATTATTTGACCCAGATGATTTTGTACTTTTTATTTCAAAAAATTTGTATAGTTAAGAAATTTATATAAATGCATTGTAAAATTTTGTGTAAGAATCTTCTAAATATACAACTATTTATCGTATTATATTTGAGCTAGGATAAGCTATTATAACCTGCGTCGTAACATATTTTTTGCAGATCTTTACACTTTCTGCTCAGACTCGTGTAAGTGCTCTTTATTTGTCATGTCGCTTGAAGTTTCTGATCTACAATGCATCACTTGAATGACAGTTGACTGACTCTGCGACGCACATACCGCAACAATATATCACTATTGTCTTGCCGTTATTCAAAAGTTCATTTATTCCGAATTCAATTTCACTTTTAACTTGTTATCTTTGACCGCGGTTGTATTCATGCTAATTTCTGTTTGTTTATAATTCAAATCATTGCTGTATTAGAGCGATGCTTTGCTGATTTTTTTTAAATTTTGTATACAGATTAAATGGAAATTCAAATTTATATTCCGTTTTAGTGCTCTTGTAATCAACGTGCAGTGGTGGTGTAAGAATATCTACTAGCCCATAACTTACTGTGAGTGAGTGTCGTAAGGGGCGACAAAGGGAAGCAAACCTGGAGATTGGCAGCAGCGTCTTTCTAATAACAACTTAAATTAAAAAAAAGTTAGGCTGTCAACCCGCATGTCAAGCTTAGCGAATATCTTTCCTAAGAAGCACTAGAAGCAGTCTATGGGGGTGGCCTATGTTCAGCAGTAAACATTTGATAGGTTGTAACGAATTACGGTAACGGTTTTATAATGTAGGGAAAGTCAAGATCTTGAACTGATTGCTTATTTGCCTTTAATCGCTTCGGACCTCAATTACCTATATAAGAGAGTTAACGTTCATAAGATTCAGATCATTGATTGAGTAATTGCTTCTTATGCCTCCCACGCTATTTCCGACCCTTCAGCAATTGTTGCGACTATTGTTTCATTGCGGTAAAGAGGGTGAGGACTACGGAGTTCGTATTTGTGCATATAAGTAGATACTTACGTTTCATAAAATATCCTGCCCCTTTACTGTTATTGCTTTATATTCTAAGCCACGATTTCATTAATAATAAAAGTATAGGAGTTGATCCAGAATGATTTTACTCTTAATTTTTAATTAATATTATCAGTTTTGCCTAATTCCCATAAATTTTTGTCTGGGGCAGTTCAAGCAATTTTAGACATATTGATAGATTTTATAATAAATTGTGGTATCCCAAAAAGTTTTTCAAGCTACCAACTTCATTAAGTGTCAAAATAGTGTTATTTTTGATTCTGTGTAGTCATGTTTGCAGCGTGGTGTTTCTTACAGAAAATCGTAGTACAGATAAGTGGCTTATTATAAAAATAAATTTATGATGTATTGTTATTAAGGTGTAAGGCAGTTATTAAATCCTCTAAATCTTCTATTTGAGCTATTGGAAAAGGTAATTTTGTTTGAGGTTAGGTAAAGTTATCTCACTTAGCACGAAGGCAACCTTACTTATTACTAGGGTTGTCGACTTTAGTATGCATAAGTAATCTGATTTGGTGTAACAGTAACTTTAAATATTATACTTATCGATTTTTAACTTCTTGCTATAAAAATCAATGATTTTCAAAAATGGGGAAGTTATTTCTTTCACCCCGGTTTTTGAAAATCGAGTTCTCATCAGATCTCGACGTTTCGAGGTCCTAGGAAGCTATTCTGGCTATTTTTGCGATGATGTCTGTATGTATATATGTGTGTGTGAGTGTGTGTGAGTGTGTGTGTATGTGTATGTATGTATGTAAACATGTATAGTGTACACATCTCATAACTTTTTTTTTCAAAATAACTTGAAAATTTTCCGTGAAATTCATTTTTTGTACCAGGCTTTTTTAAGTTGAAAATCACATATAAGTAGGTTGATTGGTTTGTGAAATATTCAATTAAAAAAAAAAATAAACATGGTGTTCCAAAATTATTATAAGTGGAATTTGAAGCGCTTTGATATTGAAATTTGCGGGAAGTTTCAGCGATTGCCTGCAGGGTCAACCAACTTTTTTCCATTCGTTTATGAAATATGGTGAGAATGAAATAGGTACTTTCGTAACAAATTTACCTCGTTACCTGTTACCGTTACCTGTTATATATATTCAAGAAGCATTCAAAGGAATCATTGCAAAAGGAGTTCAGTATATTGATGATTGATTTTGTAGAGAAGTTTTGGAGAGGATTGTTTTAGTTTTTGAAAAAATTTTTTTTACACTGATTATCGAATTTTTTCATTATGATTACACTAAGTAAGTTTTTAATTATTTACTGTTTTTAGACAAAGTTTTGATTTCTAGGTTCTAGATACAGAAATCCACAAACAAAATTTGATATTGCTGGTTCCTTAATAATTATTGAAAAGTATTTATTGTTTTATATTTGACAACACTGATGATCCTTTTATTATTTATTGTTTTATATTTGACATCCACCCGTTTGTATAACAATTTTGAAATTCTCGGGGCAACTTTACCTATGTATTAGTAGTGCTTACTTAAACGGAATGGTAGCTTCAAAAAATAAATAATACCTCGTTATTTTAGCGCTAGGACCATTGGTAACATTACGTCGTGTGCATTTTGGGACACACATTCTATGCAAGTTGTAGTTACGTAAAGTTTGCAAAAATATGTCTATTTTACCCCGCTCTTACTCTTTTATCGCGATTCTTCGTGAGATTTTGCAGAAAAGAGACACTTTTTTACAAAATAAAATCAATATAAACTTAAACAACTAGCTCCATATTGAAGTAGAATGCATTTGCATATAAGTCAAAAATTATTGTAGTGTTGCCACAGGTGACGGTCCTTTTTTCTCTGACTTCGAAAAAGAGGAGGTTAACAAATGATTTTTTTATATATCTTCGCAATATCTCCTTTCTGAATTTGTAACCTTGTTTAAATTATTCTTTTTTGTTAAATGGGTTATGTTTCAGGATTAAATAACTAATAATAATTCAAAATAATTTCTGCATAATAGCTTCTGAAATCGGCGCTTTAATATAATAAATGTCATTATACTGGCATAGATGTCTGAAAAACATTAATCGAAAATGAGTTTTTTGGCCTTCTTTTGTAAAACTGAGTTTTAATTTCAACATGTTAAAAAACAATATTATATTAATAAACAAGAGATATAATTACTGCCTGAGTTTTATCGGTTTTTTATGTTGTAGGTTACAACATTTTTTTTATAGGATCGGGTGACAAACGAGCACACAGTCCACCTGATGGTAAGTGGTTGCTGCGGCCCATAGACATCTACATCTATCCTCGATTACAAATCAAAATGCAGATGCGTTGTCACCCGTGAGGACTAAGATGGAATGCCTCGTTTCCATAAAAAGGGTCTCCGGTTCTCTACACTCACCATACGAAATACAGCAGCATTAAGCTACTATTTCACGCTGGTATTCTGTGAGAGCGTGGTCCTTCCCCGGTCGAGCCGACCCATTCGTGCTACAACTAAACTACTAATATAACTGCAGCATGGCTCTACCACGTATAAAACATAATTGTTTCATTTTTATTAATGGATATGTTACCGGAAATGTATGAAATCTAGGAATTGTATACAAATCCTAGGAAATTTATATAATTCCGAAGTTATTTAGGAAATGTATAAAATATTGTTTCAAAAACTATTTAATACATAAATGTCCTAGGAAATGTGCACAATTCCTAGGAATTGTATATAATTCCAATATCGTATTAGGAAATGTATAAAAATAATGATTTCTGTAATAAAACACGTTGTTAAAATGAGAATAATAATTTTTATTAAAGCACTCGTTGAGACAACAGCGTTCAGGTAACAGTCATTTCGTAAAATATAATAATTTTCATATTATCTTACTAATTAAAGCTTCGAAAATCAAGTATCTAGGAACTTTTAAAATGTATTTATCACGAAAACGACTTATATTATTCTCATAAAGTCAAACTTTCGTTGGGTAAGTAATTAGTCTGTTATTTAAGTAATTATAAATGTCACAATATTAAAGTAAGACTTTATATTTATAAAGAGTCAGTCCATATGGCTATTTATTTTTGCAGGGTAAGCCGGTATGGCACTTGGAAGTACACAATAATTTATTTTTATAGCACAGACATCTTGCTGTAGTACAGTTTTTCTTGCAATGGCACTTTTTAAATCCCTGGCCGGTTCCAGTGGATTGTAGGTTAGCAACTGACCGTAGTGCTATCTCCGTACTCGGTACATCCTCTGCATCAAGAAGAGCTCTTGGACACACATTAATCTGAGATCGAGAATATAATTGTTTTAAGATTCCGTTCTTGGTACCAATTTCATAAAGCTCATCATCGGTTTTAGCCAAAACTACACCTATAATATTTCGGGCATCACCACGTCCTCTGTCAACCTCTGGAACTGCAATTCGTACAGAAGTGCCAATAGGTACAGGATCAAACTTCTTTTCACTCGATTTCAGCATTTTTTCAGCCTGATGTTGTAGGTTTTTCTTAGCACTTTGACGATTATCTTGTACTTTATATTTTTTTGAACATAATAGACACAAAGCTTTAGATCCAAATCCTTCATCAGATGATTCTTCTCGCTCTTTCATAAGCGCGATGCGTGATTCGGTAGCCATTTTGAACAACGGCGTGCGTACACACTGACAGTTAACGCGGCACTAGCGAGCGAGATCGCCTGATCAGACAAAACAATACCCTCCCCTCGCCCCGCTATCCCCGCATACCCATTGATATCTCAAATATTTACATTTCCGACTGCTATTTAGACAATGTACAGATTTCCTAGGAAATGTGTCTAATATAATTTATTTTACACATTTCCGTGCGATTTTAGGAATTACATACATTTCCTAGGAATTGTATACAATAACGGATTACATACATTTCCGGTAACAATATATTTTCGGAATTAAGGAGGATATTACAATGAAACCAGTGCGCAAATATGGATACTCACCCGTACGAACCTTTCTAATATAATATTAATATATTATGTTATTAGAGCCGTGGTAGATAAGATGGTTAGCGCTCGCTGTAAATTTAACAGTAGGGTAGACTGGGTACGAGGGCGGCACTGAAAATTTCGGGAATCAAGGAAGTGACACAACATTACTATTTAAAAATGTATTTATTGCTTTTCGAAGTATTCTCCGCGAAATTTGACACATTTTTCCATACGATGGAACCAATCATTGAAGCAACCATTCCATTCGGAAGTTGGGGTCTCCAAAATGGCCGTTTTGTAGGCGTCTTCAGGTGATGAAAATCTCTGTCCACGCAATTTATTCTTTATTTTAGGAAAAGTATAGAAATTATTAGGGCTTAGGTCGGGGCTATACGGCGGATGGTCTAATAATTTTATGTTTTCTTGCTCTAAAAACTCTTTTGTTCTGTGTGCGGTGTGAGAACTCGCATTGTCGTGATGGAGGATGATGCGGCGGTTGCAGTTCTCTTTACGGAGTTCAGAAATGACCTGTGGCAAACAAATACATACTAGCATACCATTTTGCATTAACCGTTCTTTGTCCCTCAAGAGGAATAGTCGTAACATGGCCGGTTTTGGAGACAAACGTGGCCACCATTTTTTTTGCAACACTCCGTGAACGAACAATTTTTGTTAGCTTTAACTCATTTTCGAACACCCAAACTCGTGACTGGGTTTTTGTTTCGGGTTCGTACGCGTATATCCAGGATTCGTCACCTGATACAATGTTGTATACAGCATTTGAGGATCCTGCGTGGAATCTTTCGAGAGTTCTGACGCACCAAGTAACGCGAACCGCTTTTTGCTCTTCACAGAGCGAATGCGGTATCCATCGGGAAAACAACTTTTTTACATCTAATTGTTCATGCAAGATTATTTGTATTTGACTTATGCCAATGTCTAAAGTTGCCTGAATTTCGCGGTATGTCATATGTCGATCTTCCTCAATCAGCTTACGCACAGCATCAACGTTTTCTTGGGTGACTGCAGTTTTTGGACGACCTTGACGGGGATCATCACCTAGCTTGACACGTCTACGTTGAAATTCAGCAAACCAGCGATAAATTGTGTTTTTGGATGGGGCTTCATCACCAAATGCTGAAATCATCCGGTGAACACACTGTTTTTGTGTTAAACCACTTCGAAAGTCATAATAAATCATCGCTCTTGAATTTTCTCGAGTCAATTCCATTTTCTCAACGACTAAACGAGTTTGACAAAACCTTGTGACAAGAACGAGAATCTTTTTTTAAATAAATAAATGGAATGCGATTTTTAAAACCAAGGAGTTTTCAATTAAAAAGATTTTAATATGACAGGAACAGTGGAAATATTCCATTCCCGATACTTTTAGTGCAGCCTAGTACGGTTGAAACGGGGGACGATTAAAACAAAGCGTATATCTCGACACCGTGCATGATGAGGTTCAGGGGTATAAGGAAAGAAAGGAGTGGGTGACAAGTCGAAACACGAATTTAAGCAATGTTGCCACATTGAATTAGCGTAGGTCTCTAGACTGGCATGAAAAAGTCCCTAGTTATAAATAAATTTAGTAACAAAAAAGTCTCCAGATGTCGCTAAATATGATTTTATTAAAAAAAACTCGAAACAAAAGAAATTCTAATGATGTATATATATATTATATGCAGGGTGTTAGTGTAAACGCCGTTGTCCTTGAAACCAGTGGTTTGGTTATATATAATCTATGTATGCTTATTAATATATATGTGTATGTATGTGTGGATATATATGTATATGTTAAATTCACTATAGACGCAACACACGCACGCACGCACGCACACACGCTCGCACGCACGCACACACGCACGCGCGCACACACACACACACACACACACACACACACACACACACACACACACACACACACACACACACACACACACGCACGCACATACCATGCACGCACGCACACGACTACTATCCACGCAACACTTTATTCTCATTGATTGATTTTCGTTTACTGCATGTTATTTAATTGTTAACTGAATCCTAATCTTGAAGCCGCCGGAATCTGTTGTAACTGTACCACTAATTAGGGAAGACACTGGTTTCTAAGATAGTTATTACAACTAGTTTAGAAGCCAATTTTCTATGTATTAAATTGTTAAAAGTTTTGTGGCAAATAAATATTTTGTTATATAATGTTGTACATCTTAAGTAATTTATTTGTATTAGGTAAAAGCGGCATCCAGAAAACCGTTGTTTCAGTTCCTTTACATTTTAAAATTTCTTTAACGAATAGAGTATAGTATATACAGTATAGTATTCCGTACGCCTAAAGTAGTCGGATGGTAACAAAAATGGTAGTGCAAATGTTGCTAAAAGCCACCAGAATATTTTTTGTCGCTAAACATGAATTAAACTCCTTAAATTAACGGAAAATTCGTTAGATTTAGCGACAAAGTCGCTAAAGTGGCAACTATGAATTTAAGTGTTGCGTCGCTCTTCGCGCGCTGTGTTTATGTATAGAAGGCCTCATTGTGTTTTTTGGCGGAAAAGTAAGTATTTTTTGTTCGTACATTTTTACAATTATTATGGTTTTATTGAAGTTAGAATATTGAGTGTTTTGTATCGTTTAAATTGAAGTTTGTATATGAATATGGCTGTATGATTAGTTTTTATTCAAATTTGTTGTCATCCTTACTATGAACCGTTTTCTACCAAGAAGGGGGTTGGGGACAATTGAAACGTTTTTTGTGAGTACAGTTGAAACAGTTTATTTATTTAATTTTCTTTTTTCTTAGATTCGAAGGGTACGCCAAAGGAACTACGAAAGGTCAGGCCGACTTATCAAAGTATAAACAAGCCTATGAAGATGTAAAAGCCGAATCTTCGTTAAGTAAAGCGGCAGAAACGAATGGACTGAGCAACTGTTCCCTGTTGAGGTATGTGAGTAAACGAGATGTGACTGGTGACGATGAAAAGCAAGAAATGGATTATGAGGCTCACAATTGAATGTTTAAACAGGAACAAGAGTGTGAGCTATCTAAATATTTAATTAGATATGCAGACATACATTTTGGCCTAACTAAAAATGATGTTATGAAATAAGCATACGAACTAACCGTCAAGTACGACTTATCACGGCCTGGTGTCGCGTGTTTATGAAAATAAATCCGGAGCTGTCAGTTGCGTGCAGCACAGACTACATGTCTTTCTAGGACGACTAGCTTAAAAAGAAATAACGTAGAAGCTTTCTATGACAATTTGGCTATTATCATGGCTACCGTTATAAATTTGTATCACAAAATATATATAATGCTTGACTTGAATATTAATAAAAAACATTTGCGATGTTCAACTGCGCCATTACGAGTCGTAAAATGTTATTAAACGATTAATAAAACATGTTCATTTCATGCTTAAATTGATCCCAGGCACTGTTTCAACCGACCCTGGCATGGGGACGGTTGAAACAAATTTCACTTTTTTTTTAAATGTGATTTTACATAAAAATATAATACAGTGATCTCAAATAACATTGCCTATTAGTAAACAGATATATGGTCTTTTATTTAATATATTTTGTTCATCACTCGCTTATCTAATCCCGATACAACTGACGATAAACGCTAAAATGTTTCAACCGTACCCAGTCTACTCTACGCGAGCAAACCGCGAGATCCCCGCCGGCAACAATGAAATTGTTAATTGCAATTTTAAGTGCTGATTTACTACGTGTTCGGCGTTGAAGGAAAACATCGTGAGGAAACCTGCATGTCTGAGGAATAACGAAAAAATATTTCGAAGACATGTGAAATTCGCCAACACGCACTGGGCGGCGCGGTGGACACTTCCTTGCCCTAAAACCCTCTCAGAAATGAGGGGAGTGCTCAGCAGTGGGACGTAAATAGGCTGTAACTTTACTAAATTTACTTTATCAGCATATGCGATACGATCGCATATAGAATGTAGTGTTTATACGGAAACAATCGTAGCACATTACTATTACAGTCTGAAAAAGTCCAATGCCGAACGTAAGGCTCCTCCATAGAAGGAGTTTTGCCATAGCTGCCAAGCTTGGCAGGCAATTTGGCAACTGAAGTTTTTTATTATCTTGAGTTTTTATTATCAGGAAGACTGCTGCAGCTTATTTCCTATTTCAGTTATCCTCTGTCGCTGCTTACGACTCCCATGGGTTTGATATGGGGCAGTAGATATTCTTATAAAGCTACTACACGCTAATCATATGTATCACAACACTATTACGTAGTAAAAATCTATAAAAGTACGGTTACAAGTAAACGTTTGCTCTGCAGTGGCCACGAGGTTTTGTGATTTGAATATTCGATATCCATATCACAAAACTTTCACTTATTGACGAAGAAATTAAATGACGTATAACATTGCATTGATATTAACAGATGACTAGTATCCCACACGATTCTCAAAGTCCTGTACGTGGTTTCTCACTTTCAGATGCTCTTGAATAGTATATTAACTCGCACACTTTGTAACCTGTATCCTACCCACCGGCGATTGTCTTAGAGATACTTGCCGGCTACTCGAATCTCCTGCTAACTACGAATTAAGTTAAAACGACGAAAGGGCATGAATATTTTATTACTTTTGATTTGAAACAACAAAAACTAAAGTAACTGAGTGGACCGTGTAGTGGCGTTTTAAGAATATCTACTAACCCATATTGTCCCGTGGATGTACTAGGCAATAATAGGCAACAGAGGGAAACTAATCTGGAGATAGTAAGCAACTATGACGTAAATAGATAATATATTATAGAACTTTTATGATGGCACAAAATATTTTTGGAATCTCTTCTGGTACGTGTATATAGGATCTTTTTCGGTCAGTAGCACTGGAGAGTATCTCTTCAAGTTGATAGCGTTGTATCTGACGCTGGTACTACGGAAATTTCTTCTCTGTTTATTGATATATAAAGTAATGAAACAACTTCTAGGGCTCCAAATATATTTCTGCTGATGAGAGGTATCTTGATTTCGAATATGATATAATTATTTCTTATTCGAGCTCGCACCTGCAGTAAGTTGTAGATTTCATACAAATTGTAGTAAGTCTTTCGGGAGCTGGTCTGCTATAACGTTTAGCTCTTGTCTTAACTGATCGAGAGATAGCAAGTGGAAATTAAACTTTACATTGTATATATTCGTAATAGTGTCGAGTAAATTTTGCTGTATATTTCTAGGGCTTATTATAAGGTTACTTGCATTATGTTTGTACTGATAAATTCATTCGTGACATATTCTGAAGCTGTCTATTTAATTGATTTACGAATTCATAGATTAGAAAACGATTGCTACATTTTTTCTGTTATTATTCTAACAGTCACGTGTTACGTGTCCGCAAAAATCCGATAGGTTTCTGAGCGGAAACACTGATACGTCCACACCGCAATCAAGGGCATACGCGTCAAGGTCCCGCTTTCTCGGAAAGCACGAAGGAACAATGTTCGGGGTAGTATCGGCACTAAACTGATAACAGTTACGGTTAATAAGTTTGATAAAAATATATTGTGAATAAGTTAACAAAATAAAAAGTTATAACTAATGATTTTGAGAACGATCTTGTACGAGTATTGATGGTTATTAGCGAACTGATTTTGAAGAAAAAAAATACATGTACCGCGGTAATATGCAAAAGAGGTCAAGTTGTGAAATGATAACTTGACAATTGTACGTTGCATTGCATGCTCGTACAAGCTCATAAATCCAAATGTTAATATTATTCTTTTTATTTTATTATATGTAACACGATATTTCCGAGGATTCAGTCATTCATCCCTTACAGAAAAAAGTCCACTGCTGAACATAGGCCTCCCTCAGAGATTGTCCCATATGGCGGTGTTTTGGCGTTTTTACTTCCGTGATAAGATTTCTTGATTTATTTAATTGTGATCTCTTGATTATATCCATAAAGTATTAAGTTGTTTTATTTTTATCTTAGTACAACTTTTATAAATAACTGTTCTATAAAGAATTATACAAAACGTTTATACGAACCACAAACACGATTGCCATATACGGTTGTAATTAAGTTGACCTGAATTTGATCTATAATGGTAACGTATTTGTGTTCGTAACCTACCCGAGCTTTATTTTTGATATTAGTCTTTGAGGTGGTATTAGATCGCAGTCAATTATATCCGCCTTATTGTAAATTCGGTAACAGTGTCGTCTTATAATGGAACGTAATATCGCAAAGATATTTTTATTTCGCTTCGTGGGTGGTGACACGCCCTAAACACGCCTCCTGGCCTGTGCGGTTTAGTTCACTACCTGTCTGTAATCTACCAGGGCTGCAATAATTTGAATAAGTTGTTACGGTTGCTATCGCGCTATGCCCGATCGATCGAGCTAGACGACTGAAGCTCCGACTGATTACAGTAACGTATAAAAAAATACGAAATTATTATGTATTTCCCTGTTTCCTCCTTCAAAACTAGATCGTTTTAAATATTTTATTAAAAAAACAATTGAAGAATTTTGGATATGCCAGTATGTTTGCCCTAAGCTTATTGTGTTCATTAAATTTGTTTGCTGGATGGAATTTTTGAAGGTTTTTAAATAAATTATATATATTTTTTAATAGAATAAGGGCGACAAACGAGCACACAGTCCACCTGATGGTAAGTAGATGCTGTGGCCTATAGACATCTACATTCATCCTCGATTAAGAATCGAAACGCAGATACGTTGTCACCACTGACGACTAAGATGGAAAGCCTCGTTTCCAGTAAAAAAGGGTCTGCAGATCTCTACACTAACTACACCAAACACAGCAGTATTAAGCTGCTATTTTACTCTGGTATTCTGTGAGAGCGTGGTCCTTCCCGGTCGAGTAGACCCATTCGCGCTACAACCATAATATAGCTGCAGCGTGCCTCTACCACGTATGAAATATATATTAGAAGAACAAAAACATATGAACATTACAGTTATAGAATATAGAGATTGTATCGTAAAAATAGTTGCTCTTTTTGAAGAATACAGGAGAATACGTATTGTATTATACGCCGCCCGGATATCCTCTTACGACATTCGATCCTTTCTTGCTCATCTTGTTATAGGGTTTTTTTTTTCTCAAAAAATGTAAAAAATTAAATCGTGCATAGTGAGTGATCAATATAACATGAGGCACTCGTTTCGTTATAAGAATAATGATTCATTTAAGTAGAGATCGAAGATCGTTTCCGGCGATTTTAATGAATTATCCGTTTCAAATTTGGCCCTGTCCGAAAGTATTATGTTATTTGTACCGTTGCATTTATTTCAATTTGGTGTTTTTTTTTACAGAATATTTATAATCCAAGGTATTACGATGACGGGTGTAATGATAATGCAGATTATTTTGAATGATTAGTTGCGATAGTGAAGCATGTTCTTTATTCATCGACCGTGTAATTTGTTAGTGTTGACTGAATAAAAGGCGGTGTGGTATTTATAGGAAGGAAACACCACAATAGTGTACAAATTAGATGTACATTTTGTGAAGCTTTAAAGCTTTCTTATCAACTAATAATTGCGCTCAAGCAAAGAAGCTATCTAGAGACTGGAAAGTAGAGTACCATCTGTGAATTTGTTACTGAGTGGCCTAAAAAAAAATAGAAGTAGTTGAAAAAAATATTTGTAAATCCTAGATCAAAAATTAAATTCTTTTCCCGTAAAAGGTAATTTTTAACAGCAACCGAAGGGCTTGTCTTCAGTACAGTCATGCTTTACAATGTCGAAATTCCAGTTATCATAAACATACTTATCGTCACGATTCCGTTTGATTTAGTTATTTTAAAAAATAAGATATTTTATACAATGTACACTGCAAAGAATAAAAATCTTAAGATCGGCGTTTTTTATATTTTTTCTCTTTGAGCAACGATTTTAGTTTGTATTTTATATTCAGATAAGTAGCTGCTACCATCTTGATATTTTTCGAACAAGAAGCATTGAGTTGCTTTGTATAGATGTATGGATGCTATAATTGCACAGCGGCTATAAAGAACTAATTGAGCACTATTTACCACTGCACCGTAACTGGTAGCAGTCGTGAGCAGCAACAAGGCCTAACCGACCGACCGGTACTTACCGGTACCGGTACGTTTTCGATCAGCGTCGAATTAACGAAGCTATCGACGCTGGTAATCTTCACGAAAAATATGTTTTAAAATATCTTTCAGTTTTATCGTTTCGATGTTTATCGATTGCTTTAAAGTTTTATAGCACTTCACAGCCACTGACACAATAATTGAAAAGCTAAGTTTCCCACTAAACGCAATATAATTAAAATCCTATACATTTAAACGAACAATTCTTGTATTTGTATATATATAATCGGAATCTCGGAAACGGCTCCAACGATTTCCATAAAATTTACTCAGACGAAATAATTTAGTATCCAGGGAGTTTCGGGGGCAATAAATCGAGCTAGCTAAGATTTATTTTTAGAAAATGTCGTTTTGTCCGTGTTTTCAGGCAATAAAAAAACTGATACAATTTAAGAAGGTAAATTTTGACAGATCACTAACGATCGTATTTTGTGAGAAAATCTATTATTTCAAGCCCTTTTTTTAGTATTTTTTAAAAATACGAAAATTTTAATAAAAATAATTGCACTCACGATTTTTTATTCAAATAACCAGTTCAGTTTTTTCTATTCTGTCAATAAGATCAAAAATATTATTTATGTTTCATCAGTCATCCGCATCAGCAAAGCTCGGTCATCCGGGTACTTAGTAATAGTTTCGAATACTTTAATATATTAAGGTATGTATATTTTTAAATATACATACCTTATTATATTATACTAAGGTATGTATATTTAAAAATATACATATATATATATATATATATATATATATATATATATATATATATATATATATATATATATACACAATTTAAATATACATTTATAGAATAAGTTTTACTAACGTGGAGGTGGAAGTGGAAGCCGTGGCCCATAGACACGACGGACACAGGTGGACTGTAAGTTTTTTACGTGGTAGAGGCACGCTGCAGTTGTATTATGGTTGTAGCACGAATGAGTCGGCTCGACCGGGGAAGGACCACGCTCTCACAGAATACCAGCGTGAAATAGTAGCTTATAGCTGATGTGTTTCGTATGGTGAGTGTAGAAAACCGGATACCTTTTTTACTGGAAACGAGCTATTCCATCTTAGTCCTCAGGGATGATAACGCATCTGGATCTTGATTCTTCTTCGAAAATAAATGTGGCTGTCAATGGGCCACAGCATCCACTTACCATCGGGTGGACCTTGTGCTCGTTTGCTACCCGTATTCTATAAAAAGTGCGTTCGTCACTTCAGCGTTATGAAAAAAAAAAACAAGCTTGACACCATGTAGCTTTTTAATTAAGTTGAATGCGCCAGTAATAGAGCAGTACAATATAGCTGTCTTCATTAACGAGACTTTCCGCTTTGCCGTGACTCTTTACCTGCGAGTCAAGTAGTGTGATACTCATTAAATCACAGCCAGTACTAACAGAGCATTCGCGATGAAATATTAATATATTCATTACTTTAAAAATTAATTATCAAGTTAATACAAACCACTTTATTACTGTATATTGTAGGTTCAATATCTAACAAAATTTATATTTACTTCTCTCTTTTCGCAGTGTAGTAAAAAAGTGGTACTCCTTAAGGTTTGATAAATATTTTTTTGCAACATACCTCACAGTGCCAGGCACATTTTATTACATTCTGTATGGAGAGGTCGTTGTGTGTAGTTTTTCGTCGAATTACTGAATGGCTTTACTATTTAGAGCGTGATTGAATGGATCGTATTTAGTAATATGACTACGCAACAATAGCACCTTTATTCGTGGTTTAGGCTATAACTAGTTTTAACTATAGTACTTTTTTATTTTTCTTCTGTCGTTAATTAGACTCTTATTAAATTAATTACTGATAGATTGACTCGTGTTGTATCTATCACTTTAAATAAAAGTGATGGTGACACGACGAGGCTTAACGTCATCCTTAAATTGAGTGGTATTGGACCAATAGTTATTTAATCATACCTACAGCACATAAGAGGGTTATGGCTTATGGTCCATATTTCCTCAAATTACAACTTGCACGCTGCTGATTATTGGACAATGCTCTGGTCACATTAATTGCATTAAATCCATCCAAAAAGGCTCAATGAAAATTTTAGGGACTGATTTTGGTCTGAAAATATATGAAACTACTCTCTTACTGAATGTTTCGTTACATAACAAATTCAATATACAGTTAACACTTTCCTGAGAATATATCATAGATGTTTTAAGATATTTAGCCATGACCGATACAGTCTTTATTTCCCGTAGTCTCCGCGTACTTGGCGTCTAACCTCCGTTATTAACATGGTACCCGACATTTACAAGTTAAAAGTAGGTCTTTCTATAGTCGCAAGGCGCATCATTATCATTTCACTTTAAAACAACGGTAAACTTTATAACGAGAAAAGTTAAAGTACTTGTTTCTCTTGAGAGAAGTTATATTAGATTTTTGATAGTTCTTAGCTAGAAGATCATCGGCAGAAATTATTGGGGTTATAAAAAACCTTCAGCTCAATATGAATTGATTGCACGTACTTACTTGAACAAAAATATGCTTGCCTACCTCATTGATACATTAAAATATTATAACCCTTTTTAAATATATCAGTGGCCTGCTGCACTATTTTAGCCGACATGTAAAAGGAAGAAGTTGGTAATTCGATTGTGTTTTTATTGTTAAGTATGTGTTTTTATGCGATATCTTCGTCAATCGTGAACCGATTTACATGATGTTTTTTAAATTAAATAAATACTAATGGGTAAATACTTCGGGGGTGATCCGAATTTTGAGAAAATAATCCCACTTATAAAGATGGTAAATGAAGAGATGATGTTATAATACAATGTAACTATTTAGACGATATTTTTGTTGTTACCTTGAACTTGTGATATTTCTTAGTCCATGGATAAAATAATTAAGTTTTTAATAAAAATGTTTTACAAGTCAGGGTCCATTAGAGAGTTTAACACTGTTTGACTTATATATTACGTATTTTACTTACATGCCACTGCATATGACACAAGTCTTACTATTTCCAGTAAAGTGTTGCTAGAAACCACATGTCTACTGTGTTTTAAATGAATAAGTTCTATATCCAACTATGGATTTCGAAAGACTGACAAAAAAAAAAGGAAGAAAGAATTCATTAACTCTTTGTTACACATACAAAAAAATTACTCGTCATATTAATCCTGTAAAAGTCTTCTGTTAGACATATAACGTCACAACTTGGCAAGCGGTTTATAAAACTTCACTCGCACTAGGATTTTCTCCAGAACCGTGAAAAAATTAGGTATAATTCAATATATTTGTATTTATATTTCTCGCAGACCCGCTAAAACAGCCCCGGATACCATCAGCATAATTAGGCTCAATTTGTACTGCTGCGGAACGGAATGGAAGCGAATTTTTATAACAAAACTGTACTTTTTTATTTTTTATAAAATAATGGTGACAAACGAACACGCAGTCCACCTGATGGTGAGTGGATGCTGTGGCCCATGGACATCCACATTTATCCTCGATTAAGAATCAAAACGCAGATGCGTTGTCACCCCTCAGGACTAAGGTGGAATGCCTCGTTTCCAGTAAAAAAGGGCCCCAATACAGCAGTATTAAGCTGCTATTTTACGATGGTATTCTGTGAGAGCGTGGTCCCTCCTCGGTCGAGCCAAACAATTCGTGCTACCACTATAATATAGCTGCAGCGTGGCTCTACCACGTATGAATAAAACGTACGTAGTAAAATAAGTCTTATGTTAACTGTGTAACGTGCAAAGTAGATATAAGCCCAAAAGAAGTCGTGCGTCTTCTGGGGAATTCTCGCGGATTCCCGTAGCTACTGTCTGCGAAGTCTGGAATTCGCGGGAAGTTGCGCGAAGAGCGTGGAATATAGAATAAGTTTTCTACAGCCCCAAGGCGATTGTCGTATAGCCTCGAGGCGAAGTCGCGGGAACGCTGGAGCATTTTTTCAATTTGCACGCCTTCGCGCGCGTCGCAGCGAAATTGAAGCTTCCGTTCCATTTCATCCCGCTGCAATATAAATTGATCCTTACAGCCCTTCACTAGTGTTCTGCCTAACATAAGCCTCTCCCGAAGTATGCCACAAAGCACAGTCCTGAGACGGTGGTCTCCTATAAACGCCACGGCCTCTTGCAGCGTCACGCCGTACGCCGCGTTACGATGCTCACTATAGAAATGTACTGTTGTGGTCTCTTTCATAAGCTGATGTCAGCGTATGGACGTCGTAGGCGGCGTTAAGACGCTTTACGCTGCGTCTCTAGTTATTTCGAACCATTGCAGCTTGAAGGTCGTGTCTAGCGTCAGTTCAAAATGACAACATTTAAAAAAGAAAAAGACGAGGAATTGATTTATTATTATGTTTAAATTGTTCTTGATTAATACGGAAATATTCAGTAAATTTAGAATTGCTGTCTTTTAAGTGTTTCATTATCCATAGCTGGAAACATCCTTCTTCCTTTCTCTTCATAAATAATCGGTGCCTTGTTGCCTTTATTTTTCTTCGTATACGGTCCTCTTGGGCCTCTTCTTCAAGTTATACAAGCGCCGCCAAAATTTATATCCACGAATTTATATCCATTTTATGTACAAATATCACACACTACCACGGTCGGCTACTTAACTGTTGTTTGATTGAAAGTCTAGACGTCGTCCGTTGCTAAGATATGTATTGACCACTGACGCTGTGCCTGGCGTTCTGACGCCGATCGGAACGTTTACGCTGAAGTCGGACGTCGCGTATAGCATTTAATAGGAGACTGTAGCCTGAGTCACCTACATCGATTGATGCAGGTGACTCAGCACTGTGTTTATTTACTAGTGCATATCTTACCAGGTCGTCACTCAATCCAGTAAGGGGATGCCCTACACTTCTGCCACTGGTACTCTGAGTCGGTTGTCGGTTCTTTCTATTTTTTCAGGTCTATTATTCTATTTTCTTAGGTCAAGCTCTTATTAAAGTCTGTCGCTGAAAGCAATAAAATTTTCATGCGTCGATATAAGTAGACATACATGTTGTAGTCCAGGGCAATACGATCTCGATTTTTCCTAGGAAGCAACTGGATCATGCTCGTATTTCTTCGGACACTCGATCCATTATTTTTGTGCATATAGCGGGTGTCTTTCAATATCGTATGTAGTTGCATGAAGTTGACCATACGGGCACCGAAAATGCGTTCCGGTCGCCAGTTTTATGATAGAGTTACAGCTGGAATGACTCACACGTATGTTTTTTTTTAAACAAAGGTGGATGGGTCAAAACTTGGTTGATACCTTCCGATAAACGGTTTACGTGAAAAAGACGTAATATTTCCTTCTCTTTTTATTAACGGCAACAGCTAAACAAGAAGCTCACCTCTAAAACTAACTTTTCCATTAAAAAAAAAAGGATCACAGCAACATACGATTGGATAATTTTGGATAAGGTTGGGTAACGTTAGATAAGGTTCTAATAAGTGTAACTAATAGTTGATTACACCTAAAGGCTGATATGATTGATGATGGTCATTTCAAATTCCAACCTACAATCTATTTTTATTAAGGCGTAAGCTAATTGTGTGAATTCTATTTCTAAAAAGCTCCAATTGCCACTTTAGCCAATTCGATTGGAGAATATACTGTCAGTATTTTGTGGTTCCGCAAGGTAGACAGGACCGAATCTTAAGATTTTTGAAGCATTGGATAACGAGTAAAAGTGAACGCTTTGAATTTATTTAAACCCGATTGAAATTCTTTCAACAAAGTCTATTATGAAGATAAACTTAGATAATATATCATTCACTATAAGCGATAAATAATATTGGATCCATAACCTTCGGCGAGAAGCTTGTTTCGACGGTAAACGATAGTTTTGTCTTTTTCTATAATAATTAGTAATATAATAAATAACTGGTATAATTATCGCTAAAATAATATGCATTAAGTTGAAAGTATTTATTTTAACAAAGATACTTGTATTGTGAAGGTCTTGTGGTGGCGCAGGGCTACAGCTCTTATCGTACAAGTAAATATTTCGTAATATATTAAATTAGCGTTGCATGTGCTTATGTGTTATGTAGCTTCTTCGAGCGAAATTGCGATAGTTCATACAGTATGTTTTGTTATAGGCCGACAGGTGTG
The DNA here is from genome assembly GCA_036936625.1 of Parnassius smintheus behrii. Classification (NCBI taxonomy): domain Eukaryota; kingdom Metazoa; phylum Arthropoda; class Insecta; order Lepidoptera; family Papilionidae; genus Parnassius; species Parnassius smintheus. The sequence continues at coordinate 13,591,907 of JAUPFT010000016.1, read as the reverse complement.
TACCCGTCGGTTAAGGTACGTCATCCACGCGCTTCCCGGAAACATTCGTTTTGATCCTCGCAGCTTGCAACACAATAAACTATGAACAAATCTCTCTACAACACCGCAACTGGTTTTCTAAAGTTTCGCGCTGTTCTATGGTCAATGTAATATAAGATTCGCGCTGTTCTATGGTCGATGTTATTATTAGAGCGACCCAGCGACTGCAACCATCGTATTCTTTGGTCTTTCTTACGTATCGCTGTACTTTCTCTATCGCAATATTTATGTATACCTTCTTCTTTGTGCTGATTTATTTTATATATTTATTTAACTTTAACATAATAATATGTTAGGAATTAGGATATTTTCTAGAAGTTTTGCGTTGGACCTTTTTACTATGTACGAGTATAATAAAAGCGCATTCTATAGCAAATATACTATCTTAATAATAATATACTAAGAAATCCACTTGTAAGTGAATATTCCTTAACTGTCTAAAATGATTTTTGTGCACCCCAAGGCTTTCATCAAGCCTGTTACTTAAGATTCTAGTTTAAGTGAAACGGAGGGAATCAACGAATTGTGAGCGAGACAGAAATCCTCTTTTCAAGTAGTCCTAAATCACCACGAGCCATAGTAATGTTGACTAAGTGTATTTGCTTTTAAATTGGGATTACCTATTATTTTTTTAATAAAGTTTTAAATTAATAAATTAAACATCGATTATTTGAATGCTAAAATTATGTCAAATGGAACATTTACAGCAAGTGCTCAAACTGCCTTCCTTTACTCGCAGTGCACGTTCGGCATCTTAAAAAGGATCGGGTTATCGGACGAGTGAATCCACCATTACATATTTACAAATTCAGCCCCTTCAGTTAGTATTTGCCGTAGCTCAGCTACATTTTCAATCGGTTTTAAACAAACTTTTTCTTTGACGGCTCCCCAGTAAAATAAAATTAAACCATTCAAACCAGGTGCTCGGTCAATTTATACGTGGTAGAGCCACGCTGCTGTACGTGGTAGAGCCACCTAAAGGTCGGCTCGGCTGGGGAGGGACCACGCTTTCACAAAATACCAGCATAAAACAGCAGCTTAATATTGCTGTGTTTCGTATGGTGAGTGTAGAGATATGGAGACCCTTTTTTACTGGAAACGAGGCATTCCGTCTTAGTTCTCAGGGGTAACAACACATCTGCGTTTTGACTTCTAATCGAGGATAGATGTGGATGTCTATGGGTCACCGCATCCACTTACCATCAGGTGAACTGTGTGCTCGTTTGTCACCCTGATTCTATAAACAAGGTGAACTGGCTGGCCACAACAATTTACCAGACCGCTGGATCAGTCTGTTTTGTATTTTTCATCGAGATATTCTTCCCACTGAGCGGGCGTAGTGCGCTGAGTAACCGTCTTATTGGAACCACATGTCTCTGTAGCTACTTATTGGCACGTCCTCCAATAAATTTGGCAAATGATTTTGTAAGAAATTTAAATCGATGCACTAGTCAAAATCTCTGGCAGCTCAAAAGGACATATTATTTCTCCATTCAAAGTTCCGGTCCATCTTTTTTACATATATGAGTCCATATTTTGAAAGGATGTACCGGAACTTAAAATTCCTACTAAAAATTTTTACAAGGAATCATGGTTCTTTCCTCTAGCATCATTTGACAAAAAGCATCTCGAGGCGCATAATCTCGGGGAAGAAGAGTTTTGAGCTCATTTTTTTGAAATATCCTGTGAACTGCACTTTTGGGCACTCCATTTCTTAATCCTATTGCAAGCACTGAAGCACTCGAGTCTTCTTCGACAGCTTCTAACACAACGGCCTCGTAAGAGGTTTCGTATACCTTGTGAGAACTTTTTTTTTGTAATTCATAATTAAATAAACTAGAGAGCATAGGTATTTGAGGTAAGCAGCTTCAACTTTCTGCAAACTATATAGAAAATCAAAATCAATGCATAAAAATCGATAAGGTTGTTAGCTCTGAACAAAAAAATACTCATTTAGGCGTGCCTCAAGAAAGTGTATTAGGGCCAACCCTATTTTTGATTTGTATAAATGACCTTTGCAATCTCGAACATAACTCAAGTAAAATAATAATATACACAGATGATACCGTGCTCCTTTTTTCAGCAAGTACAGTAGACAAGGTTTATTTATATGCTCAGCAAGGTTTTGATAGAGTTAACAAATGACTCCAACTAAACATATTACCACTAAATACGGACAAAACCATATATATTCATTTTTCTATGCGCAGTTCAACCCAGCATATAATTATTCCAGAAAATTATGCACATAAATGTTGCTCAGCTGCAGAGTCTATATGTAAAACTGCTCAGATTTCATTTAAAAACCACATAAACCACCTATGCAGTGGAGTCCGTAAACTAATGTTTGTTTTTAAAAAGATTCGTTCTTTTGCTGATATTAAGGTTGTAAAGCAAGTATATTTCGCATTATGTCGGTCAATTCTCAGTTATTGGGACGCGCTCAAAGAGCTGTATTAAAAGTCGCAACATTCCGCCCTATTCTATTCCCGTCCCACGTCTTATATAAATCCTATAATGTCCTTTCAGTGCGCCCGTTATTAGTTATGAGTACGTTACTAAAACAGCACTTAAAATTGCCCTATAGAAGAGAGGTTACTGTTAAAAGACGCAAAGATAAAGTAATTGAAACTAATATTAGAATAAGGCATTTTTTCATGCATAGATTTTTTACATTCGTTGGCCCTTTTCTGTATGATGAAATCAATTCAATTTTGTACATATATCTATTAAAAATGGCAGACTGTAAAAATGTAATTCGAACATGCTTTCAAAATTTGTCATACGATGATACGAAGAAGATGCTGATTGTTTTAAGTTAATTAATATCATAAGTAAATTGATGATAATATATTTTACCGAAATAACCCTAATTAGTTAGTATGTTATTCATTTTATATAAGAAACAGAAAATATTTGTTAATGTATCTTTCAGCAGATACGACTGAAATACAAGTTTCAGGTGATTCAGGTGCCTGTTATTGTAGACTATTTTTAAATTAAGACATTTTTTGAATTACTTGTACATTTTATTGAAAGAAAATTTATTATTATTTATTATTATAATGGAATTTTCTAAACGAGTAGTAACACTACGTTTGTTTAGACGACGCGGATGCGGTGCGCGCTTTGTCACGGTCTAGAATATAAACCATTTTCAAAAGGATAAGACCCGAGTGCCCGTTATGTTAGGGTGCAGCGAAGCGATAATAAGTTATAACTCACCCGGTCACCACTCAGGACACAGAATACTGTGTCCTGGTGAGTTTTATTTTTTAACATTAACGTGTGTTTGCTATCCACGACGTATACCCGGGACAGGGCAGGTGTCGACTGCTAGTGTATACTTAATTTAATTTTTCCTCTTAAAACAACTTGGGATTTCAGTGGGAATTTGAACAATATACTTATCAAAAACAAGTTATTTTGATAAATAATTTTTTTAATGCAAAACGTATCTGTACTCCTAACGTATATGAAACATCAGATGCCTTAAAAATGTTAAAAATCGAATTAGTTACTTAATTTTAAATTACAATGACTGAATAGAAACATATGTGACTTTTCGCACATTACAAATTTTATTAAAGCTCCCACACGTTTTTTATAGCTAATCGTACTTCTGTGTCGTGGCGGTGTTTTTGAAGAAAATAACGTAAATGCATTTATTATATTATCATTTTAGTAAATTGCATAATGTAATTTACCTCTCTTGGGCCTTAGTAAGGAATACTCTTCTTTCAACGTTTAACATCTTTATATTACGTCGGGTGGGCTACACCTACACTATATTGAGAACAAAAGTACCCGGGCTTGTACATTATTTCGAGACCATACATATACTTTTTAGTACGGGAGACTCCAAGAAAACGTTTACTAGTAAGATCTTAATCGAATCTTAAACGTTTCATTTAATTTCGATAAGCATATTTAGGGGCGATATATTTTATTCAACAATATTCTCATAGTTATGCTACCCATATGCATAGTATATTAAAACTTCTAGCTTACAAGGAAATTTCTTGGCAGTGGTAGGTTTGTGCTGCTTTTTTTCGAACGTAACGATAATTTTACTATTGTGATTTTTACAATTTACACGCGCAATACCCATTTCGTTGAACCTTTGCGGTTTAGTAATATGATTTGCACACTTTTGTGGCTGCTTAAAGCGATAAGAATTTTCACATTGAAGGTTTGATTTTTGTCCTTTAGGATAGCTTTAATCTTAAGTACATATTACCCAATTACCCATACTACAGATTTCCTGTTGCGGAAACCATATTTATATTTAAACAACATATTATTTATGATAATTGAACCTCTATCGTTTAAATATGTACTTCAAAACAATTATAAGAAATACTCACGTCACGCTATATGTAACTCTGTCTAAAATTATATTACAACATTTACGGGCATCGTACGCTTTTATTTCTACTGCCTCCATCGACTAGACTAGACCAGGCGTATATATGTGCCGCCCTAGTGTATCTGTTTACTTAGAGTATATGTAGGCAGCTATGCTTATGTATACTCTAAGGTTTCCTCTTACCGTCAGGGCTTCTGAACTTTGTTCAAAATTATGATCGATTTCTGACTTCGGTTGTAGTGGCCATAATATTTGCTTCACTTTAAACGAAGTAAAAATAAAACTAAGTAATCTGTGTTGAGCTATTTCAAGTTTTCCTTTTATGAGTCGTTTTACTTATAAGTACTTATTATCTTTATGATGACCCAAATTGTTATATTTTATTGTAACTTTTGGTTGGGATCGTGATGGGTTAGTGGCTGGGTGTTCGCCAAAAAGTTATTATTATCCATGTTAACAACTCATGTAACATTGTCGCAAAGGCCGTTGTAATTGTTGATTGTTGTAGTCCATGGCTGTGAAGAAAAACGTCAGGAGACCAATATGGGAAATTAGCTAAACAGTCCGCCTTTTTATACTTGGTGTGCAAATAAAGCATAAATAAATAATGCAGTACGGCGGATTACGCTTGTCTTATATCCACCTCTCAAATAGGAGTCGTTCTTACTTCTTTAATTTTGCAATAAGTTTTATATTACTTATTAAATTATGCCTTTTTTGAATTAGATTGAATTGTGTCCCATAGATGCCTTGGTTTGTCTTTATGTTTTATATAGTAATCGGGTTTGATATCCGTTGGTATCAATGATATTGTTAATGTGTTTGTTTACTACCTGCTCCACGGTGATGGTATAAATTGAGCGCGGAAGCTTGAATTTCCTCCGATTCTTGAAGGATAAAATATTTCAGACATGTGAAGTCCGCCAACACGCACTGCAGCAGCGAGGCATACTAGTAGCTCTCTAAATCGATAGTCTGTCGTGACGTGGGAGTTTTGTCACTGTTGAATATCAAGCTCCACTTGTGCTGCTGGAATTCTTGAATTTATATATATATATATATATATATATATATATATATATATATATATGACTGTATTATTTAATTGATACGGTTATATGCATGCGTTTTAAAAAAGTTTAAGATAATTTTGTCAATTTAATAAGCGTTGATTTGTTTTATTTTTATATTTATTAGACTTCAACTTCTTAAATTTGTCTTGAAGATCTTGTCAGTCACACGATACGATCTGTTCAGACCATAGATTTGGTCAGTATTAAGTAGGGATGGGCCGAATATGGATTTCACTGAATACGAATATTCGGCCGGACGTTCGGTAAATTTTTTACTGAACCGAATATTCGGCCAACATTATTCGGCAGGATTACCGATTAACCTAACCAATTTATGTAGAAACTTGTTACCGTAAAGCGCGGGATTATCGCCAGAGCCTTCCCTTGCTCCCCCGCCACAATTGACATGTAATTACATCATCTAGTACTGAGCAAATTGCCGGCACATGCTTCAAAAAAAAGTATTCTTAGTGAAAATTGATAAGTATGTGATGAAAATGAGTGGCAGGAGATCTACTTTTTGGACCAATTTTAGAGAAACTGACGACTGTAATGTAATGTTTCTTTGTTTGATTCCAAACAAAATTTTATCAAGCTTTCTATTTGCTATAATTGGAAATAAATCTACAGTATCTCAAAAACATATCGTTATGCAAGTAGATTTAACCCATAAATAAGTATACTTTCAACAGTAAAATGATGAAAGACATGGCATTACTCAATTCGTACATTTCCATACAGTGTATACTTTGTGTACCACTTTAACGAATATTCGGTGGTTTAGCCGAATATTCGGCCGAATACGAATATTCGGTAGACCTGTCGAATATGCCGAATACCGAATACAAAACGAATATTCGGCCCATCTCTAGTATTAAGTATCAGAAGCGATAAGATCTTTTTAATAGAATGAGGCGGTTTATGCTTTTACGCGACACATAGCATCACAGTAGGTAGTTGTCTCAAATTACAAAATCGCATTTGCTTTTCGGAAACAGACAAAAATTATTATAATTACAGTACTTACTACATTAAGTCACAGCAGGCTATCGAAAATTGAAATATTAAACTGTTAAATCACTTATAATTTTCTCTATGGAATAATTGATCCATGAGTTAAATGATGTACTTTTATGTTCTAATGATATGTCGATAGTACTCCGACCCTGTTCAATCTGTCTATCATAGTTGCCTAAATGTACATGGTTTTAATGAACTCGTTTATGATGTTATTAGTTTTTACACGTTTTTACAAATTACTAATAAATCGTTTTTGCTCTTATTGTAACTGTTACAAGGTCTATTTTTGAAGTAAATGAATTCGTAATGATAATAATATGTTAAATAATAAGGGTAACGATCGGCGACGGTGACGGCTCTCCCGCCATGTGAGTCACCGTCGCGGTCGCGCACCGGCCGACCATATGTGGCGACACTCCCGAACCGGCGATATCAAGTGTGTGCGTGCGTTCGTTATAATTGAATCATATATTTTGTTTATTTATACCTTCAATCAAAGCTTTAACGCAATCAAGGCAAGCTTTAACTTTAACGCAATGTACGCAACATATGCGTTCATATTCCATTTCTCTGTGTATAAAAATCAATTGCTCAATTGCTGCTTGTTAGTGTCACTAAAACTCAAATAGTTGGATGGTTTAGATTCATAATTGCACTAAGTAGGTGTAGAAATCACTCGTGCGAAGCCGTGGCGAATCACTAGTACGAAAAAAAAACTAAATATTTAGGTAAAAGGTAGGCTTTGCGCGAAATATTATAATAATATCATTATTGTATAATATTAAATATTGCAATAATAATTAAAACGGACTGGTCTCAACATTTTAGTGTCTATAAAATATTAAATAAATTAAATTAATAAGGGTATTGTTAAGTGTGTCTCCTTTGACCTTTTTGTATGTGTGTAGTCTTCATACAGTTGCTATTTTATTAAACGAGTTAAAAAGTGACGATTAATATATTATATCCTATGCGTATGATTTTACTTTTAAGGGTTCCGTACCTACAAAGAAAGAAACGTAACCCTTACCCTAACCCTAACCCTTTATGGGATTACTTAGTTATCCATCCGTCCGTCTATCTTCCTATCAAGACTCTTTTTCTCAGGAAAGTGTGGAGGTATCGAGTTGAAATGAATATCAAATATAATACGTAGGTCTACGGCTTAGATCTCTAAAAAGTGAATCATCTGAGTCAACGCAATAAAAAAATACGGCCAACATCAAAACCTATTATGAACTTTCCGTTCACCTCGAACCATGAAATTGGCCACCACAGTAACAAGCCAGTGGCCAGCAAAGTAAACACACCACAAGTATTAAAGTAAAACGTCCGAAAGTCGTAATTTTTGGAGATTTCTCACACAAAAAAAAATGATTACACACTTACATTTGCAGTTGGAGAATTGACCGTGACGTTTATCAATTAATGGGAAAATATTATTTTACCTACAAAGTTAAGTTTTTCTTCAATATAAGTTATATTTTAACTATGTACTAATATAGTTTTGAACTTTAGTAGGTAATGTTATTTTGGTGAAAATTTTAGTTCTTACCTAACTACTTACTGTTATGCGAACTTATTTTAAATATAACTATGTTATCTTTGTAATTTACGGCATTCGTCATCTATTAAAACAATTAATCAATGGAAGTTGTAGTCAAGATAAATAATAAATATTTTACTGCAGGAAGAGCAACGGCGAGTGCATTGTTGGTTTTCGGGATCGCTAACTTTAATTTATAATTTTTCTATGAACCAACGTTTTACGGCAATTTTACATAATGATGATAAGTCAAGATAACGCCAAAGATTGAGTACACCGATCCTATAATTGGCAACTCACTCTAGCCTACCGATGCTGTAGTTGTACATTTCGTGGAGAAACTTAAAACATACTCGGAAAAAACACACTTGTACGGTGTTTTTTCCTAGGCTAGGTATGTTCATGATTTCTGGGATACGGCAGAACTAACTTAAAATGATTTGTTTTTTATTATACAGGCCTTACTTCTGGGTTACATATTAATTTAAAGTAAAAATTCCAAACGTCCCTAAGGCAGATATATAGAAAGAATACGGGATGAAGATTTTAATATGCATATTTATACAGGGTTCTTTAAAAAGAATTAAACTTTTGAAAAAGTGAAAGAGTACTTTGTAATAAAAGAAAATTAAAATCATTTGTAATAGCACAAGTTGAACTTTACTAACTCGTCGATACACTCACTGTCCTTAAGCATCGACTTCAAAAGCTATCTAAAGCTATTTTACTTTTATTAACAAATTAAGTATTTAGCTACTTCTGATTTTTTCGCTGATACTAAGATTTTATTTATCGAACCGTTTTATCTTTTGTATATTTTATTTTATTTATTTTATTTTATAGGATAGGTTGACGTTTATTTCGTCTGAGAGGTTGATAAACGAGCACACAGTCCACCTGATGGTAAGTGGTTGCTGCGGCCCATAGACATCTACATCTATCCTCGATAACGAATCAAAATGCAGATGCGTTGTCACCCCAGAGGACTAAGATGGAATGCCTCGTTTCCAGTAAAAAGGGTCTCCGGTCTCTACACTCACCATACGAAATAGAAGAAAGAAAGAAAGAAAGAGATATTTATTTGGCCATTTCTTAAAAAATTAGCAATAAATACTTAAAACATACATTATGTTTAAGTATTCTTATAATTAGACTTAATTATACACTTACTTACACAAACTTAAAAAAAGTGAACAGCTGAAATTAAAAAAAAAAGTTTTTAAAAAAAATGGGAAATGGTCTAAATAGGACTGCCAAATACAGCAGCATTAAGCTACTATTTCACGCTGGTATTCTGTGAGAGCGTGGTCCTGCCCCGGTCGAGCTGACCCATTCATGCTACAACTATACTACTAATGTAACTGCAGCATGGCTCTACCACGTATATACGAACTATATACTAATTCACAATTCTTTTGAGGAAGTGGCAAGTATATAAGTACTATGAGAAAAAATATGCTCAACCAGAGAGTATAAGTCCCCGCACCGAGAGGAAAGTCCTTACTATAAGAGGGTTTAGAGTACGTTCTCCGAGCTTCCGCATTACTGTTTGGCTGACGTTACACTGGCTCTGAATTTGCTCTTAAGTGTGCAAGTTTCTGCCCTATAATTTTCTCCACGGCAATTTCATTAAAATTCATTCATACATTTTTAGCTTAATAAAGAACTGCTTGTAGCTTAATAAGGAAGATAGGACTAAACGATCAATAAAGCATTGGAATGTTTTTAATGCCGTTCTTCGTTACTTACATTAGAAATACTGTTTTATGTATAAATAAGGTTTTTACCTTATTAATACATAAAATAATATCGTAATAAAGTATTTCTGATGTTGCTATCTTTTTATACGCGGTAGAGCCACGCTGTAGCTATATTATGATCGTATAGCACGAATAGGAAGGCTCGGCTTGGGATAAGCCACGCTTACAGAACACCAGCGTAAAATAGCAGCTTAATACTGCTGTGTTAAATAGGGTAAGTGTAACAACCGGAAGCTTTTTTTACTCGAAACGAGGCATTCAATCATAGTCCTTAGGGTGATAATGGCGGATAGATATAGATAGATGTCTATGAACCACAGTAACCACTCACCATCTGGTGGATTTTGTGTTCGTTAGACATCCTTATTCTATAAAATAATAAACTAAACCATTTTCCTCATTTCAAATTTTACTGTGAAAGTGTACAAGTTTAAAACGGTTCATAACTACGAAGACGCTCTTACAACTAACTCATTTGACCACGTGACCGGTGACGTAGCTTATTTTTGGGTAGAACTTTGCGACTACTACGACTACATTTGTAAACAACATAATAAAATATAGTCGATGACATGTATGACATCTATGCACCTTTCGATAATTTTCTTATTCTTCATAGATATACAGAAAAATACGTCTGGTCCCCAGCCCTACTTGTTTTTCTTACGTGGCGATATCACTGGCATTAGGCGACGACGTTACCGATACCGATCACGTCGTTCCTGTAAAAGCTTAGAGCTTAGACCATTCAATTAGTCGACGCGTATTATTAGGGTAGGGCCAACTTAATGAAAGGCTTACAAGAGTATGAACAGCTATTGGGTTAAAGTTCAGAATTTCGTTTACTACAAATTTAAATGATCATTTATTTATGAAATTCATATTTGTTGCAAAGTGTAGTTTTGCAGTTACTATCGCGATATTGTTTTGCAGAATTCGGGTCGGTTAACTAGTAAATTTGTAATAAAGGAATAAGTGAGATCCTTTTTATGAATTACAACGTACCACATATTTATAAAGTATTCGGCTCGTGTCAGACTGGGTTACCCAGATTTAGTTCACCGATTTTTTTTTATTTTAAAAAACGTTACATCCACTAGGATTTTCTCCTGTACCGTGGGGGCGGTTCTCATATATTTTTTTTACTAATGCACAAAGACCGACATCCAAACCCGGAACAATTACTTGTAGGCCATACAAATACTTGTTCCGTGCGGGATTCGAACCCGCGGCCCTTAGCGCTGTAACTCATTGCTTAGCCACTGCGCCACGGAGCCGATTGTCAATAAATATATAGATATTGCATGTCAACACTTGTATTTGCACGTTATGTGCTCGAGTTCAGGTTTAGAATTTGTCGTGTTACAGAGGCGTTGCGTCAAAGCCGTCCGCTGCCGCACATACCAGACCTGCCGGACGGCGAAGGTGCTGGGACAGCGCCGACCACGCCACAGCCGCTCGACACCGCCAACAGGTTTTCAACTATCACAAAACTTTTTTTCATCAGCATTAGTGTGATACATCCAGTATGTAATGGCCTGGTTTACACTTTGAGAAGTGCAACTGACAAATGACAAGTGCTTAGTGAGTGTGAACAGGCAGTGTCATGTGATAAGTGAGAATAAAATACGCACTAAGCACTTGACATTTGTCAGTTGCACTTGCCACTCGCACTTGTCTCAAAATGTAAACCGGGCCTAAAGTTGGTTACAAGAGTTCATAGGCTGCTTTTAACCAGTTTCCAGCCTAATATTCTAAAAAAACTTAATTCACTGTTCTCAAGACTGTTTTTTCTTTCTTCAAATAAGCATATACATTACTAGAAGTTTTAAAAGAATATATTTCTTTAATTGCGTAGATTTTTCGCTAAATGACGGTATAAAGTTTGTTATTGATAATTTTCGTAGAAGACTCTGAGACATTGTAAACATAACATTGTTGTGTTTCTACAACATGAAGGTACTGACAAGGGTTAGAATAATATTGTAACAATATAATACTTCTATAGTACCTAAGTCAGGTATACAAATTTCTCTTATATTTTTACAGATGGACATCGAAAGAGAATTTGCTAGCGCACCAAGAAGATGATGATCCGCAACTATTTGTGGCGTTGTACGACTTCCAGGCTGGAGGCGAAAATCAGCTTAGCCTCAAGAAAGGTAGTAAGCTCCTTCAATACGGATGTAATATTACAAGACTTTGCCTAAGTTGTACTAGACTTCTAAGCTTGTGACTTTGGAATGTGTTTCAAATGAAATAAAATTATTCTTCATTCCGTCCTCAGCTTGGGCACTGAAACATACGATGTCACTATCTTATAGTATTTTAAATGAATTAGTACTTAATTTAGTACTTTTCGATTTTTCATGTACAGCAGCATTTACAATTACTATTACTTATAATAAGTCTTTAGTTCGGGAAAGAAACGTCATAATATTTAATTACGTGCGTCTTATATAACTTTTGGCTGTTTACATATCAAAAAATGAAATCGCAATTGTTTTTAACACATGTAACATTCAAAATGGATCGCTATATTAAGTAACAGGTTGGCATACGCCATTGAAGTGTAACATTAATTAGCGGAAACATTTGTAATGTTATGTAACCATTTCGTAACGCGTGATAAACGGCTGCTCATTCTGTAGATGAACAAATAATTATTATAATTAGATGAAAGTCACTTTCACGACTCACGTCACTAGTGTCATGTGAACGATATATTATACGTCCGTGTGTATGGAACGGAAGCATGTCGCCGCGATGTTGTACTTACCTACAATCAAGACAGGTGCGTTCGCTAATTGGTTCGCAATTAATTTCGTTTAAGCAATTTTACTCCTTACAGACATTGAACTTAACTTATTGGAGAACTAATTGTGTCACGTGTTTTTTTTTAATTTATTATTATTATTATTATTAAGTAGCCACTGCTGTTCAACTACACACATAGAAGGTTACATATGCGCTCACCTCTGAGGTCCAAGATGGAATACCTTACAGTCTATAATTATATCAGCTCTATATATCGTTCAGGCCGCAACATTGCAACAGCAGTGCAAGCATTGCTATTTGTCTACAGATATAGGTAAAATAAAATGTGGTTCCTATCTAGATAAACTCCTATATCTCGTGTGTATCCTTATGGATGGTTAATCCCCTTGGAATGTGATGATCGCTACCAAGCCATGTCTAATTTATTTTGTATTATTAATGTATGTAATGTAATTATTAATAAAATGTTCATAACATTTCGTACACTGAGTAGGAAACAGTTTACCACTGCTACAATACTTTTACATGTTCTCGAATTATTTTAATAACTCAAAATGTTCAGGATTCCACACTATGTTTTGTTTTCTCTTCTGTTAATCTGGATTAAAAGTTGTGATATAAGGTTTCAAAATTGCGGACGGGACTGGAACTTGGGTTTTTCGCGTACGATAAAATTTATGTTCATTTGGTGTAAATCTGCACTGGTCATCACTCTTCTTACAATATCGTGAGTTAGGGTTTATTTATTGTGATTCCAAGTAAGGCTCTTTTAGAAGAGTTTAATATGCGGTTCATTTACGTGAAACGCATATTAAGTACTCGAAAATGTAAGAATATCTATCTACATAAGACCGCAATTCCAAATTGTAATCTTTAAAAATCGGATTTCTGTAAAAAAATTATATAATCAGCGCAATCTGAGTTACATATTGAACTGGAAAGTTGAACACTCACTCTTTTGTGCTTTACTCTAAATTTATTTTTATTTCGTAAAGTGAAGCTTTGCAATTAGCCATCGCAAAGTCTATTTCTTCTAAAGATGCCTCGCATAAAGCTATATCACACTATATTTGTATGTCCTAGTATAAAGGTTATAATGGTGTTAGTGATTTTGGGTGTTAATGACGGAAATGATAGTATGCACGAGACGTAGGTGCTCGTCGAAACTTGGTAAAACATGTCATTTTATTTTCCACTCGTATTTTAGGTACTTAATTGATGTTCTCAAGTTTGATTTATTAAGTTTATAAAACAAAAGTAAAAATACGGTTCAAATGATTGTAGCGTAAGACAGGCATTTCTATCTTGATTTGGTGATGTTTTCTTAGTAGTGTTTCACCGCTGTCGCCATTTACAAGCGCTGCAGCAAGTTATCAAAGCGCATAATATTACTATATTAGCGCATGATACGAAGAGGATTAAATTTACTAATAAGTTTTGTGTTTCAATATATAATAATGTCATGAAAAGTAGCCGCCTTATTATTTAGTTCATTTTATGCATTTTTAGAAAATCACAAAAAAGCGTATTTTCATAAATTAATTATAACTGAGAATAAATGTTTATGAGTATATTTTTAATTTTTACGCAGCTTGTCATTCTATTTTTATCTATACGAGGGAGTCGCTGAAAACTATTAAAAAAAATCAGTGTCATAAACATTCCATTATGCATAAGATTAATGTAGAAGTTTCGGCTTGTTGAGAAACGACGGGAAACTACCTTAGCTTTAAGCTCTACGTTTAAAATTTTTTCCGCTCATTTTATTCAAGCGCTGAGTTAGCAACTTGTACTAAAGTTTAATTCAGACGCTGCAACTTGGACATCCTTTAAAGATGTTGTATGACAAATAGAAGTTTTTTAAAAAGTCGTATTCAAAATTCAAACACTATGTTATTTACTCATTTCTTTTGTTTATCAAATATATAGGGGTTTCTAAATTTGTGTGTAGTTTAAATTAATTGGGGATTGTTCGTCGTTTTACTTCTGTTAATTAAATATCTTTTTAATCTAAATCAGAGAGAGTTGAAAATAATATACCGTTGGATAAAGTCAATATTTAATTATCATTGAGAAAACGCTCGAGCAGTTCTACATCATATTTGACCTCGAAGAGCGATCTATCGAATAAAATTAGTTTTTTTTTTCATTCATTAAAACTATTATTCCGTGCTGCTTGCCAGTAGCCGTTGATGACAATGGGCTGAACTGACCATATGTGAATTCATTTAAACATTCCGCATACGGTCGCAATCCATCAATTTAGGTAGCATACATGTTGGGTTCTCTTTACTCATGGGTGGTATTAATGTTAATTTCGCCATACTTGTCTATGGAACAACGGACAAATGTCTAAATAAAAAACTTTTTTAAACTTTTAGATCATTTATTTACACGTAAAATATACAATATTTGTTATTATAATGAAACATACATTCCTACTCCCGAGGTATAGTGCCAAAAAACTCTGGCTGTGTTAAGAAATGTTGAAATTATTTAATTATTGTAAACGCAATATTTATTTTATTATTTTACCGTACTTCTTTCACTATGTCCCTCTTCTTCTTTGAGTCCTTGTTTTGCATATAGTTTCAGCGATTATGAGTACCACCCTCTTTCCTGAATTGTAAAACAATACACCAACTGATGTGTGTCGGTTTGTTGGGAAATTGAACCAATAATATTAGAATCTAAGCCAATATAAAGTGATAACGCACCTTTTCTGTTTGATAATGCTTTCTAATAATTACCACCTGCTAGGGTGGACTGCAAGCTAATTATTTAAAAAGTACTCTTGAATTATTATATTTTTTTATTCGGATTTTTAGTTTGGATGCTTGTCCTTTAAGCCATGTCTTCATTTCATTCGGAATCTTCGTTATTATAAATTTTTGCGTTACAATATGTGGATGCGTCACATTGCGAAGTTTTTGGGAGATTTTGACGACAACTCAATCCAGCGGACAGTCGATGACGACATTCGCTCAAGTTCATAAGGCGCCTAAGCGATCAAAATAACTTGAGTTTTATATCAAAATCGAACCACTTCTTTCGTTGTTTTCTCTTATAGTTCACATGCGCAGACACTGAGTACATCACTTTTACGTATCAAACCATTATTTAAACGATATAACAGGAGCAACAGATCCGTCGACGGTCAAGTTCCCGCCAAAAAACCAACCCTCGAAGTATTTTTTCTAGATACACTTATCTATGCTAGTTTGGAAACTTTAATCGCTACATGTGACACATGCATTGCATGTATAATGTAAAGTTTATAACCAGTAAATACATTTTGGCTTTACAATTCACTTAGGTATTTAAGAATAGCGATGATAATGTGGTCATAGTTATATTTTCGTTCACGGTGACAAATTTAGAATATCCTGGATCTAGATTTATACCATGCAGATGTTACAGTGCCAGTAGGCGCAACTAGTTATATATGTACAATCGTAAACTATCAAATTTACTACGTTTCTTTTAACATTAGTAATTTATAAATGGGTTTTATTTTCATGTGTATTAATAATCGACATAACCTATAATAGTACGACTTAAAAACTTCATAGAATTGACTTCACAGAAAGTGAACTTCATACAAAGTGTTGTATATTTAAGACTTTATATTTAAAATACTACTATTTTTCGATACACGTATAATATAAGAGTTAGTGTCGTAAGAGGTGCTAAACCGTACCAAATGTAAGAGGTGTTAAACCGGATGGATAGGAGCATCTAACTGATAACAACACAAACTATCACTGAAGAATTAATTTTATTTTAACATTGCTCTGCTTACCGCTTGCGTACTGCCGCCTGTGTCGGAGACGTGTGTTTTTTTTCACAAAAAGTATTGGTTATAACTGTAATTTGAACCCATGATCCTCAGCCTAGTAACTAGATACTTTTATTAACTACTAGAACATCGTAAATTATGTATAAAAAGCATACAATCGTATTATTCTCGATTGTATGACAAGTTGCCTTTTGGTGTATACTTATGTATTTTAAATAAAATGTAAGGACCATCCTTACATTTTATTTAAAATACATAAGTTCGATTTCAAGCCTATTATGTTCAATCTTTTATTAGTATCTTAGAAGGCATACCACTAAGAATCTTATTCATATGTAATATCATAGCTTTTGCCTCCAATATATAAAAATATGTTATGTAATTTGTCATGAAAACAAATTATTTTAATAAGTCCTTTCTTGCATTTGTTCATTCAAATTTTATTGATTTTTTTTTGAAATAAACTGTAAATTCACGCATAATTTCAGTGGTAAAGACTGTGTGTGAAAGAAGTGGTAAGAATAAGAAATATGTGTACCTTTTATATATTTTAGTAAAATGTTTCGTCGCATAGTAAAAATTTAAAATTTTGTCGAAGTTGAGTCTTCGAATACTTTGTCTGTTAATATTTAAAATATTGTCCGCAGCGAGATGTATAGTGTAAAGTGCGTTACTAACTTAACTAATCTCTAATCAAACCGGGAAGAAATTTCATATCGGTAATACAAATCACAAATACATAAAATTAAAATTGAAGAGTCTGTCTGTAAAAGGTATTGAAAAAACCGCCCTCCTATTAAGCTCGAGGGTCATATGCATATACTTTACTAACTTTTATTTACGTCCTAATAGGACGTAATAAAAGTTAGTAAAGTAAAGTTACGGCCTATATACGTCCCACTGCTGGTTACAGGCCTCCCCTCATTTCTGAGAGGGTTTTAGGGCAAGGAAGTGTCCGCCGCGCTGCCCCAATGCGTGTTGGCGAACTTCACATGTCTTCGAAATATTTTTTTTTCTTAATCCTGAGACATGCAGGTTTCCTCGCGATGTTTTCCTTCACCGCCGAGCATGTGGTAAATCAGCACTTAAAATTGCAATTAGCAATTTCATTGGCCGGCGGGGACCGAACCCGGGTTACTCGCGTTCTGTTATATTTACAGCGCTCGCCACGGCTCGACGTAATTAAACAATTGAAAAATTTTTGTCCGCCTGTCCAAACAAAAATGTTGATTTTTTTAAAAAACAAATAATTACAATATAAATGGTCTCTGATTATCTTATACCTAAATAACACCACATCAACAGATCCCATCAGGTGAAACCGAGAGCGGGTCGCTAGAATAAAATGAAATATTTGGTTGCGGTTAGGGTTGCCACATTTTTTTGAACAAATATAGTATTTTTCCCAAACAAGATCAGAAAATGTAGTACTTTTGAGAAAATCAAGAGAAAAAAGGACACATTTATTTTTAATCTTTATGTATTTTTCCATATACCTATATTTGTTATTACTCTTTGATTTGGCCTTAATTATTTAATACCTTTAAAATAATTATAGGAGTCTGAGCAATTTAGATTCATACCTCTATGATACGGTAAATATTACTTGTTCCAGACTTCAAATCACAGTTAATATAAAAAAGTGCGACAATAGAATTAGGGATAAAAATATAGTATTTTTCGTACTATTTTGTTTTGGTATTATATATAGTACAATTGACTGATATATAGCACGATACTATATATTATGGTACGGATGGAAACCCTAGTTGCGGTCCTAATTATTAATATTGGTTGTGACTGTTCTTATTTTTTTTCTATTTTCTACTCTACATTGAATAAAAGATACTCTACATTGAAGAAGAAGAAAGAGAAGATTGAAGCACATTTCTTCGGAATGTCTCACTTGAGGCAAAACCCGTGTCGTAGTTTTTATGGCACTGCGAGTTTACTAACGAAATGGTGTTGGGCTTAGCGGTGGGAGTTTATGCAATTATTGTGGGGGGGGGGATGAGGTGCTTTTCAAACTAGATGATATACACCATTTCATTTTTCTGTAACGCCTAATTCTCTCGGTAATAGCACATAAAGATCATTATTCGATAGGCATTCTGCATTTTAGTTTAGTTTCAGTCCACCTGATGATATGTTAATGCTGTGACTCAGAGTAATCGACATCTATCCTCGGTTAAAAATCTAAATGCAAATGCGTTGTTACCCTAAGGACTCATATAACCTCGTTACCAGTAAAATTTCCTCTGGTTTTCTACACTAACTTAACTAAATGCAGCAGCATTATGCTGCAATTTTACGCTATTCTGAGCGACCGTGGTGCTTCTCCGTTAGATCCGATCCATTTGTGCTGAAGCCACAATACCTACAGCTTCCGCGTGGCTCTACCTCAACTGTGTTTTTGTTATTATAATGTTAATTATACATTACTTAACAAAATTTATGTAAATTAAATCATATTACCGGGCGTATAAGCGATCTTATTATCATAATAAACTCTGAAGATCTACCTAAAGATGTAACTCACTATTTACCCAAAGGACGCGGAAATGTATCGAAAGAAGTTTCTGCGCGAAACGCAGACTCAATACTTATCGATTTCAAAAGACTTGGCTGTATATAGCCTATGCCACCCTTTTCCTCTTTGCACGAATAAAAATATTTCAAAAAATATTTAAACCAGGTAGTGATTCTTTTGTGGAGCCAATATATGGTTTTTGATCATGCTAAATAAAAAAGCAATTATAAAACCGGTTCCGTCTACATACGATGCCATCTTTAACTGATCAAAAATTTTAATGAGTCTTAATTTGGTAACATCAGTGTTCGTTAATCCTTTACAGTAACGGGAAATATGACAGCTTTTTCTTCATTCAATTATATTATTGGTTATCAGCAAAACAAGCAAATTATTGTATCTGAGTGGATAGTACAGATTAACTAAATCTTAATTTAATATACCTTAGTAGTTCTTCCTGTACGGAATCACACAAAATTAACGTTATAAACATAATATTAATACCTGTAGATAAATAAAATAAATAATTTAACGATTAGCATTAATTAATCCATAAGTGTTTTTCTCTGTCTGTAAGTTACATTTACATTTTTGGGACAAATGTATCCATACCTTTAGGTATGTCTTCAAATTTGCTGATATGCTGTTTATTTCGTACCTATCCATATCTTGTGTCCTGTATGTACCATACCACCAGTTTAGATTCTTACTATTTAAAAACCATTTTCATGAATGCCCCATGCTCATTTTTAACTTTATATTTTTTTTGCACTCGGTGATTTTTAAGAAGCATTTTTTGATTTTGTTGGCCGTTACGTTGAAAAAGTATTATCCACCGTACCAAACAAAATATATAAATAAACTTTATATAATGAAATTTGAGTAATTTGATTCTTATGTTGTGAAAAATTGTACCTTAAAAAACAAATAAAAATTAGGTATCATCAATGAATGCTTGTTTTCAAAAAATATGTTGCGACGATACATATGAATCGATATACTATGCTTTTATAACAAAATTTCTCGGAAATAATGAAAAGGACAAAAATTTATGAGGAAATTGCGTTGTCTAGAAATTTAATTTCATGCTATGAAATTGCTCGGAGAATTAGGTTACCGCCTAGTTCTCTGGGCACCTGAGCGGTAACCGGATATATATAAATATTATAGAAGTTTTTTCTTTATTATTTTTTTAGATCTTTGGCTAATGACAACAACAAAACACAGTGGCTTAGCAATGAGTTCGCAGCGCTAAAGGCCGCGGGTTCGAAACCCGTACGGAACGAGTATTTGTATGGTATACAAATAATTGTTTCGGGTCTGGATGTTTGTCCTTGTAAAATTTATGTATGTATTTTGCCCCAACGGAGAAATTACTAGTACAATTCAATTACAAACTACTAATGGAATACAAATTAAATGTACCGGCCATTTAATTATTTTCAATTTACGCTATTTCCTTTTGAACTGAATTAGAGAATATCCTATACTATTATAATAATAAAGTATGTACTTTAAAGTTACTGGCAATCTTGCGAAATCGTAAACAGCAGTGCACACACTGTTGAGTTCTTCAGTTGACTGAAATAACTTTTGCAAGCAAGCAGGCGTTTATATGTATAGTGTTAGCTGAAGTAAACCATGACCGTGTCAGTGTAAACCCTATATCGTCCTATGGCTATTGTAGGCAACGACTTAGGGAAGCCGACCAGGAGATGGGCCGCAGCGTCTAATTAATAACATATTAAAAAAAACACGCACTGCAGTTGCCAACCGATTTGACAAACATGGCAACTATGAAAAATATTCATAAGTGGACTTTGATATAATGTATTGGTGATGATGATAGTTAGACATGGACTGCAATGAATCACTGTATTAATAAAATGGCTATGAATAAAACAGTTGTAGCTTTTGTTCACTTCATAGGATTAAATACCCTGTTTAAACGAGTCGGCAGTACAACACAAACGCACAGTAAATCCGACGTCACTATTGTTTTAAAATGCTTCTGGCATAAGCATTTTTAGCCTAATTGGAGTCATCAACGTAAGTGCTTTGGGTAAATGTTCCTAGCTTATGAAAAATGTCTTATGTTAGGCAGTGCACTGCGTTATCGTGAACATATTATGTTGAACTATATTTATAACTAACACCCGCCACGGCCTTACCTGGGCTCGTTTACGGAAGTAAAATATTCCAAGTTTCGCATCTCACAGAATACCAATCTAAAATAGCAGCTTAATACTGCTGTGTTTCGTATGGTGAGTGTAGAGATCCGGAGACCCTTTTTTACTGGAAACGAGGCATTCCATCTTATTCCTCAGAGGTGACAACGCATCTGCGTTTTGATTCTTAACCGAGGATAAGTTTATGGGCCACAGCATCCACTTACCATCAGGTGTACTGTGTACTCGTTTGTCACCCTTATTCTACAAAAAAAACTATTTAACATTTTTTTTCATTTGGTCTTTTTCTAAAAAATCTAGTAATTTAAATAAAATATAGCCTAGATTATTCCTCGCATTGCTCTCTATCTGTTCGTGAAGTTTAATTACAATCGTTTCAGCCATTTTGAAGATTAGCACGGATAAATAGACAGGCAGAATGATAGACAAAAATCCACTGAATAAAAAGCAGTTATTTTTGTTATTTATGTTTATAGACGTGTGACAATTTGGTCAATACGAACGAGATCGGAATGTTGCTGTGATCCAAAATGGCCTGGAGAACCCCATCATTGTAAATTGTAATATAGTTCTTTTTATTGTGGTGCTGTGTGGCCGTGGATTAGAATCCCGCAAGGAACGAAGTTTTGTATGGGCTATATATAATTGTGCTGGGTCTAGATGTTGTCTATCTGTAAGTTGCACGCTTCTATGATACACAGCAGAAATTCCTAGTGTGGGGATAACGTTTAATAAAATTGAAAATAACAACGATTTATGTTTAAATGTAAAATTCAACGGTGTATGTTTATTTATTTCTTGACTGCCTCATTGGTATAGTAGTCTTTAGTCGGTAATCCCTGATTGGACCAAAATGGTTTATTGGGTTTTTTCTTTCAAAAAAATTCTCAGTAGCAACCCGGAGTTAATAAGTTGGCGGCGTTTTACCCTCGTGCAGATCGCAATTTGGATATTCATTTTTCAACTTATATGCAGGTCGCTTACTTTAAATTAATATCAATTAAATTTGGATATTTATTTTTAAATTTATACCCAGGTCACTTACTTTAAATTAATATCAAATATAGCAAGCCAAAGAACGGTTTCTTTAAAGAAAAGTGTTCTCATTAATTTAATTTTTTCTTTATTTTCGATGATATTTCAATTTGTAAATAAAAGTAAACTAAAAATAAGTCTTTTAAAGGTTGATACAAACATTGTACAGAATTATTTGCCCTCAGGTTATTTGCTCGTCTAGCTTCTAGTATACTATTTCGCCGTTGAAATGAAACTAAATATAATTTGAAGGCAGCAGTTCGTTCGCCTACTCGTTGCTTATTATGTCGGGGTAGATCCCTAGCAGTATTTATGTTTGCTATTCATTACATTTCTAAAGGATTAATCATGAAACGCCTGAAATTTATACATTTTATCGTACTGTGAGTTTTATATTTTACTTGCAAATGTGAATTTTATTACGCATTACAGCTACGCTGCAGCTATGTTATGGTTGTAGCACCAATGGGTCGGCTCGATCGGGGAAGGACCATACTCTCACAGAATACCAGCGTAAAATAGCAGCTTAATGCTGCTGTGTTTCGTATGGTGAGTGTAGAGAACCCAAGACCCTTTTTTACTGTAAATGAGGTATTCCATCTTAGTCCTCATGAGTGGAAGTGCATCTTCGTTTTGATTCTTAATCGAGGATAAATGTATGTGTCTACGGGCCACAACAACAACTTACCATGAGGTGGACTGTGTGCCCGTTTGTCACCGTTATTCTATAAAAAGGTGCTGATTTTACTATGTGAAGGGAAACATTTCGAGGAAACCTGCATGTCTGTAATATAAAGTATTTTAAGGACATGTGTAGTCCACTAACACATACTGTAGCTGCGCGGTTAATTAATTGCTTCATAACCTTCTCAGAAATGAAAGGAGGCCCCTACCAAGCCGGGACTTATATAGGCAATAACTTATTACATTTTATGTTTTAACCATTAAGTATTTTCATTACTGTCTCTCTGAGTAAAGTTTTGTTTTTTAGAGTTAATTTGTCTTATTACAAAAGTATTATATTATTTGTTTCAATTTTAAACTAGTGATTGTAACAGTCGATACAGAAGTCCCGCGAAAAAAATACGATCTAAGCGCAGGTATGGAACAAAATTCGTGAAGTGTAGCATTGTGGCTAAGGGACTTCTTTCGTGAGAAGTACTCTTAAACTGTTGTTTAAAGCCGAGGCTATCAATAGACCACGTGTTATAATAAGACGGTAAAAATCATATTTAACTTTTAATTTCGAGTCTACTAAATTTAAGTTCGGTTTGTACATAAATAAATACTTATATCTTTCTTAGACTTACGGATGGCCTGTTTGCTCGTTTGTTGCGCTTAATTCATTAATGAAAAAAAAACAAAGGTTTATTTTCAATGTTTTACTTCGCCCAATTGTAATTAATAATTTCAGTGGTGCTGGTAGCGGAGTACAAATGTGCACTACCCCATATCGCCCCGTAGATGTCGTAAAAGGCGACACTGTGATACTGAAACAGGATATGGGCAGCAACATCTTCACCTCCTGTCAAACATGGCTGCTATGGTAAAATCAATGTGGAAATCTATGGGGGAGGCCTATGTTCAGAAGTGAACTTATAGGCTGTAATAGACGGATAGACGATGCCGATGGGGATCAAATTCGGATCGTTTGCATACTGTGAAATTTAATGTGCTTTAACTCCCCTACCGCGTCTTATATATATATATATATATATATATATATATATATATATATATATATATATATATATATATATATATATATATATATATGTGTGTACGTAAAAATTTCAATAGCCATAACGTACAGTAAGTAAAGTGGTCCACTGTGTTAGCAGGCGTATTCCTTAACTTTGTTCACATCAAAATGATAATCACTTTGTAGTAACATTGCGTCGTATGTTTTATGAGCCTTGGTAGCTCTTATAGAAAGCTAGTTAAACTGCAACGTAAAAATTTTCTGAACTAATTGGACATCGGTACCAAATTCCAATTAGTATCAGAATTAAAAAAAAATAATTTCTAATATGCGTCGTCTTTTGTGCTGCGTATACAGAAACGTGGTTCCGTACCCGTTCCGTCATTGGACGACTAGATGTAACGGATGAGTCATCCCCCCATACCTATATAGTTGATGTGCTCCAGTCGCATACAAAGCAGTATGTATAAGTTGGTGCGCGTAGCAAAAGTATTCGTTCCCTGCTGCAGGTTCAAACTATTTCAATATGGATCAATTTTAAACCAGAGTGTATCTCAAAAAAGGAATTCATGCTGGGTCTCCTTTCGATCAAGTAGAATTGTTCTCAAGCGCTGTTTATGACAAATAAATAAGAGGGTATTAAACACGTGCAATTTCTTTGGAAGTATCCACAACTAACCATACAAAAGTCAAAATATTATTTTTACTACACAATATCGTTCTGAAAGTAAAGAAAGCAAGACCATAGCTTCAGCAATCCACTTCAACGAGCCGTGAGAAGAATATGCAAAAGATTATTTATATCAACAGCTACAATTTAAGTTTCATAAAATTATATACGGAAAGCAAAAAATTAAGGATGGTCGAGTTTATAATATATTCTTTTCATAAGGATCATCACTTAGATAATGAGGATTTAACATGAGCTTTCCATTGTAGTCTCTAGTGATTTTTTTATTATAGAACAAGGGTGACTAACGAGCTCAAAGTCGGACTGATGTTAAGGTTCATGCTGTGGCCAATAGAAGATATCTCATTTACGTGATATGACATGTATCCTCGATTAAGAAATGCAGATGCGTTGTCACCCCTTAGGACCAACATGAAAGGCCTCGCTGCCAGTTAAACGGTTCTCTAAATAATATATACATGTATATAGTACATATGGTAATTATCTACAAATATTTA
Organism: Parnassius smintheus behrii; assembly: GCA_036936625.1. NCBI lineage: Eukaryota > Metazoa > Arthropoda > Insecta > Lepidoptera > Papilionidae > Parnassius > Parnassius smintheus. Next base: position 13,566,879 of record JAUPFT010000016.1, on the reverse strand, counting down.
AATTTATTATCAGCTTCCTTTCATCAGTTGTTAGTATTCACCCGAAAATTCATAAAATATGAACTTTAAAATGAATTTTAATTTATTTTATAAATTGTTTGATTATATTATTAAATTAATTTTATTCACTTTAAACTTACAATATTTAATTTATTGGACAAAATATTAATTCGTAAAATTGTTTAAAACGAAATAAAATTACGAAAAATAACTAGCTATGAGAGAAAGAGAGTAAGAAAATGTACGCGCGCACTGCTCTCTCTTGCTTATATCCGCCTCTCAACTCCCGTTCGCCTCGCCGGATCACACTTTTCGTAACGCTTTCGTCACGCGTTCACCAGCTTCCTCCCAAAGTCAAGCGTGGCAACTATAAAAAATATCCCACTTATGAGGCAATCTATGTGGGAGAGGCCTTTGTTTGGCATTGGACTTTGATGAACTGTAATGTAGTAAATTGTCAACTTATTTGTTATTGCGGTAGACGTTATTGCGGTGTGATGATTTTAATTATTGATTTAATAGTATTTTTTATTGTATTGTACTTATAGATGATCAGGATCATCAGTCTTATAAATTACATTTTAATTTTTTAATATTAATATTTTATATATTAACATTTTTATAAATTATCTGTATTATGTAATTATATCTCTGTTAGCATATGTAAAATTGAAGCTATTATGGCATTTATCACCACTTAACTAGGAGGGTAACAGTAACTTGCAGGCATGAAAAAAATATTGTGAAAACAGTTCAAACGGATTGTAAAGAAATAGTTTCTAAGGTGTTATATTTATCAAGAAAATAAAGCAATCAAAATGTTATTAAAAAACACTGTTAGAGATATTTTGAATGAAAACAATTTTCCAAAAACTTGTAAGTCTCTCTTTAAATTTCCTTGTAATAAAGAAAACAAGCTTCGGACAAGCTTTTGTAAAGTCTACAGTCTGATCGGTCGAGCGAGGTAATAGTGTACGCTAGTTCATAAAAGTACTTTGGCGTAGTTTTATTTTACATCAAAGCAGCTCAAAGAGTTAAAGTAATGTGTTCAGTTGACGGAATGCAACTAAAATTGCTTTTACAACCTTCGTTAGTGCTGCGTGAAATGTTCTTTAGGTTTCATAATTTTATTTTATTCTCAGCTCTCACTTATTTATTAATTAACAACACGGTTTTATTTAGAACCGTGGTAGCTCAGGCGCTAAGCGCTTTCTGTAAATTTCATAGTACGTGAGTTACCCGGATTCTCCTCACCACCAATGAAATTTTTAACTGTAATTTTAAGTGTTGATTTACCATGTGCTTGGCGGTGAAGGAAAAAAACATCGTGAGGAAATCGGCATGTCTGAGAAAAAAGAAAAAATATTTCGAAGATGTCTTTCTTTCTCTCTTTGCTCCAAAACTCGCTCAGAAATAAGAGGAGGCCTTTCCCAGCAGTGGGACGTGTATAGGTTGTAACTTTATTTTACCGCTACGTATTTAATTAATATTGATCTTATAGAATTTGGATAATGGATCTTTCAGAGTAAAAATGTATGGATATATTAAATAATTGCAGCTAGATAGATGTACTGATACAATACCTATTACATGTTATTGTTTATTCGAAAAATTTATTGTTGTAATTTTTCGTATACACATAAAATGAAGCGGCTTTTTGTGTAAAACGATGTTTCCGTTTTCCCTGTTATTTGTCTGTAATTTTGCTTCTGAATAACATGCATTTTTCCTTATTTTAAATGTTATATTTTAATATGCGAAGTGTATAAACTTCATAATATTCACTTTTCATAATGTTTACTTTCTAATAAACGTAGTAAAGGTTCTACTGAATAGGAGTTGCTGGAAGGATCACTCCATTTCGTCCTATGACCGTCATAAGAAATGACAATAGGGAGTTCTTGAAAGATCGCATGGTCTCTGATGGCGGCGTAACTTTTATTAAATGCGTAAATTTTATTCCGTACAAGGCTGTGGTGGTACTGTGATCGGTCAATTCACTTACCAATCATTACGACCATGGCTCTTATCGACAAAAAAAAACCGTTTAATATTAATGTCTTAAGTTTATATCACAGCCATTTTTATCCATTTCATTCAATTTTTTACAATACCATTTCAATAGGTATTTTATTTCACGCAAACAATTTTATATACGCCCGTCCGCTGATCGGGATCAACAACTGAACTGGGTATTCTGGGGCATTCTAGGGCGTAGTGGTTAGTTAATGTTTGACCTAACTTACTTAAATGCCTATCATCATCATTAGCCAGAAAATAGTCTTTCATTGGTCATTGAATCGGTTTGCTTGCGTACAATCGCTACGTTATTTCCCAAGAATACACGTAATTCTTGGGAAATAACAATTTCCAAGGCATTTCAAAGGTTCCCTGCTTTTATGGTGGTTTTGCAGCCCTAAGGCTAGAGATTTCTCTGACATTGCCCTAATAGTAGTTCGTTCTTAGTAGTGTTTTTTTGTGTGTGAACGTTTTGTTTCTGATCTTAGGTGAGCAGGTGAGAATTATGAGTTACAACAAGAGCGGTGAATGGTGTGAGGCGCACACACTATCTGGCGGGCGAGTCGGCTGGGTGCCAAGCAATTACGTGACGCCCGTCAACTCCCTCGAGAAACACTCGTGGTACCATGGCCCGATATCACGTAACGCTGCTGAGTATCTCCTATCCTCGGGTATCAACGGCAGCTTCCTGGTTAGTTTATGTTGATTTTTAATTTTTATTTTGTAAGGAAATATTAATTTTAATATTTATATATACATACATATTTGTATACCACACACCTCTCTCGCCTCCTCCTTATGATAAACTGCTAAATCCGTGTCCAAATAATATAGTGCGTAAACTTGCACTTGAGTCCTTAACGCTTAGGTTAGGAGTTTAATGTGATGAAAAACATTTGATTTAAGCGCTAAACGAAAAAAATCTTACAGATAAAACAATATCAACTTACCTAGTTTATAATTAGTTGTTTACATCCTCAAATATTTGACGAAAACACGACAAAATTTGACACGTCGCAAACGGCACGTGGCGTGGGTTTGGGAACGTTGTCAGTGCAAAACGGCAAAACTGAGGCCCCAATAGGATTTAACAGATTTGCGTTGTAGCTTTTGGTCAGAAAGCAGTTTTTCGGGCATAACATTTGTCACCTTTGTAGGCTCATATCGCTATTATTCCTTAAACGTTACGGTGGATATTAGACTAAACATTTTGACTCGTATAAAAAGTAAATTTTGCTGAACTTAGCAGTCCCTGAGAACCTTCACTTCATGATACAGATTTTTGGGTACTTACATCGAACACAACGAAAAAAATCCGTGTGGCACTCGGGGACTGCAGTGGTAAAGCTTATTTCATTGCATTTTTATCAACTTATGCAATTATAATTATTTATTTATTTTATTATGCAGTAATTTTTTCTTTGTTTTTTTTTTTTGATATTGAATTCAATTTACACTTTTTGACCGTGGCGACCAATAAGAAAACAATTTTTTTCTTTTATTGAATAAATCAGAAGTTAAAATATGGTTTAAAATATTTTTATTATCTTACAATAGATGTAGGTTATTCAGGAATTTTTATCATTGAAACTATAGGTTTATGATAATTAGGGAGTTTTTCTGACAAACGATAATTTTCTATAAAGTCTGTGTTTATTAAATACTCTAAATTCACGAAAGTTGCTTGCATGACGACGACTCAAATATGCTGCTGATAAACTATATTATTGTTTAAAATATTTTTATTATTTTAGAATACATGCAACTAGTCTACACGCATAAGTCTAGTAGCACGCACACAAACACCGTGCCGAAGTCTGCCGAACTTAAACGACGTTAGACGATGTTAGATTTTCGGGTCTTAGATTTTTTTCGTTACGGAATTTCTTGATTCGGTCGCCGCGCTCAAAACCTGCGATAAAAGCTATGCAATAGCTTAAAAAGATTGCTTAGGGTTAACTAATTAATTTAATTTCCACTTTAACCTTACGCAAAAATCTGTATCGTGAAGTGAACGTTTTGACTCAGGACGATATAATCAATCAATCTCAGTCGTCCCGTGCCGTAAAATTAGTTTTATTCAATGCGTAGTATTTACGTAAATACAAGAAAGTTGAGTAATCGATTGTCATTAGTGATTATGCAACAAAAACAATATTTCTCATTATTATCGTTACAGCCCATAAAAAGTCTAATGCTGAACAAGGAACATCACATAGCACGGTCCTGAGCCACCTGCATCCATCGACTTCCTACATCTCTTACCTAGTCACTCCATCTAGTGTAGGGTACACTTCGCTTACCCTTAAAAGGCTGCCATTTGAGAATCTTTCTTACCGATCTATTGTAAGTTCTTCGAGCTATATGGCCGGCCCATTGCTATTTCTGCTAATCCTTTGGGATGTTACTGTTAGTCTGGTCCTACTGCGGATATCCTCATTACGATGTTTATCACGCAGATAAACTCCGAGCATAGTTCTTCCACAGTTTGCTGAGCGACCTTGAGCTTCCTTATACGGACAGCAGTGAAGGACCCACATCTCGAATTAATAAGCATCACTGGCAACATTCTTGTTTTTAATTTTGAGGCATACATAGAGATGATGTTTCGAGAGAAGCCTTTGTTTTGTGTTTATAAGGATTCCGCCAATGAGGGCTTCTTTCGCTCACCAGATGTCGGTATTTGGGACTGAGCTGAAGAAGTTTGTTACAGAATGTATGTAGGTATGTGTTTTTTAGATTAATTGAGAAGTTGCGTTTTAAATAAAAGGTTTATCAGTTACTAGAGTATGTAAGTAAATACACAATAAATGCGGTAATCGGTGTAGCGTTGCCAGATGTCCAGATAAAACACCGTGGTGTCCGACTTTTGTTAGGCTTTTTAAATTTGACCATTTCTTTACATTTTTCATATATTTACATACATAATATTGCATTTATCGAAATTAGTATTGTAATGAATTTTGAATAATTAGTAATAAAGAAGACTGATTTATTCAATTGTTGTTATTTCGTTAGCACTTAAGAAGATTTTACGGTGAATGATAAAAATTGTTTATATTGTTTTACCTTAAAAAATGCCTTTTACTAAGACAAACATTAAGGGTGTCCGGCCTTTTTACCAAAATGTCCGGCTAAGCTCGCAGGTCTGTCAGGCTTTTCGGTTTTAAGACCTGCCAACCCAACCTCAGTGTATTGCTCTTTAATTTTTTGCGCATTATTTATCTATTTTTTTTATTTATATTTTTATTTTAAGAATATCTGTAGTTCAGCTGATTAATTTCTAATCTAATCAATACAAAATAGAACTGATATTAACCCTTAAACGTTCTTAATATACTAACTGCCTCCACTATGAAACCTGTCAATTATTTCACCTCATTTCTACGTCACGCCGCACTTGTGGCTGGAAAAGTCGTAGATTCCTTTGAAAGCCTATTAAAGCTATATTTTCAGAACGTCAAAATAATATTTTGTAAAATTAGATATTTATTCTTGTTTAACAGGTCCGCGAATCCGAGTCTAGTCCAGGTCAAAGGAGTATATCCTTGCGGTACGAAGGCCGCGTGTATCACTATCGTATTAATGAGGACTCCGATGGCAAGGTAACGTAACATATTGTGTGATAAGAAAATATAACAATTATTTCAGAGCAGATAACAACTTCAATTATTGTTTAAATTGGCAAATTATTTGTAATGGCAGTTACTCTTTCGTCTGTTGGTACCATTACTGACACCAGAAAATTAAGATTATATCTTATCTTTAAGAAAAATGAGGAAGTGGTTTTAACGAGCTTTTTAAGTCACGTTGTGCCCGAACGAATGAGCCACACAACTGAGGGAAAATTTTAATAATTTTAAAAGGTTCCTAGTTCTTACAGTCGTATTTTACAGTCGTGATTAAAGTACTGTATTATCCTGTGGGGACAAAGTAAAGACTAAGATGCATCCACCATCTTCATCTTACAGAAGAAACTAATTCGCTTTGTGTGTAACATAGAAAAAACTGAGAGTATTCGTCCTCGTTAAAAAAATACATTAATTCCTTATTTTAATTTGTATTTATACATTGTAATTATGTAAATTTATGCGAAAATACTCCAATGTCTACATAAAAAGTAAACTGAATATGTGAATATACCAGTGGTAGATACGTAACAAATATTTGATAAATTTTATATGGACTAAATACCACCAGACATACCTCGTAAGAATTAATCTTATAGATAGATAATGCTTTATTGCTTCTTTAAAGCATCTGTGGCTTGTTTTGCAGGTGACTATAAACACTATGAACTACAGCAGGGATGGCGAACCAATGGCACGCGTGCCATTGCTGGCACGCGACGAAATAATTTCGGCACGTCACTGATTACGAGTTTAAAGAAAAAAGTATAAATTATGATTATGATGTAGCATAATACCTATGAATCTTTGAAAAGCAAACGCGCGCGAGCGTTCGGGTCCGGTGCGCGGGGTGGAGGCGGGGCGTAGTTGCTATGCTAGCGCGGGGAATGCGGCGGTAGCGCGGGGCGCGGGAATGCAGCGCGGGGGCTTGACTTGAGTAAATAATAACAAACGAGGCGCAGTGCCCGCGCAAATTGTTTGTTTACGCAAAAAATAGTTAAATTTCATTGTGAAAGTGAACTTTAAAGTTTATTTAAGTTATTATTTGCTGTAATTTAATATGGCTAGTTCAGCAAAGAAACTAAAAGTGCAAAATAGCAAGGATACTAGAGAATTTCAGACTTGGTGGACTGATAAATTCGGCGTGATTAATAAAGGTGACAAAGCAGTGTGTGTTTTATGTTCTGGCACCATGGTATGTAGAACATCTTCCGTTAAACGGCATTTTGAAACAAATCACAAATCAATTTGTCAAAAAAGCGAAGCAGAGCAAAAGGAATTAATTGCGAGTGCTTTGAAAGACAGAAACAAACAGTCAACATCAATAAATAAATTTGTGCGGCAAGTTACACGGCTGCAAATGTCATTGCTCGGCATAGTAAACCCTTTCAAGAAGGCGAGTTTTTAAAGGAAGCCTGGTTAGCATGCGCGCCTTCTCTTTTTGCTGATTTCGAGAATAAAAATAAGATAATTCAGCGCATCAAAGATACTCCTTTGTCCAGAAACACAATAAAGGAAAGAATCTTAAAATTGGCTGAAAATGTTACAGAGCAACAAAAGCTTGACATTCACTCTGCTTCATTTATATCGCTATGCCTCGACGAAAGCACTGACGTCACAAAATCTGCACGTTTAGCTGTTTTTGCTCGATACTGCGTAGGAAACGTCATTAAGGAGGAATTAATTGCGATAAAATCGTTACCAACAACTACAAAGGGCGCAGATATTTGGACGGCAGTTAAAAATTCGATAGTTGAAAAAGAAATTGATATAAAAAAAGTTGTTTCTGTAACAACTGATGGTGCTCCGAGTATGGTGGGTAAAAAAATTGGTTTCATAAGTTTATTTCAAACTGAAGTAGGACATTCGATTCTTGAATTCCACTGCATCATTCACCAACAAGCCTTATGCGCTAAGAGCGGTTTAACATCTCTTGATAATGTTATGGCAGTAGTTACGAAAATAGTCAACTTCATCTCTGCTCAGGCTTTAAACAAGCGAAAGTTCGACGCTTTGTTGGATGAAGTCAACTCCGTGTATAATGGCTTACTCATGTATAATAATGTTCGGTGGCTGAGTCGTGGGTCTGTACTTGAAAGATTTGTTGAATGCTTGGAAGAAATCAGACTGTTTCTGCAAAATGAGGGAAAAATTGAACAATACTCACAGCTTTTGGACGTCATGTGGCTTTCAAAATTGATGTTTTTACAGACATATGCCAACACTTAAATACGTTAAATGTGAAGCTTCAAGGCACAAACAAAACAATAATCGTCATGATCGATCTCATTCGCGCCTTTGAGGCTAAACTGCAAGTTTTCAGAAACGATATTATCGCAAAAAACTACAAGTATTTTCCATACTTGAAAAAATATATCAATGAATCTGATATACATGAGACAACAAATGCAGAAAATATTACTGAGGAATTTATCTCTGTGATTGATTCTTCAATTAAGGAATTTTCAACAAGATTTTTTCAGTTCAAAGAATTATCAGAAACGGTCAAGTTTATTATGTACCCAGATGTAACGACCTTTCATACACTGAACTTCTCCCAGTTCGATTGGTTGGAAATTGAAGATTTTGAAATGCAGCTGATTGATTTCCAATCTAGTTCAATTTGGATACAAAAATTCATAGACATGAGAAAAGAATTAGAGTTAATTGAAACAGAAAGATTGACCAGTAATATAAGTAAAGATGCCAATAATAAAATTTTAGAAACCTGGAATGCGTTGCCAGAAACATTTAATTGTTTAAAGAAGCTGGCTCACGCTATTCTAACTGTATTTTCATCAACATATGCCTGCGAGTCATTGTTTTCAGAGATGAATAACATCAAAGACTCTGTTAGAAATAGACTGACTGATGAATCAAGTTCAGCATGCATTCTGCTAAAAGTAACATCGTACAACCCCAATATAAGTCAATTATCGTCCAATCTGCAACAACAGAAGTCGCACTAATTTTTAATTGCTCTTGTAATTGTATTTTTGGTAAATATAGAGCTTTGAGTTGATATTGTTTTTTTACATTATTTTTCCACTGATCACAAAGTCAAGAATATTTGATGGCACGGCTGCGACGTCATTAAATATTATTCCAGAAAATTGGCACGTATACGCATAAAGGTTCGCCATCCCTGAACTACAGTATCCGCTTATCATAGTATGCCACGGTACCACAATTAGCTCAGTTGTCAGTGTTTGCATATAGATAATAAAAAACGTCGAATTCAGACTCATGCTAATTGCTTTTTCTTTTTAACATGCTTTTATTGGCTTGACTTATTTATTTTTTATAGAATAAGGTCAACAAGCGAACACACACTCAATCTGATGGCGATGCTGTAACCTATACACACATACAGATGACCTTGGTTAGTTATCAAAATGTAGAAAGCGTTGTAACCCCTGAAGACTATGATAGAATGCCTCGTTACCATTAAAAAAGTGTCTACAGTTCTCTACATTTACCATACGAATCACAGCAGCACTAAGCTGCTATGTTACTCAGGTATTCTGTGAGAGTGTGGTCCCATCCGTGCTACAGCTATAATATAGGTTCTACGTTAACTGCACGTAATAAGAACCGACTACAATCGAAATAATAATAATATGGTTATGATCTAGTATTCACTCAAATATTTTAGTTATGGAGGAAGGTTTATGTCTAAGAGAATTACTAGGTGAATGTTTTAGGTGTGAAAGAAAGTAGATTATGCAAGTAAAATCTGCAAAAGGCACAAAATATGTTTCTACATTTGACGCACAATGTGCAATGGAGTGGTTTTCTTCGTAACTATTTGACTATTCCTTATATTACGATAAAAAGTCAAAAGAATGAAATGTGAAGTGATTGGTTCCTTTTTGTTCTTAGGAGTATATCTGGGTTGACTTATCCATATGAACTCCTAAAAAGAAACGGAACCTCTTACCTATTTCTTCTGTCATTCCGTTGTACATCCAATGAAGTGTGTCGGATCGAATGCAATTAAAAAATAATAATATTTTATCGACTTAAAATTATAAAGTCTTTGAATTGTGGTGCCTCTGACCGGACAAGCAACTGCGCAGCTATCCTATCTGTTGTTGCTTTAAGTGTCAAATGCAACATTATTTATAAAAAATTAAAATACTAGGTATCTGAAGCATGATTCGTCGTAGGTAAACCCGAGCAAATGATACAGATAGATATTGAAGGATATATAGAGCCATTATAATTGAAGCGGTGACCTACCTGATGTCTTAGTAGCTTGCAACCATGTGCTATTTTTTATTTAATATAAGCCAGTGCTTGATTACAAGCCCACTTGGTGGTAAGTGGTAGTATTGACTATTATAAAACGGTACATGGACTGGTAGATCGTTTTTCACTTTATAGTTTTAAATAATTTTACTGTAGTGGGGAGATCTATTCAATTAATCAATTTTAGTCCTTTTATTCGTAGGTAATAGACATGCTATAAAATGGAAACTTTTTCTTTATCAGGTATACGTAACGTCGGAGTCCAAGTTCGGCACCCTAGCCGAGTTAGTTCACCACCATTCTGTTCTGGGCGATGGTCTCATCACTCAGTTACTGTATCCGGCCCCGAAGCGGAACAAACCCACCGTGTTCCCACTGGCGCCGCCTGACGAGTGGGAAATCGATCGAACCGACATCGTCATGAAGCATAAACTCGGTGGCGGACAATATGGAGACGTGTACGAGGCCGCTTGGAAGCGAGGGAATATGACCGTGAGTTGTCTGGTTTCACGGGTTTGATAGGAACTTCGTAGATTCATTAAAATGTTCAGTTTTATAAAATCATGCAAGTTTAACATTTTATAAGCTTTGCGATCCGCAAACCGATTTGCAGAAAATTGAATAAAATAAATCTCCATTAATATTTTCACTGATGATGGGGTTAATAGTCCTAAGTAGCAACATCAACACAAATTCTCCATGTCAATGATATACGATCTAATATGTGACAGATGTAACCATGATGTCCGAGTAGGTACTAATATCGGCGACGGGGGCAGCGGCAAAAGTGTAAGACATCTGGCAATACATTCGACAATCTGACTACCAAGCGTAGTGATTAAGGCGAATAATACGAATTCTTCTAATAGTAGCAAAAGTCTAGAATTAGTAACAGTACAGTACAGTACAGTGGCTGATATCAAAAATAGATATTGTCATTTAATACTTGTTGATATAATAGTATGTTCAAAAAGACCTTATTTGAAGTAGTTTCATTTGATACAGGATGTGTCACTTTAGAGGATTTCAATAGTTAAATATTTAAAAAATATACAAAAATAAAAAGCGTTTGGATGGCTGCAATCGGTGTAAGAATATTCAATACCACATATCATCCCGTGGAAGTCTTAAGCCGCGACAGAGAGAACCTGAAATAGGAGATGGGCATCATAATCTTCCTTATAAAAACTCAAAATACTAAAAAAAACTGCGGTTGCCAAAAGCCGCCCGCTAAGAGTGACAACGGTAGCAAAACCGATGAAGCAATTTATGGGGGAGGCCTATGGTTCAGCAGTGTAATTTTAAGGGCTGCTATGGAGATGAATGCAGTAGATTTATCTTTTCTACAAATCCGTGAGTCGCTGTATGTTTTAGGAGTCGGACATGCATTCTATGTTATCGAAGTGCTTCTCTAGGGAGAATAAGTGTACGTTACGGCTTAGCGGCAGCTTACTCACAACATCATACGTGTAAGAGATGGACCAAGGGAAAACTTAATTAGCAAATGGGCACAGAAATTAGAGGTAACGCCATACATTAGCCACATCTAAGCCCGGATGGAACTTCAAGAGGGGAACCAACAATAAATGAAGTTGCAGCTAGATTTCGTCATAATCCTCGCATAACAATACGCAAAAGAGCAGCTGTCTTAAACAAAACTCTGGTTATAATGGAGTTTGAAGCGGGATTTAAAATTTCATCTCTATAAAACTCTTATAATAATGACAATAAGGGAAAATGACCACAATTTACAATAAAATGTTCTCCAGTTATTGAGAGGTTGCGCGCCCGAGTGATATTTAAATGGAATGTGAATAAATAGAATTGTCTCTTTTGTTCACTTTTCAATCCTAGACAAAAACATCAAACACTGCTGCATAGCTCAAATGTTGTGTGTCGATGAATAGATTTTTTTAAAATCCTAGTTGTGCAATGATGCTGTTGCTGGTGACACATACGGACAAATGACATCAATGACAATACACAGCGAGAGCCGCTATTGCCCAACTTCGAGAGCTGTTTCGCCAGCAATTGATATTTCGTCATGATTTCGGTGATCGCATGGAATTTTTTCTATCCTATATCTATACTCTGTCGCTGAGTTGAATATTAATATAATATCACTGAATTATAAGAAAATGTCCCCCATTACTGTTAATTAGTATTCAATAAAAAATCCTAATATTAATTTGATAATCTTAATACTGTCGTTTTGGCAACCTGTATAGGCTTTAACCTACACTAATATTATAAAGAGGAAATATTTGTTTGTTTGTTAGAATTGAATAGGTTCCGAAACAACAGGACTGATTTTAAAAATTCTTTCACCATTAGAATCCTACATTACCCCTGTATGTGGACTATGAGAAAGCCTTTGATTCCGTCGAAATTTGGGCGGTGCTACAGTCCCTTCAGCGGTGCCAAGTTGACTGTCGGTATATCGAAGTGCTGAAGTGTTTGTACAGTAGGGCTACGATGGCTATCCGAGTACAGAACCAGAGCTCGAAACCTATCCAACTGCAGAGAGGTGTAAGACAGGGTGACGTTATATCCCCGAAACTCTTCACCGCTGTATTGGAAGACGTTTTCAAGCTACTGGACTGGAAAGGATACGGTATTGACATCAATGGCGAGTACATCACTCACCTTCGATTTGCCGACGATATAGTCCTTATGGCAGAATCGCTGGAGGATTTAAGCACTATGCTCAATGACCTCAATAGTGCCTCCCAACGGATAGGACTTAAGATGAACATGGACAAAACAAAGATCATGTTCAATGTCCATGTCACACCTGTGCCGGTAGTTGTTGGGAGCACTATGCTCGAAGTTGTTGACGAGTACGTTTACCTGGGACAAATAGTCCGACTAGGTAAGTCCAACTTCGACCGAGAGGTCAATCGACGGATTCAACTCAGCTGGGCAGCGTTCGGGAAATTACGACATATATTCTCGTCAGGTATACCTCAATCTCTAAAAACTAGACTGTACAACCAATGCGTGTTGCCAGTGATGACTTACGGATCTGAGACGTAGTCCTTCACTGCTGGACGTATGAAGACGCTCAAGGTCGCTCAGCGAGCTATGGAGAGGGCTATGCTCGGAGTTTCTCTGCGTGATAGACTCAGAAATGAGGATATCCGCAGTAAAACCAGAGTGACCGACATAGCCCAACGGATTAGTAAGCTGAAGTGGCAATGGGCCGGCCATATAGCTCGAAGAACCGATAAACGATGGGGAAGAAAGGTTCTCGAGTGGCAGCCTCGTACCGGTAGGCGTAGTGTAGGGCGACCTGGTAAGATATGCAGGAAGTCGATGGATGCAGGTGGCTCAGCACCGTGCTTTGTGGCATTACTTGGGGGAGGCCTATGTTCAGCAGTGGACTTGTGAAGGGCTGTAATGATGATGATGATTATCCCTGATGAACATAGACAATAGAATTTTTTCAAAAAAGTTAGGGATCTTAAGCAGCGCTCGTGTGCGGAATCGATAAAATATTTTGAATTCGTTTTAAATTCTTTTTGTAGGTATTGAGGGATTGCGGGAGGGAGGGTGGATAAAAATTAACTTTGCTGTATAAAGTAAATATGCCAAAAGATAAAAGTATTCCATTCATTTTGTCAATTTTTTAAAAGATAAAAGATATTTTATTTTGCAAATATGGGTACAGTACATGGTAATATAGGTAGTGAGTTCAGCCATATTTTACCAGTAGGCGTGCAAAATATACAGAAATATAAACTAATCACCTAAACAGCTATAACAATATAAAATAAAAACACAAAAATAGTTAGTTCAGATTTTTTAGCTCAAATGATTGAACTAAGTGAGCGAGATGTCATGTAATGTCGCGCGGCGCAGACGCGAGTTATACGTGGGTGAAACCGCGGGGCACAGCTATATGAAATATTTTTAAAACAAATAACAATTTTTAAAATTTATGTTTTTCTGTTTGTTCCGGTTAATCTCCGAAATGGCTGAACCAATTTTGTCAGGCAGATAACTGATGTTATAAGGCGTAACTTAGGCTACTTTTATTTTACAAAAATAATCCATGAAATTCAATTGTAATAAATTTCACGCGGACGAAGTCGTGGGGAACAATTAGTTAAAAATAAAAGCGTATATTTTACGTGTTATTAACAAAATGTCATAAAAACTAATTATACGAATATCTTTTCTATTGAGTAATAATTTTATCTACGTTTTTTGTCTGTCAGGTGGCGGTTAAAACTCTGAAAGACGACACAATGGCCCTTAAGGATTTCCTTGAAGAGGCAGCGATCATGAAAGAAATGCGCCATCCGAATCTGGTGCAATTGCTTGGAGTCTGCACTCGGGAGCCTCCGTTCTACATCATCACGGAGTTTATGAGCCGAGGAAACCTCCTGGATTACCTTCGAACAGGCAATCGCGAACACATCGATGCGGTTGTTCTTATGTACATGGCGACGCAAATTGCTTCTGGGATGAGCTATTTGGAGAGCCGCTCTTTTATTCATAGGTATGTTTTCTATTAATCCTAACTAATATTATAAATGCAAAAGTGAGTTTGTTTGTTTGTTTCGCTTTCACAGCTAAACTACTGAATCGATTATGATGAATTTTGATAAAGAGATAGATGGGATTATGGATACGGTTATAGGCTACTTTTTCTCGCTGAAATTTTAGGGCGTGAGGAGAGGTATAAACTTTGTATGAAACTTTTTATTGGGTCGTCCGATTTGCTTAAATTTTGCAGAAATGTTTTTGATTTTGTTTTGTGTATTTATTTTTCCTAACTACTCGTATTTTCGTTAAGGTGAAAATTTGGTGGTTTTCTATTTAACATATTTTTTTAAGTTTTATAGATTACAAACCAAAATTTCGTTATATGATTTTTGACTATATGACCTTGGATTGCATAAAAGGAAAACACGATACCATTAATTTTCTCGATAGAAAAAAAATTGCAAAGTAGGCTCTAAAATATTTACATTCTTTAATTATTTCATTCATGGAATTATTTTTAAGGCATAGTAAATAATCATATCTAAGTTTTCATAAACCAGTTTTTTAATCCATAACGAAGTTTTGTTAAAATAAATAAAAATGTTGTTTGGCGCTTACTTAGTTTTTTTCCGAGCGCTTGCTCGGTATGGCTATCTCGTAATTTGCGTACTATGAAGTCATTGCATCACTTTCATTTTGACACTCCCGCAGTCGTCAGTTAGCTTCACCGACAAAGGAATAAGCCACGCCCCCAAAACTTCGATTCATATTCAGGATACCTTGAAAATGAATCTTAATCTTAATGATTATTTCTGGATCGATCGACAACCAGAATTGACAAAATCAAAATTAACGCGAGCGAAGCCGCAGGTAAATGCTAGTATGTTATATAATAAGATTTTTCTGATCGACCGTGACTGTTTGGCGGTAGAAAGGTAAGAGGAGGTTATTGGGCGGTGCCTAACCAAACGGACTCCCGGGCTAAAACAGTCCTACCACTTAATATACCTTAAATACCTTATTAATTACAATCAGTTTGCGTCTCCCCTAAATACGGTAGTGTCAGAGCAGTTCAACACGTCCTGGACCGAAGACGAAATCTTGTTATTTGTTTAAAACTGTCGTTTGAACCTAAAACTCAAAGCACAGTAGACAACTATTGTATTAGGTGACAGTATATAGAAGTAGATTTTTCTTATAGAATAAAGGCGACAAACGAGCACACAGTCTACCTGATGCTAAGTGGATGCTGTGGTCCATAGACATCTATATTTATTTATCCCAGATTAAGGATCAAAATGCAGATGCGGTCACAATACCTCTGAGGACTAAGATGGAATGCCTCGTTTCCAGTAAAAAAGGTCTTCGGCTGGCTGCTATTTTTCTCTGGTATTCTGTGAGAGCGTGATGAGAGCGTGATCCTACCCCGTTCGAGCCGACCCATTCGTGCTACAACTACATACAATCCGTACGGATTAACACGTCAACATGCACAGTATGCGGACAACCCTGAAAGTTTTAAAACTGGCCACTTGTAAACGATATAATTAAAATAAGTTTACTCTAGGATTCATTTAAAATACTTTTTGAAAATGGGTGTAAATACCCTATTGTTTTAGAGGATCGAAAAAGAGTTACTGCAGAGTGGTACACTAACAATTGTTTGTCACTTGTCTTGGAAAAAGTTCGGGAGATCCTCCTTCACCATGACAACGCCTCGTTGCATACCGCCAAGCAAACAATCGACTACTTAGCGACGTCAGACTTGGAATTACTGAGTCACCCACCCTATGACCCCGATCTCGCACCTTGCGATTTTTATTTACTTCCAAAAATTGCTTTGCTTTTTGCTTGTGCTTTTCCCAGTGCTTCCATCGGATGCAGCGGTGTATTGATGTAAATGGACACTATTTTGAAAAGATATAATAAAACTATTAACTTGCTAGTTTGTTCAATTTTTGTTTTTCTAAGAACGTTCAGTATCACCCTCGTACCAATAGCGAAAAGCCACTTATAATGGATCGTTATAACGTTATATTATTCGGTTAATTGGCATTCTTAAAATAACATTTCATAACAGATTACTTTTAAAATATCATTTCAATATTTCTATTTTAATAAAATTTCGAATTACATTTAGTCTAGATCACTCCTGATATTGCTCTCTATTAGTTCGTAAAATTCTACTATCGATTTAGCCATGCCGAAAATTAGCTCGTACAGACAGGCAAAAGAAAATTTTAAAAATCTGTACTCGTGTCTCAAGTGCATGCAAATGTTTTATACAAAATTATTAACAAACAAAATCAACAATAATTTTAAAGATTGATTAAAACTACTTTTACGGATTTTATCGCGTTTTATTTATTTTATTTTTAATACCCGACGTTTCGGGTGCTTTCCAACGCCCATGGTCACGGGGGACTGAGGTGACCGAATAAGACAATAATTAAAAAGAAATAATGAAAACGCTGAAGGTACTCCGGGTTAACTTTGACATCGGGACGTCAGTCACCTCAGTCCCCCGTGACCATGAATATATACGAAACGTCGGGTGCTTTCATGTATAGTGTTCGCTTAAATATAAGAAATCATTATTTGGTGTAGTTTATGGCATTTTGCCATCATCATTGATTCTAATGACAAGTTGGACTGAAGTTATAGAACGTACGAAAAACGCATATCGTAACGTAGTTTTTATGCTGTCTTTACCGGCTGATGTGAGTATACAGTGACAGTTTGCGAGCGAGAGGTGAATAGAGGCGACGCCATTTTCAATTCCATTTTTTAACCGTGCGCGTATTACGTACCACATACAATATGCATCGTGGCTCTAGCACATAACAAAATTATTAAAGTAACTCTTTTAATCCTTTGCTCAGAAACTCGCGGCTTCTAACTGATGGCAGCTAGAAATCCTGTATATGATGGACATAAAATATTAAGTCAAAGTGTCAGAGGTACGGTAGTAGGTACCTCAATAGCTAATCATTCTTACAAGCCTGGTGACTAAGGAAAATACACCCTGCTATGGGACAGGCACTTGTCATCTCAGATCGGTTATGTTTCGAATTACAAAAAAATTATTTCCTCATTCGCCAGAATTTTAGAAAACAAAAAAAAAACGTAACCTCACGTACACAAATTCACAAAGACAAACATCCAGACCCGGAACAATTATTTGTAGGTCATAAAAATACTTGTTCCGCGTGGGATTTGAATCTGCGGTCCTCGGCGCCGTATCACAATGCTAAGCCGCCGTCTTAAGAGTCATCAAAGTCGCAGAGTATTTTAATGACGTTAGCAAATCGATTACGCAGATTATTTTATCGAAGAATGTTCATACTTTATATATACATTCGGTTTCAGCAAGTATTTTTAATAGAAAATGAGTTATCATGATATATGTTACTCCACAGAGATCTAGCAGCTCGGAACTGCCTAGTTGGCGAGAACCACCTGGTGAAGGTAGCAGACTTCGGTCTCGCCCGTTTGATGCGCGACGACACGTATACTGCCCACGCTGGGGCAAAATTTCCAATCAAGTGGACTGCGCCCGAAGGACTCGCGTATAACACCTTCAGCACGAAATCCGACGTGTGGGCCTTCGGTATACTCTTGTGGGAGATCGCTACGTATGGCATGTCGCCATACCCAAGGGTCGACTTGGCAGACGTCTACCATATGCTCGAAAAGGTATGTACCAAAAACAATACTGTACTTCTCACACACTGTTTAATAATTATTAAAATAAATCCAAGCTTTAAGAAGACAGTGCCTACTAGCACAGCAATGGTCAATGCTAGGTTGTTGTGAAACAATGAAATTTGAAATGAAGCAAAGATATTATAATCGTATTTTATAAACTAAACCAAAGCGTTGACATTTCACAACTTGTAGCAAACAAGACAATATTATGATATTTAAATCATTAGATATAGGTTATAGGGCTTACTTCATTCAATCCTATTTATGACATCATTTGGAAGTAAAATTTAGAGGTGAATTAATTTCAAGCGTTTTGATGTATTAAATAAATACCATTGCATATCAAGAGCTCTAAATATCAAAATAACGTTTTGAAAAAAAAATACAATGCCGAAACGGTATCAAAATCAGTATGATATATATTTTTTACTTACTGTATTAACCGACGACAGTAGAGACAGGACTCATGAGCTGAGACGCAATCGTTCATTTTGTACTTGGTAAACGAGTGTTTTATAGATTAGGTGAAATGTATATACAAGTGTTATGCATATACATTATGTTATGATGATATTATTTTGTTTTGGTTAGAATAAATAAAAAATAAACTCTAGCAGTTATTTAATCTAGGTATAATTAGAACAGTCTCAAAGTAACTGTGGGGTGTATTTAATTAGATTTTACTAATTAAAATTAGTACTCTGGTCTGCCAATTTCTCTTGGGGATCTATATACGCCATGAATTTTTGGAACGCGGAACGTGTTAGACAATGCGGGATGATTTTATTAGTTATAAATATATGATTGATGAATGATTTTATTAGTTATAATACGCATATAAATATGCGGGATTAATCTGAATTCTAAATTGGGCAATAACTATCAATGTATTATACATTTTTTGTAACTTTGATGTACAAGGCGTAAATGTATAGCTATAATAGAGTTTTCGTTGTTATCCATTCCATTAACTAATTTAGAGCCCATGGTTGAACATATTAGTCTTGAGTTAAGACTGCCCGAGAATCTTTCCTGCTGTAGACTTCTTGCATCTTATAATAATATATGTATATTTTAATTTATTTAATTTTAATAGCTTTATTTACATTAAATTATACAATGGAAGCTTACTTTTTTATTAATTATTTTACACACACGCTTATAATTACTATCAAGTTCAATTATTTTAAAAATAATTATAAGCTCGCATCCACACCATAATTAAAATCAATGAATGATTCTCGGCATTGTAAGATATACTCCATTACTTCCTTTTTAATATCTTTATAAGAACAAAGTTTGTTGTTTTACAATTGTAAACAAGTAGGCTTTTAATATTGCCATGTAAGAGTTATTAACAAAGACATTTTTCCAAAACAAAATTTCATGAGAAAAATTTGCGCGTTGTTGTTGAAACACGTTATGTAAGACGCGAACTACAACAACAGCCCGATAATCAAACATTGCGATAATGAAATGCCCTGTGCTTAATTGTTGTGCAATACAAATCATTTACTTATGCCATTTATATATTTAATATTCTGTTTTTACAATTATCAGCAAATAATTACTTGCCTTGTCGGAGCCACAAGTATTAAAACCATTCAAGTTTTATGAGATATTAAGTATACTTTTAAAAGTTAATGAAAAATCACAAAGAGGGATTTATTTTACAATACTAATTTTATGACACCTTTTATGTTTCAATATTTTTACTATTATACCAAAAAATATGTCTTGAATTTGGCCTCTAGTTACATTTTAATGCTGGTAGCTTAACAAATATTTATATTATTATTTATAATACTTTTATTATTTGTACAAAGGAAACCAAACTTAGATTATTTTTCTATAAAACACGTGAAACAATTTTTGGTCCTTGCTTTTTTGCTTGGCTGAGAACTTGTATTTACAATATATTTTGTTTCCAAAGAACACATCAATTCTTGATGTTTTACATAAACTTTAATTGGGCAATGGCCTCGTCACGAGCAGGATTATCTAGCAATGGGATGCGTCGCTACATAGGTGCTTTTTGCATAACGTGCATTGCGGTCGACTAACTGCTATCCGAGAAAATATTTCTGATGCAGATAACTCTTTACTAAGTTTACTGCACATTGAATATGACACGGTCTTCTTAGTAAAGTCTTTGGCTGGTACACACGTACGTGCGCGCACTGGCCCGATCTCTTGACCCGTCTCCACTGTGAGATAAACAGTAGTTATTGATAATAGTACAGATAAGAATCCTAAGAGGAAATATAAAAATACGTCTAGAAATGGAAATTTAGGATATAATTAAAAATTGGTTTCAAAAATAGTAAATAATTTTCACGTATAAGATTCTGAAATCGGTGCAAGAATTAAATCTCGCCTTGAGAACTTATTATGGACAAAATATTTATAATTCTTTTTGAAGTCATTTCTACATTATTTAAAATAAGTTATTTAAACTATTTGAGTGGACTAAGAAATATCAAAGTTCAAGGTAACAAATAAGGTCGTCTTTATTTAGTTATAATGAAATTTTTGCCCCTTCTTTCCCACCCTTAGGGTGAAATTTTTTCATAATTTTTTTTATTGCACTACCCCGGATGTAATAAATTTAATAAAATAGTAATTAACTAGGGAATAATCCGTGTAGAAACTAACCATAAAAAAACATACGCGTTGAGCCTTCTCGATTTGGGAACTCAGAAAGACGTTTATTATTTTAGTTACGTCTTATTCACGAGCCTGAGAATAGTATGAAAATAGTAAGTGTGACAAGAAGATTGGTGATCGCAGTAGTAGATTATGCTCTCGTCGCCAAAATTAGCATTTTATGTTATATAGAATAAGGGTGACAAACGAGCATACAGTCCACCTGATGGTAAGTGGATGCTGTGGCCCATAGACATCTACATTTATCCTCGATTAAGAATCAAAACGCAGATGCGTTGTCACCCCTGAAGACTAAGATGGAATGCCTCGTTTCCATTAAAAAGGGTCTCAGGATCTCTACACTCACCATACGAAACAGCAGTATTAAGCTGCTATTTTCCGCTGGTAATCTGTGAGAGCGTGGTCCTTCCCCATTCGAGCCGACCCATTCGTGCTAAAACCACTACGGCTCTACCACGTATATATATCCCAATATTTATACTGTTATCTTTTAGAACCTCTACAAACGACTCTTGTAACAATCATGAGAAATGGGAAATTTAATAGACTATCTAACCTACTAAATAGTATTACCTATAATATATAAATAACTGATTGTCTCACCAAGTTTAGCTGATTCTGATGTTATAACTATGCATAGGAATGCCATTCCTGGAATGTAACAGTCTATGTTGGGTACCTGAAAAACAATTATTGTGTTTTATGTTCGACATTTTGTTTCGAATTAGTGTGACATATTTAAACGTAAAGCGGGTACTTGCAGTTATATTTGCGTAATCCGGATGGTCGGGATCCCAACATCCAGGGTGGTCGAACGAGAGGCAGTTGTAGCATCGGATGCCTTTGGCGGCCGGTGAAACGTATTTCTTCGGCTTGGTCTTTTTGTGTTTTCCTAAAATTACATGATATAATTCATAGTCAACTTTCTGTTCTCTTTAAAGTTATGTAAAACCATAAGGTTTTACCACGTTTTTATTGTCATTTTCTTGTTTGTTTGTCTGTCTGTCTGTCGTTTCCGGATGGAATTTAGGAATTGATCTTAAACTAACTTGAAATTCGGAATATAGCTCAAATTCGTATGACATTGTAAGAATATGATAAAAAACGTGGTATATAAAAAAATTAAACACAAAATTAAAAAAAAACTACTTGTTGTATTGTATGCCCTCTATTATAAATTCTCTACCTTTGCTTATTTTACACTTGTTTTTTCGCCATTGCATTTCTATTGTTTCCGGAGAAAATTAGGGTTTGCTATAATTATTATGTTTGAAGTAAAATTGAATGAGAATATAAAACAGTAACTTTTTATTTTTTAAATTCAACATTGTTGTAATAAAAATAAACTTATTTAAAAATGATTAGATACCTTAGTATATATTTATACATAAGTATAACTATTTTAATCTTCTTTAAATTTTATTTTAAATAAATACATCAAATTATATCGCATTTTAAGTTGATATAAGATTTGATTTACTGCAAAACGGAAATGAGTGAATGTTTATTTTTTTACTTCCTTGTTATCGTTTCTAAATACAATACCTATAACAGCGACCGAGAAGAGCAGAAGGTAAACGAAGGTGATCTTCGGCGTTAACATCGTAGGCCTCCGTGAAGTGGCGTTGTCGCACTTTGTACCAAGGTCGGGTTGGCTTTGAAACAGCAACAGTGCGAATAACCGGCACCCCGCAGTAAGACTGACGAAGTGCTCGATTCAGTCGAGTTTATAACTTTGCGCAAACAATGATGCTTGTTTTGGTTTGGGCTCACGCGGCTACATACAGGCTGCTCTAAAATTCTATAATATACTTTTTTTTAATTATTTCAACTTGCCTGTTCATTGTGATTTTGTTCAAAAATACAAGTGTTGTATTATATAATATACCACCATAGTTTTTTACTTATATATGCACGTTAATCAGAGAAATATCATTGTTATAAAACCCACTTTACAAATGTTTTAGTTAGTTTTAATACCAATGAGGGATATAATAGAATAATGTTGAACTATATTGTTTGAGTTATATTGAGTTATATATACTGTTTGAGTTATATTAAACTACAGTAACTGTATAGAAAATACAGCTGCCATTGAAGCGAAATTAATTTCAAGGCACTGTTTCAGGAAAGGAATCGTCATGTTTAAGGACAGGACGAACTAACTGACGACACACGCTTACGTGTATCGTCAGTCAGTTAATTCGTCTTATCCCAATAGTTCGAATGTTATGAAATTTCCCACTTATTATAAAATTTTAATTTAACACGTTCAATTCTACATTTCTAAAATTGCTTTTGAAATGTAGATTATAACTAGATTTTATTGCTTACGTGTGTAATGGCATAATTGCATGTAAAATTAGGTATGTAATTGAAAGAGAGAGAGAGAGAGAGAGAGAGTTATTGGTCTTGATGAAAATGTGGTGTCCTCGTTATATAATGTTTTAATAATTTGAGATCTTGCTACCACTACTTCACGGCAAGTGAGTGCAAGGTATCCAGCAGCAATTAGATCTAAGTGGAGCGGTTTATGGACAAGGAAGGACTGTCACGAGCTAAAGAATCATTAAATTTGTATATTTAGTAGCAAATTTTATTTTTGCGGTATTTAATTTTCATTTGCTTATTTTTGAATAAAACACATGATGTATATATGCTAAGAACTAGTAGTAATGTTTATATGTATATTTTTGATGACTGTATATACGCCACACTGCACGCGGCGTCTACCAACGTACACTAATCTGTTAGTTATTTGTAAACAAAACAATGTTATTTATTTATAATCGGTTTACGAAGAATGCGGCTATACGCTATATAGTGGGCTTTATATTTCCTTGTTTGTATTGTAGCAAGGTTCTATGAATTAAACCCCTGTGGCCTCTTGGGGTTTAATTCATAGAACCTGCGTCTGCGTTAACCGCCAAAAAGAATGTCCTTGTCGTATCTCCCCAATTTTAGAGCACTTCTTTTGCTGCCTCAGCCAGCATTGGAATTCTTGGCGTCGTCATTTTGAGTGATGCACAGTTCCGCAATCACTTGGTAGGGAAGGCAAAACTGGCAACTATAGAGTTTAATATGCTCAGATGATCCAAGCGATATTTCACGCCGGCCTACCGCTTGCATGTTCGGCGTCCTATTATGGAACACTGCACTGTTCTCATTTCTGAGCTGTTACATTAAAGTATCAGCACTTGATCCTCTGGCGTTGCGAAGAAACCATATACATTTCTATGTTTCTTATATGGCATATACCACGGGAGTGCTTTGAGGATTTGTTAAATGAATTCCAACTGCTGATTTTTTACCATCGTACACTGCGACGGGACATGTAATTCCATCCTCATCATCTAGACGGTTGGCGGTTCGCTCCCTTGAGATTTATGAATTATTTTCTGCCACGCACGACCACACTGTGGAATTTACTGTGGCCACCAGTTTTCTTGACCGATACGACTAAGGGACCTATTTCCTTATTAAAAAGCTGCTAACGCACCTGCAATCCCCTTGGTGTTGCAGATGTTCATGGGTCATTGTTTCCCATCAGGAGAGCCCATGCTCTTATATAATAATGTTATATACTATAATTCGACAATAACACCAACTGTCGGGTCCAATTGTGTACCTAAACCATTCTCCAATCAATTTAATTCATCAAAGTCGGTCCATTCGTTTAGAAGTGCAGTCACACACACACGTACAGAAGAATTGTTTATTAAGATATACTTTATATGACTTAAAATATTTTATTATTAGTGTATTAATTTCTGCACTGGTTAAATAAAAACACCTCGTGTCATGAAATATTTTAGTCTGGTATTCAGATTAATTCGGAGAATTATTGCGATAAGTTTAACGCCTTAAATACTGGAATTTTATTCGTTTCTTTTTTTTGATTTTTGTCGTTTGTTTTAGATTGTGTATTTATTTTTATTTTTACTTGGCTAGGAATCATTTTTTATTTTACGTATCGTTACATCTTGTGTTTTAGGGCTACCGCATGGAGTGCCCGCCCGGTTGTCCGGCTGCGGTGTACGAGCTGATGCGCGGCTGTTGGCAATGGAACCCGGCTGACAGGCCCACCTTCCGAGAGATCCATCACGCCCTCGAGCACATGTTCCAAGATAATTCTATCACAGAGGGTTAGTCATTCATTATTATCTTATGTACATTTCTAATAAATTTTAGATATGCTAATTTATTTTGAATTTAGTTTTAAACATATGAATTTGTTTTATTAATATACTTAGTAGAAGAATGTGTGTAGATAATTAACATTTGTTCAGTATTTGATATTTAAAAAAATTACTAGCGATGCCATTAATAATAATAATACTTTTGTTAACCACTACAACTAACTTTAAATACTTGTGCTGTTCAATGAAATAGTCGAAGGGAGGAAGTGAAATGAACCTATGTACTTTTAAGTTTCACAGTTTGTGTTTTACGCCATTGTTCTAATATTGTTCGGAATATCTTTTATTTCTTTTTTTATTCAGTTGTAAAATAAAAGGGATTAATTTGATATTAAAATCTATATGTATGTACAGGATAAGAAGTAACTAATTGCTGTAGTTTACAGTTAAGCTGTAAATTGTAGCTGTAGTGGATGTATGGCGATAAGCTTCATTGGTAGTTTTATTCACTAATAATAAAAGGCTATTGCTATGCTACAAAAAGAAGGCTGGGCTACGTTTGGGAGGGCGTGCCTTGTGCAAATCTATTGATATCTGCACACAGAGGTGGAGAAGCAACTGCTGGAAGGTGGCGCCGGCGGCAGCACTCCACAGCTGTCGATGAAGAAGACAAGTCCCGGCACGAGCGTCAGTGCGGCGGCTAGCGAGGCGCGCGGCGTACAGATGCGGCGCCCCACGAACAGGCGCGGCAAACAGGCGCCCACACCACCCAAGCGCACCAGGTGAGCACAGCTAAAGAAAGATATTGCAGTTGTTCGATCGTGTCAGTCTGTCTGTGACCCAACCGTTTATTACACCCTAAAAAAGTCCACTGCTGAACATAGATGGCCTTATAATAAGAATTTTACTATAGTTTATCCACACTTAACAGGCAGCTTGCAACCGCAAAGTTTTTAGCTTTAAGTTGATTGTAGGAAGACGCTACTTTAACGATACTTAAAGGATAATGTGGGGTAGTGAATATTCTTACACTACCATTTACAACTAACAATAAACGAAATTGATGCATACCCACAAAACACACACGTACTAAAAAGAAGATTACAGGGAAATAACTTATAACAAAACAATAAAGCGTTCTTGTGTGCTAATAAGCAATCAATATTGAACAATAGGAGGTAGTTTATTATAAATCAATATATTTATATTGTAATAGATATTATAATAATAGGTGTTACCCGTCGCGGCGCGTTACTACCCAAGAAAAAATAATTGTGGAAATATGGTTTTAACTTTGAGCGAGTTTTATTGATTAATTAAAAGTGATAATACATTCATTGAATTTGAATGATATATAACTTTCAAATAAATTCGTAAGTTAATTTATACTATGCCTATAATGTTCGTGCAAATCCCAGCAATAAGTTGACAAAGTTTTACCATAATCTGATGAACAGTATGCAGCGCATAAAATACGAACAAACAAACATTAATTTTTATATATTAAAATGTATAAATGATCTAACAAAGTTGACTTGATAAAAATAAATATTACTTGACAAAGACAAACAATCTCTATTTAACTTTTGTCCGTTAATCATGACTGATAAAGATAATAATTGTATTTTACCATTGGCAACGAGGACTTCACTCACAAAGATCCGCGAAAACAAAAAAAATGTACACTCAAAGAGTGAAATGTAAAACAATATGTACATTCACTATTAATGTTAGCCATGCAATATAAAAGCATTTTTTACTTCTTAACAAAAATAAATAATTTTTCTTTTCGCATCCTAAAAAGAGGCTTTAATAAATTCTTTATATCACAAAAGCGGACGAACATTACTCTGTTGCTTAGTATATACATTAATTATCTTCTTAAATCACTGCACAACGTTTCTTCGGTTGCTTTCAGTTATGTCGATAATAGTTTTTGACGCTAAAGCTTACGCACACAATTACTAAGACAAACTCACCAACATAAGTTAAAAATACCTTATATACCTATTTCTTATCGCGCTTCGTGTCGTATGTGCTTTATATAATCGCAGTCGACGCACGAATAAGGTTTCATTGGAAGAATGAACATTTGCCCACTATTCAAATTGTACGTAACTTATTTGTAATATTTGATAATATATTAAGTATTCCGCATCAAGTAGCTCCTACTGATTATCCGAGAGCTAAACGAGACGTGAAGCGGCACCATAATACTTATCAGTACAATTGAAGGAGCTTTTAGATAGTGTGTGTACATACGGTATCTTTTTAGTATAGTATAGGGTGACAAACGAGCACACAATCCACCTGATGGTAAGTGAATACTGTGACCCGTAGACACATTTATTCTCAATTAAGAATCAAAATCCAGATGCGTTGTCACCCCTGAGAACTAAGGTGGAATGTCTCGTTTCCAGTAAAAAGGGTATCCGGTTCTCTAAACTCACCATACGAAACATAGCAGCATTGGGCTGCTATTTCACGCTGGTATTCTATGAGAGCGTGGCGTGGTTCTACCCCGGCCGTGCCGACCCATTCGTGCTACAACCATAATATAGCTGCAGCGTAGCTCTACCACGTCAAAAACCTCTATAAACCCCTTTGATCACTCTGTGATGTGATTAGCTCCTGAAGTAGTCGAAGAGTCATATGATCTAGATCTGTGCCTATCTATTACGTCATTACACATCGGATACGATGCAATTTAGCTACGATTATGTTTGCTTAAGATTTTTGTATGATCCGTTATTTTTCCACCAAAATAAATATCGCATTCGATATACTTTACATGAATAATAGGCATTAATTTATTTTTTATTATTAATACTATTTGTTACTAGAACAACTTACTTAAACTTGCATGTGGTATCAGTTTATCTGATAAGTAGGATTTTGGGTACTTATTCGATTTCCGTCATGTGTGACCTCTTTTTTGCCTAGCACTATATGCTCCCTGAAATCAAATTGTATCATACAATTAATTAGATTTCCAATTATCCATGAAACAGCTTATTATTAGCAAATTGTTATTATTAGCAAACTGTTACAGTTACTTTGACTTTACATTTACTTTGATAATACGAGTATAGTGTATTTAATAGAACATTTCCATCTCATTATATTGTCTGTTTATCATTTGTGTGGCTTGAACCTTGCACTTGTTATGGATTTGACGTGTTTTTAATTTTAAACATTCATAAAATATGAACGTTGCACTGAAAAGAAACGGTGATGTTTTTACTAGAAACCCCTTCCTGGCTTTATTGTTTTCTTTTATTGATATTTATTGTAAGTAAGTATATCTTGGTCTTTCGATAGAATACATAAAATGATAATAATATAACTATCAGTGGCATTTATTATAATTGCCATATTTCATATTTTGTCTTTGGTCATGATTAGTCGGCCATCTTGTCTGGGACCGCGAAGTAGTCTTTATTAACAATAGTCACCGAACACACCTACTTTATGAAATGAAGCTTTAACATGAGACATTTTCGATTTATTATTTATATTTTTTATTTAAGTAAGTATATATCATATTAATATGCAATGTTTTTGTTTTCTAACCTCTACTTCACATAAATAATGCATTGGTACGTTTAAATACCGTCAAAGCATACATATTTTTTTCACAATTAGTTTGTGAAATTTACAGTATTAAGTATTATAAAAGCTATATCTACGCGTTTTTTTATATTTTTTTTAAATAAATATTACCCTTTTTACTATATGTTCAGTGATGAAAATGGTAAAATCTGCCAAACATACAAGTGGAGGCGCGAGTAATTTTTAATTAGACGATCCGTAATATTTTTGCATATTGTGTGGAGCTGTGCAAAAATTGTTACCTTAACCAGCCAGTCCAGAAAAATATTGTAATTGCACAAAAAATCTATCAAAGGGTTTTTCGATTGATTTTGATGATTTTTATTATAATATGCTTATGACACTCAATATTTCTTCAAATAATCGTAAGTAGTGCTCTCCTGTCCGGCAGCCTGCTGTCCTCGTGCAGCTCGTTCCGCGAGTCCCAATACGCGGCAGAGGAACACGCCGCCCACGACGACGGACTCGCGTCGCTCAACGGTACGTATAAATGCATGCATGCACGCACCCGTGTGCACAGATAAACACGCGTTCACATACATACAAAACAAGCACACGCGTATCTACGCGCACTTACACACACACACACACACACACTGCACATACTGCACGGAATTTCGTGCAGACGATATGTCGCCTTGCTCATTATAAATATTTTGTAACGTTCTGTGAATAAGACCGCTAATATATTTACCGTTCCTAAAATATATATGTGTAGACATATCCTAAAAATATAATCATGCCAGGTATTGAGAGGCATGCCGGCGGATGAAATGAACGCATGTCTCAAGGCGTCGCCGCTGTGATACCCTGTGGAAAAACTACATACATTTGGCGTGCAACGTTATAATGACCGGAATAAAATGGTGATCTGAAACGGACGCATATGGCATAATTCATAGTTTCGTTTGCGACGGAATGAACTAATTATACAAGTTTACTCAAATTTAGTCGGTTCGTTATATGAGAGGGTAAAAGCACAATTGCGATTTTTTATATTAAGTGTCTACTTATGTCACCGTTACCGATATCAATAAAATAATGTACTATGTTTTATCTAATCAAGCTTATGGCCTATCGAAGACTGGAAAAAATTATCATACGTAATGTAAAACTAAATTGACTAGTTATTGGTAGCTACTACGATTCGCCAATTAAGTCAGGCAAAGATCTTATACCACACCTAGTCTGATGTATATTTTATTTACAAAACTCTTCTCAATATACAAAAATGTGCTTTCACCTTTTTTAGTATTCCTTCCATGCTAGTAATTACTCCATATAAGTTTAATTGAAAATTATATTGACTAGTTCTTGTTGTAACGATTTTTCAATTAAGGCAGGCAAAGTTCTGATGCCATACAGTCTAATCTAATGTGAATTTTGTTCAAACTGGAATATTTTTAATTTCTGTAGTAGTATTGACTGAAGAAAAAATTATTCAGTATTGAAATACTGACAAAATATACTCTATATTTTACATATTTTTCATTTGTAGGCACATGAAAATAATGTCAACAAAAACTTGTAACTTGAAGTTCGTCGTTATCCTCTGAGATCTAATAAATGATTAAATAACTAAGTAATGAATAAGCGTGGCGAATATCTCAAATCTTTCCTACGGTGGAAAAGACTCCAGCAATTAATTGTTCGGGTTGCGTTTTATGAGATTTAAAATAGAACAATGTCAATTGAATGTAATTAATTTCGTGGGTGTCTATTTTCTCATGGTCCTCGCTCACTCATGGAAAGGCGACAATTTAAGTATTATTTAAAGTTCTTCTTCACTAAATGATAATGGACATATATATAGACATAATTAATACTTAATTTAAGTATGTGATATTCAACGAATTATTGGACGACGTCATAGAAGAAGATAGCTACAATGCCAGGATGTAAAACTTTATGTGTAGGCCTAACATCTGATTTCTAAAGTATTTGATAATTTTTATAATCTGGGGACACGGCGGTTCCCCCGCCAAGTCGAGCAAAAAGCAGCACGGCCGTACCATACTTCTCTCGAAGCAATTCAGGCCATTTTCGACACCCTATAACTTCGTAGTGGATTAAACTAGAACCCTGAATTTTCAGTTGAAATTTGCAGTGAATGAATCAGTGTACTTGTATATGTATAATAGGTGTAGATAGGTACGTTGTTGGTATTCAAGAAGTAGAATGTACCTGAAAGGAAAAAAGTAGGACTAACCACCACTAAGCGATCTAATTTAATATAATATGTATTACTTGTGAGATATATTGTGTTTTCATGCGATGGCCAAGTCATTCTATTTACCTGAAACATAAAAGATTTTTAACATTGATATGGTTACTATAAAATGTTGTTAGGTAAGCTAATTACGTAATAACTTAAAACCAAAAGGACCCTTAAGTGGGGACTGAATAAATTAACCGACTTGCTATTACATGGATCTCACAACTTTTTACGTTGGAAGAACTCAGTTGCGAGACTTGTTTTTTTTTTACAAGATGTTTTTGATTGCATAATTATTTACATTACCACATATCGCTTTTTGATATATTGGTAAAATTTATTGTCTTAATATTTAATAAGATGAACTCAAAGCAAAACGAAATATTGGCTTAAATGGTGGCGAAATTTGTCATTTGACTTCGATAACTGCTGACTGCGGGGTTATTATTTTTCCTTCTTTTGCAATTCAATATCATAACGGCATGACATATCCATCTGGGTGGCGTCCCCTACCGTCATCAATCCCATATCCTTTTAGTTTCTAAATCTCGCTTTAGCTATCAGCTTCAATGCTATGGTTCTTGTTATTTTTGTTCATTTGGGTCATGTGTTGCCTTTGTGTATCGTGCTCTACATTATTAATAGCCAAAAACTCAAACGCAACTCAATTTAAAGACTCCGTTAAGTCTCGCGGTGTCACAGTCACTTTGTCTTAAAGTGGTAGAAGCAGCACGAGACTTAACGGCGTTTTATAATTGAATATCGTTTGAGTATTTGAGCATAAGCTACAAATGTCGTGCGAGTGCAAATGTGTCCTTATTAATCAAATTTTATTTATATGTAGTATTTACATACGATATTGAACCATCGGAAGCTAAATATTACGTGTATTATTTAAGCAATAAATCTGTATAACATATAGTAAATATATGCATTCTTATAAAATAGCCTTTTTGTCTGTTTACCCGCTCGCTCAGGTGTATAGCGATAGGTTCAAACATTTTGTAAGTATATGATGAGTTTCGGGTAGAGACGATCCTATCTTGCAACCTATATCGATTTTTTTCTATGAAGTATTTAATTAGATTTCAAATAAATACTTTTCCACTATTTCCGTTAAAATGTATGCCTATTCCTGTCGACTAGAAACATGAATAGACTAAAGCAAATGATCTATTGGGATTGCAAATATTGTGTTACGGTGAACTCCCTATAACATTAGTATTTCTCTGTACCAGGAGTATTTCTCCCTCATTAGAGTAAAACTAATGAATAAAATGTTAAATAAAAAATAATAAATGTTTCTCTGAATGAATTTTTAATAATATATTAGCGATTTATTAGGGAGTGCACTGAGTATTGCTGTTCTAACAGATGTGTTTGCGATGTAATTAATTTATTTTACATTCATACGCCACGCAATACGACTTGGTCTTGACCTTTTACTTTGTTCTTTCTTTTAATTCATTCAATCATCCTTCTCAGTTATAAACGCATTTAGTGGTACACACCTGTTCTGAAGAGCATATTATGCGTTGTAAAGTAGCATAATGGCGTACAATGCTATTGTTTTCGACACGTCTTATTGATTCAAACGGTGTAAGAGAACTTCATACGAAAAAGTATCGACAAAATGTTCATAGTACTACCATACATAACCGTAGACTTTGTAACTGAATAATGAATACACCCTCAAACACAAAAAATATAATATAAAATCACACCATCCATTGCAATAATATTGGCACTATAATTAATTATTGTAACAACATTTTATAAGACAGAGCTCTTTATTCGAAATTTCCTACTGAAGCTTCAAAGTTTTCTGACCACGAGTGGACTTAAACAGTAATGGATTTTAATTTAGCTGCACTGTTTTAACCACATTGAGGAGAACTCATAAATATTTAATTTTTATGTTAAATCGGTAATTTAGCGACCATATCTTAACTTTATATACGTTTTTTATGCGTTAGCATAACTAAAATAATTATGCTGTCGAGCAGGTTCCACAGATACAAAACAAAATGTAGGCTGCATGCGTGTGAGTGTGAGGGCTACAGTACATTGACAAATATAACAAAAAATTAACATTTTAAAAGCTGTCTTAAGAGTGATAATTTGATTTCAAAACTGTCGTATTTTATGCCGAATTGAAATATCTGAAATATTTTTATTACGCAGAATTTGGTAGGAAACGTATTAGGTTGCTGCTAATAAATAAACTCGTCTCTTTGACTTCAATTTATAAATTAATACATTGCTAATTTTATCAGAAATTAATAAGCAAATTTGGTAGGCATTAGAAGAATGGTTGATATTTTTATGGTACTCGAATTAGCGTTGTTAATAAAATTAAAAAGGGCTTGCAGTGAGCGTGTTGCGTGGGTGACTTCGCTTGTGACGTTTCTCCATTTATAGCATCCTCTCATTCTATCTCATTTAGATGCGTGTCGTGAACTCGATCATAAACTCATTTCTTTCATTCATATACCTTATGTTTCTTCAAAGCTTTGATTTTTTATAGCATTGTCGGTATTTTTCTTAGCGTAGGTTTCGCTTTATGTGTGTTTTTATGTTCTGTCTAATTGAAAATAGTACATTAAATTTCTTTGTGTACTTGAAAAGTAAATAAGATATGTTTAAATAATTATATAAATTTATATACGTATTGACGCATTTTTTTTACCATGTCTGTAATACTATACCGTATTTCTTTATTACACTCGTAACATTATTAATCTATGCATTGTTGCTTAAAACCCGTAGTCAGTGTAATTGAGGTTTTCCTTTACTTCGATGTGATAAAAGTTGTTAATCAACGGCGTAATTCGAAACTTTGGTAACTAGTTAATCAGCAATATAAAACAAAGTCTTGGATTAGGTGGGGTCCGCGGTGGGGGAGGCCGCGAAGCTTCATCGGAGGGATCTCTGGCCGAGGCAACACCAGATACTGACGAGTCGGCCGGTGCAGGCGGAAGCTGTGTCCCTAGTGACCACCGTCATCGGCCGAAACGTCGACATCACCAGCATGCACAGCCTCCGCAACATCATGCGAATGCACACGAGCTACAGCCCAAGGTATGCAAAATACCAACTTAACTCTCATGTAACCATCCCAATTGAAATACATAA
Source organism: Parnassius smintheus behrii (assembly GCA_036936625.1). Lineage (NCBI taxonomy): Eukaryota > Metazoa > Arthropoda > Insecta > Lepidoptera > Papilionidae > Parnassius > Parnassius smintheus. The sequence goes on along the minus strand of JAUPFT010000016.1, from coordinate 13,533,013 downwards.
TGTACATTCTATTGCAAAAAATAAAATTCAAACTATGTCATTGACATATTTTGAAATAAATGTTTTTCATATCCAATATTATCAGACTACTAATTGACTGGAACTAAACTTAAAAGCCGATCTTTTGATTTTAATAACCGACCCCTCTTGAGTTCATGATCTACAGTTTGTAGTGAATCTTAGGCTGGCAAATTTATGTCACCTAATTAAACGGCTATTACGATAGCGCATTAAATTCATTTTATTTTTAAAAATATGTAATTTAATTTGGAATACATTTTCAATTGATGTTTTATTATATATCTACGCCAGCATTGAATACATATAAAACTTAGAAGTATAGAAAATTACGCGCAACATGGCACAATATTTTAAACAAACTCCATCGTTAGACTAACTGTTTAATATACCTTATTACGACTTGGAATAAACAGTCAAAAGTTGCTTTTATATTCCAATAAGTTTTGGTTTAAATTACAAAGAACCTCATACTTACTGGCTATTCATGAAGTTACGATAACGTAAGTGTCCATAATTAGTTATTCAGTATTCAGATAGTACACAGACAGGAGAACTGATTTTTTTATGTTTTCATGAATTAAGAAAGCCGTTGTATGTACCATTTGTGTTGATTGATTAATGTACCAATCAACACAAATGGTACACACTGGTTTTGAAAAACAACTGATTGCCTAAAATTCATCCAAAAAATCAAAAATGTGGAAACTAATACGATCAAAAGGCATTAGATTCTATTCTAAATGAAGAAACGAATATAAACGCGTTTTAATTTTAAAATTTCAGCAAGGAGTACAAGTAGCGGCTCTCGAGGTACAGAACGTGAAACGTGCCATAAATCGCTATGGCACCCTGCCGAAAGGTGCTCGAATCGGCGCCTACTTGGAATCATTGAGGCAGAGTGGCGGCGGTACAGCTGCAGCAGTTTGCACAAGTGTTCCTAGGGATACCCCGCAGGATGAAGCCCGCTCGCTATCTCCCAGGACTGCCCGCGCCCAACCCCATATGATTAGATCCAACTCATCGGGCGGAGTCACCGCACCTGCCCCTGCTTCACCCCGCGCCTCAAGAGCCGCTCCTCCCTTGCGCTCCTTCAACAGCCCGGCAAAACCACGGCCGCGGCTAGCAGAACTGGAGTTCCCGCCCCCACCACCAGACCTCCCACCGCCTCCTGAAGACACGGCACAACCCCCACCACCTCCCCCACCCCCTGATTGTTGCCGCGACGCTGGCACAGACACATCAGATCAACACGAAGATTCACATACACTCCCATCAGAACGTCCCGATGTGGACGAGAAACCCGCTAAGCAAATCATGAAAGAAATGCTTGAATTGAAACTCGTAGCAGAAATAAAAGAACGTGCTGATAAAAAGAAACAGAAACTAAAAGAGTCTCCCCCACCTAATGATGTTCTGGAGATGCAAACGTCTTTCGGTGATCCAGTGACACGACTCGTGTCCGAACTATCAGAGAGTCTTAACATGGAAGCACTGCGTAAATCAGAGAAGAGAGTCGAAACAAAATCGGTCGATAATGGTAAGGAGACCATTTCTCCTATAGATTTGAAAGCGACCCTACGAAAAACTTCCTATACCAATAATGTCGAAAAGAAAACCGAGAGTGAGACGAAAACCAACACTAATTTTAAATCCCAATTGAAGAAAGTGGAAACGAATAAGTTTAACAGCGCTAATAAGGAAGCAGAAGAGTCTGGACGATCGATTATTGACTTCAAATCTCGTTTGCGAAAAGTCGATAGTGGACCACCAGCTACTAACGGAACGACAAAAAAGGCGGAGCAGAGCTCGCCGGAAGATTCTCGAAAGGATGTGTCCAGTAAAAGTGATGATTCCGATAAAAAACGTTCAGAAAGTGGTTCCCTGGATACGAGCGGAGGTGACGAAGAAGACAAGAGACGAAGTACAGGCAGCATTAGCAGCCTTAAGAAATTGTGGGAGAGCAAAGAGAGTGATGAAAGATTGAGTCCCAAGTTGCGACCTAAGGGAGAGGAGAGTGAAGAAGCGTCTCCCGAAGAGCGTGGTACTGGATTGGGACGCAGTGGAAGCGTAGCCCGTCGCGATGATAAGCCCGCAGTAGCTAGCAAGCCCACAGTGAGAGGACGACCACTTGGAAAAGGCGGTATTTACGCCACTCCCTTGGCGGCAGCCACTGCTGGAGATGCCGATGCTGACGGAGATGCCCTTGCCGCTCTACGTGCATCTCTTGAATGGTGCACAAATGAGGTAAATTAACGTTAGAACTTTGCCTTAAGTGCTTAGAAAATTTTAAGAAATACTTCTGTCGATAGTAAGATAATTTATTGCCCCAAAACATTGTGAAAAATCGACTAAGGAAAATTTTATCACAATCTCGAAGCCTTCTGGTCCGCTTCCGAGCCGGCAATGAAATGGAATGGTTATGTGTGCATAGCGTTCGTGCGTGTGTGTCTGTCATTATCTGGATGTGAGTCTTTAAATTGTTTGTCGAAACAATTTAAAAAAGATTTCCGAGCTTTACGAACCCACTTTACACCAAAGTAAAAACTACAAAACTTTAAAAAGAGTCTTAGAGTTTGTAAAATTTAGAGGCATATGGCCGCAAATGTTTCACGCCCTCAATATGTAGTGTGCCGCAATGTCGTTTGTAGCGTACCAAAGGACTAAACGCGACGCAATATTGTCCCTTGTTTTTTTCGTGTACGATTGTATGTGTTTTTTTATTTTTAAAAGTCGATACTTGACTACTATCCCACCTTATTGTAAGAAGATTGTAAAGCGCACTGACTTAGTTTACCAAAGGTCTATTCACTCTTGCCTTGAAGATTCCCAAGTAACAACACTATCTATTATCTAAAAGAAACCACCTAAGTTCTAAAATATTATTTTCTTCCATTTTATCATATACTTTTGTTATTACGATTGCGCTGTGTTATATGTCTGCAATTATTTTTTTTATTGCATCTTTATTATATTCAGTCAGGTTGTAAGTTCTGTCAAAAACTTTTTATAAAATTAATGATACACTTTTTGATAAGTATATAGAAATTATATATGAAATGAAAGGTAATTTAATTTAGAATAAAATTTTATTTACATTATGCAAAATGCCCTCCCCTATTTTGAATACATGCCCTTAATCGACGCGGCCAATTATCAATCGCAGCACGCACCATACTCATATCTATTTCTGCCGCTGCTTTAACTAAAGATGCTCGGAGAAATTCTAAATTCGGATGAGGCTTAGCGCAGTCTTTCTCCTCCAAATTTTGCCATATCTTATAATCCAGTGGGCATAAATCTGGACTATAAGAGGGTCAGTCTTCACTGTTCATGTCCGATAACGTCAATTCCATGGGCGGTCAACCAGTTTTGCGTGCTTCGCGCCGTATGAGCTGGAGCAGAGTCCTGTTGGAATATCCTATGTCTGTTTTTGAACATTGTGTGAGAAAGAGGTTCCACTAAGTTTGTTAGGACGGTATTTTCGTATATTATCATATCTGCTTAATCTATGACTCTACCTCAAAACACATATTGCGTAATTATTAGATTCTTCGTACTTTTAAAGATATTAAATGGCGTACATTGTTTTATTGAAATAGACAAATTAAACGCCATATTATATTTTATTTATTTACGTTATGTTAGATTTTACTACTAGTCTTAGCATGTTAGAAGAGTGGACGTTGTTTTTTGGTAAATGGTTATTAAAAAGGTACCTAAATCTGCATAGTGTTGGTACTGACAAAGTACTTGGACTCTAAGCTTCCGTGGAGCACGCGTAGTGTAGGGTGTGTGTTACGGTGGTGTGTGTGTGCAGGTGCGGCGCGGGTGTGGCGGGGGGGTGGGCGGCGGCGGCGGGCGCGGTTCGCTGTGGCGGCTGCAGACGTCGGAGCGGCTCGCGCGGCTGGGCGCGGCGTGCGCGGCTTGCGCGGCGGCCGGGTGCGCGCCGCAGCTGCGCGTGCAGCTGCGCGCTGCCGCCGCGCGCCTCGACGCAGAGGCGCGCGCGCTCGCCTCACCGCAGCCGCACCACCACCATCTCGCCGACGGCGTCGAGCAAGCGCTCAAAGACCTCGCCGCAATCGTACACAGGTACGTGACTGTACTAACCCTTGTCTCACCGTAATATTACTTATGTGCCTAACTGTACATACATCCGCCTCTCTCTAGCGGCGCAACCACTACGAATACCCGTTCCGCGACCACGCCGCTATTGTACACAGGTACGCGACTGTACTAGCCCTTGTCTCACCGTAATATTACTTATGTGCCTAACTGTACATACATCCGCCTCTCTCTAGCGGCGCAACCACTACGAATAGCCATTCCACGACCACGCCGCTATTGTACACAGGTACGCGACTGTACTAGCCCTTGTCTCACCGTAATATTACTTATGTGCCTAACTGTACATACATCCGCCTCTCTCTAGCGGCGCAACCACTACGAATACCCGTTCCGCGACCACGCCGCTATTGTACACAGGTACGCGACTGTACTAGCCCTTGTCTCACCGTAATATTACTTATGTGCCTAACTGTACATACATCCGCCTCTCTCTAGCGGCGCAACCACTACGAATAGCCATTCCGCGACCACGCCGCTATTGTACACAGGTACGCGACTGTACTAGCCCTTGTCTCACCGTAATATTACTTATGTGCCTAACTGTACATACATCCGCCTCTCTCTAGCGGCGCAACCACTACGAATAGCCATTCCGCGACCACGCCGCTATTGTACACAGGTACGCGACTGTACTAGCCCTTGTCTCACCGTAATATTACTTATGTGCCTAACTGTACATACATCCGCCTCTCTCTAGCGGCGCAACCACTACGAATAGCCATTCCGCGACCACGCCGCTATTGTACACAGGTACGCGACTGTACTAGCCCTTGTCTCACCGTAATATTACTTATGTGCCTAACTGTACATACATCCGCCTCTCTCTAGCGGCGCAACCACTACGAATACCCGTTCCGCGACCACGCCGCTATTGTACACAAGTACGCGACTGTACTAGCCCTTGTCTCACCGTAATATTACTTATGTGCCTAACTGTACATACATCCGCCTCTCTCTAGCGGCGCAACCACTACGAATAGCCATTCCGCGACCACGCCGCTATTGTACACAGGTACGCGACTGTACTAGCCCTTGTCTCACCGTAATATTACTTATGTGCCTAACTGTACATACATCCGCCTCTCTCTAGCGGCGCAACCACTACGAATACCCGTTCCGCGACCACGCCGCTATTGTACACAGGTACGCGACTGTACTAGCCCTTGTCTCACCGTAATATTACTTATGTGCCTAACTGTACATACATCCGCCTCTCTCTAGCGGCGCAACCACTACGAATAGCCATTCCGCGACCACGCCGCTATTGTACACAGGTACGCGACTGTACTAGCCCTTGTCTCACCGTAATATTACTTATGTGCCTAACTGTACATACATCCGCCTCTCTCTAGCGGCGCAACCACTACGAATACCCGTTCCGCGACCACGCCGCTATTGTACACAGGTACGCGACTGTACTAGCCCTTGTCTCACCGTAATATTACTTATGTGCCTAACTGTACATACATCCGCCTCTCTCTAGCGGCGCAACCACTACGAATAGCCATTCCGCGACCACGCCGCTATTGTACACAGGTACGCGACTGTACTAGCCCTTGTCTCACCGTAATATTACTTATGTGCCTAACTGTACATACATCCGCCTCTCTCTAGCGGCGCAACCACTACGAATACCCGTTCCGCGACCACGCCGCTATTGTACACAGGTACGCGACTGTACTAGCCCTTGTCTCACCGTAATATTACTTATGTGCCTAACTGTACATACATCCGCCTCTCTCTAGCGGCGCAACCACTACGAATAGCCATTCCGCGACCACGCCGCTATTGTACACAGGTACGCGACTGTACTAGCCCTTGTCTCACCGTAATATTACTTATGTGCCTAACTGTACATACATCCGCCTCTCTCTAGCGGCGCAACCACTACGAATACCCGTTCCGCGACCACGCCGCTATTGTACACAGGTACGCGACTGTACTAGCCCTTGTCTCACCGTAATATTACTTATGTGCCTAACTGTACATACATCCGCCTCTCTCTAGCGGCGCAACCACTACGAATAGCCATTCCGCGACCACGCCGCTATTGTACACAGGTACGCGACTGTACTAGCCCTTGTCTCACCGTAATATTACTTATGTGCCTAACTGTACATACATCCGCCTCTCTCTAGCGGCGCAACCACTACGAATACCCGTTCCGCGACCACGCCGCTATTGTACACAGGTACGCGACTGTACTAGCCCTTGTCTCACCGTAATATTACTTATGTGCCTAACTGTACATACATCCGCCTCTCTCTAGCGGCGCAACCACTACGAATAGCCATTCCGCGACCACGCCGCTATTGTACACAGGTACGCGACTGTACTAGCCCTTGTCTCACCGTAATATTACTTATGTGCCTAACTGTACATATATCCGCCTCTCTCTAGCGGCGCAACCACTACGAATAGCCATTCCGCGACCACGCCGCTATTGTACACAGGTACGCGACTGTACTAGCCCTTGTCTCACCGTAATATTACTTATGTGCCTAACTGTACATACATCCGCCTCTCTCTAGCGGCGCAACCACTACGAATAGCCATTCCGCGACCACGCCGCTATTGTACACAGGTACGCGACTGTACTAGCCCTTGTCTCACCGTAATATTACTTATGTGCCTAACTGTACATACATCCGCCTCTCTCTAGCGGCGCAACCACTACGAATACCCGTTCCGCGACCACGCCGCTATTGTACACAGGTACGCGACTGTACTAGCCCTTGTCTCACCGTAATATTACTTATGTGCCTAACTGTACATACATCCGCCTCTCTCTAGCGGCGCAACCACTACGAATAGCCATTCCGCGACCACGCCGCTATTGTACACAGGTACGCGACTGTACTAGCCCTTGTCTCACCGTAATATTACTTATGTGCCTAACTGTACATATATCCGCCTCTCTCTAGCGGCGCAACCACTACGAATAGCCATTCCGCGACCACGCCGCTATTGTACACAGGTATACAACTGTACTAACCCTCGCCTCGCTGTAGTGTTGCTTATATTCCTTATAATATATTGTACACTCGGCTCGCACCAGCGGCACAACCACCGTTAGCAGGCGCTACGCGACCTCTACTCATGCTCTTCACCGTAATGTTGCTTATGTGACTAGCAATACAAGTGCAGTAACGCTCCTGTGGCACAACCACCACGAGCAGGCGGTACGCGACCTTGCTGCAATCGTAAACAGTTGTGCGACTGTACTACACTCGCCTTGTAATGTTGCATATGTGCCTAACCAACTGTACATACACTTGCCTCGTTCCAACCACGCAAGCATCATGCCGATGACGCTGTACGTGGCTGTACCTTAGCATAATGGTACTTACGTGCCTAACAATATATTCCTTCGTCACACCCTAGTCGCACAACCACTACCTCGCCGACAGCGTCGAATCAGCCACAAGTACGCAACTACTCACGTTTTCCTCTCTGCAGACGCAAATATATCGTAATCTCATTTATGTGCCTAAACCCGATGCCAGACACATTATGTGCCTGTCGGAAAAATATATATTAATAGGCCGGGGAAAACTTTCTTCGTATTTTATTTGTATAAAATTTTTCAATTGTTTTCTTTCCGCCAAAATGAGTGAAAAAAATGTCTTGAATTTGTATATAAAATACGAAAAATTTTTCCCCAACATATATACATATATATATATATATATATATATATATATATATATATATATATATATATATATATATATATATATATATATATACTTGCCACGGAGGACAGTGACAAGATACCAGGCAATACGACAATTTATTTGTTTGTCAAACGTCACGATCGCTACGAAGAAGACTTTGCCGTTAAGCATAAATTTACCTTATCCATATTTAGAAAAATATTAGTAGAAAAAGTCCATGCGTTGTCTTATCTTGGCCAGGCTTAAGTTGGCTCTCAAGACGTCCGATCATGACAGCTTGGCAGGGCATTGATAGAGAAGTGCCATCACTTCATTTTTGCTCCTAATTGATTAGGGAAACAGTTTATTTCGTCTATCGATTGTAAAGTAAAGAAAAAATTATGTATATGATGAAAATATCTTTGCGTATGCATTTCAATTAAACAATAACATACACGATGTTGGCAGGGACAACAATTTCTTTCAGTAAACCATTATTAACACGACTTTAAAATCTTTTATGCACATTATCATAATCACTGTATTAAAATGACATTGTTGCACTTACACACTAATGAAAAAAGAGTAATGCAATTTCCCATAATACATGTAAAATAAATCATATCATAATCGATAACAACGATAATCGAGTATTTATGTAATTGTTAGTGCCGATTATGCGTAGCGTATCTTTAAAGGTCTTAGTTATCGCCCTTACCATTCCCCGCTTCCTGTCACCATTTTTTCCTAAAGAGTATATCTCACTTTATGTGACTCGCACCAAAAAAGACGTCGTGTCACACTAAAATTAAAATAATTTTAAAACGATGGCACTTCTATACAATTGCATTTGCATATTGTACTGTAATTTACGATTTGAATTTTATCAATAAATGTTCAATAAAAAATTTGTTTCCATAGGTAAACTGTAACGGTGTATACATCAAATTTTGCCTAAGACGTCACCACACACACATGTGAGGTCATCCTGAACTGAAATGATGATATCTAGCGCCGACGGGTCTACATTACGCGTCACTGTGAAGTCAACACGCGTTGACGTGACGTCGTCATAAGACCTCGGCCTCACTACATCGCAACTTCCATCACCGCAGCTTCAAGTTACTTCACAAGAAACTATCGAGTTACGGCCGTTACGGCTCACTATGCTCACTCATATGAATTTATCGATATTGTTAATTTCTTCAATCAACGTCATAATTTTCGTTCAACAACTGAGCATGTCTTAATGTATTTCTCTCTAAGGAAGTTAGAACGTATTGTATAATATTTCATATTCTACATTTATGAGGAAGTGAAATATACGAACTTTTATGGTATAATATATCAACAGATATTTCGATGGTTGTGCTGTTTTGTAAAAATGTTTCATAACAAACTACACCCACACATTCTTTTAAACCAAAGACAATATTCATCGATATCTGTAACCATCCTTCATAGAAAGGGTCCCGTTATCGTCATATTTACCAGTAAATACTCAGTTTAGGTTTTAGTTGAGTAAGTTTTAATGGCAACTGGTATGAGTTGTGGAAATCTTAGTACAAATTTCTGAGACACTAACGTTGGGCAGTTATAAACAACAGATCGACGTTGAATGGATTTACTGCAAGTACAACACTTTTACTGGATTTGTTGTATGTATAAGTATTATATTATGTGTAATTGTAACTTTTAAGTCGCAAAATGTTAATCGTGTATTTCCTTTTTAAATGAAGACTGAGAATTGATACGATTACTTAAGATGAATGGGCTCATGTTGGTTTATGTATCTTGAGTGAGAACGAATTTTCACCTCAAGTCCACAGATTGATTTTAGGTGTAAAATTTATTGTAATTTATTATTTGAGCATGCACTTCAATATTTCCGTAGTTTAAGCTTGTCTTTACTAACTTGTACTAACGTGTAACATGTCTATGTTAATCAGTGCCAAAAGATATTATAAGAACTGGATGTAATGCTTGAAAATGAACTGAGCTAGTGTTGTGTCTTTCTATTTCATATATCGGCGATAATAAATCCTATAATTCCTCGAGATATACTATAAGATCAAATAAGTTATAGTGCATCGTAGTTTTAACTGGTCTCCCATGAGACACGTGCAGAAGTGTAAGTTACGCATACCATATAAATGCTTATTTTTCTTCGTATAACTTAATAAAGCCACGTCTCTATGTAAATAGCTTGTGATCTTAAAGAAAATATTGGCTGATTCTCGGGCAAATATAACCATGGCAAGACGATCGACGCCTTGTAACAGGCGAAATTAGTCTTCCCTTGAAACTAAAGTGACTTCTACTTCCTTAAAGATTCCACTGGATTTTTGTCTACTTAACAATATCATACGATTCATTTATCGACATTTAGCGTTTAACTCGACGGATAGTGATTTAATCGTTCATAAAGACTTTTTCGACTCGGACCAATTGCGATGCATTTGTTTTTTTTTTTAATGGAGTCGACAAAAACATGTTATGTCGCGGATTCCAACTAATCGCGCTCCGCTTGGTTTAAGACTGTTATTCACATTCGGTTGATTTGGGCCTATTTATAAAATGGATAATTGTCACATTACTATCAATACTTACTAATGCGTTGCAACAGCTGTCATGCTGAGTATGGGATTCCCTTTCCCTTTCCTTTTGATCGCTGTTCGTACGCGTTATTGTTCATTTATAATTTAAAAAAATAAAGTTCTCTAAGTGACATTGTTGTTTAAGTTAGCGTACTGTGATACGGCTTTTAGGAATCGATATAATTATTATGCTCAATATTTTTCTTCTTTATTATTATTATTACAACTATTAATAAAAATAAGGTATTTTATTAAATTACTATATTACTATAACGATCGAGTAGTATTGGTCTCTTTATATTGAATATTATTTAAGATTAACAATGATGTATGCTAGTCTTTATTATTATAATAAATGTATTTCTTTGTAAGAATGATATACGTATAGTAAGTTCTCTGAAATAGATACGCGTACAATCTTTTAAAATATTTTAGTACCTAATTACTGCGTCGCATGTACAAGGGTTTTTTTTATTAGCCGAAGGAGGGTGATATATTATGCATACTTACTACCACTGCACGTACAAAGACATAAATCTGTGTAGATGTGCCATTAATCATTCAGAGGTGTTGACAGACTTCGGCCATTTCCAGTGTTACTATGTTATTAGAAACTTCGTTTAAAAGTCGTAGTGCACTCTGAAAACAGTTACTCAAGTGGGATCGAATTTAAATGAGCGCGACGGGTGCTGTGCTTAGAGCCCCGGACACCTACGAGCCTTGTTTTTAAATTAACGAATGGTTGACGGCAGACCGTTGATCGATTGTGTCCCAGTGTAATAAAACTAGCGAAGAAAATATTTATTTTAATAGTATTTTATATAAAAACAAGCTTCGCCTTGCTCGCTATAGCGCTCGGGGACGTCAAGGGCTCTTTGCAATCTAGTCACGCGGAGAAATGAATGTATGTAGGATGAGAATTGAGCTGGATTCAGAGTGTTAAGAAAAAACATTTTATATATTATTAGAGAACATGTATGGGATTGGCTTAAATTTTTTAGAAGGGCTTTATGACTACTCTGATCGGATAAAAACATAATCATTATCTGGTATTGTCTTAAGAATGAAATAGCTCTTCTTTTCTCAAAAATAAACTTAAGCAACCACGAAGTTTACGTGTGCTATATCGCAAGTTAAATGTAATTGCTGCACCTTTACCTAATTACTCACACGTTTCCTATCTCCTGCTTGCAGTACAGATGTTCCGACCGCAATCCCCTCATTTACTCTATGATTGTTAGTTAATAGAATCCAAAGATAGAAATTGATTACATACAGATATCCAATTGTAATGGAAATAAAATGTTTTCTTTATGATTTTTTGTGTTTTATTTACCTTAGTCATGGTTTAGGTTTAGGATATTAAATTTATATAATAATTTTTCAAATCTTACGAACAGTATCCCGCGTGACTGTTATAACGAAGTGATTATTTTATATTCTTTGGTAAATGAATAATTCTAAGCAGTGAGAATAGTTAAAAAAACGGAAACAGTAAAATTGCTGGGGTGTATGTATTCCAACAACGAACAACGTTTGGGATTTAAAATTCTCAGTGTTATACATATATATTCTACATATGTAATTACTAATTAGTACTAAGTGTAATACAGAACAAAGAGTAATATATAATCACTACGTTTTAATACAGAATTACTGTTTATCATACTATTTTATAAATCAAGATGTGAACATAAATATGAAAGAAATGCTTCGGTATTTTGGACACGTAAAAAGAACGAAAAAGAAGCATAAATTCTACGGAAATGATAGGTTGGCAAGGGTTGCACTAGACGGAAGTTTTTTTAACCGAATTGACGATATGTTGGAAGGTGGGGAAAATTCAGTCAAAGCAAAGAAATGTTATGAAAAATCTGAGGCCAGTTGGTGCATTCGCCAATAATGTTGGTACCGTACCTTTTCCAGTCCAGTAGCCTGAAAGTAGCTTCAAAGGCGGTGAAGAGTTGAGGTTTTATAGCGTCACTATCCAACACATCTCTGCGGTTGGATAGGTTTTGTACTCAATTAGCCATCAGAGTACAAAAATAGCATTATGCAAACATTTCGGCACTTCTATCCTTCTTATGAACACGTAAATCTTCACTTTGTTTCTACATGGTAGAGCCCTGCTGCAGCTATATTATGGTTGTAGCACGAATGGGTCGGCTCGACCGGGGTAGGATCGGTCTCACAGAATACCAGAGTAAATTCTGATGTGTTTCGTACGGTGACTGTAGAGAACTGGAGAACCTTTTTACAGAAAAAAAGGAGGCATTTCATCTTAGTTCTCACAAGTGCAACGAATTTGCATTTTAAGTCTTAATCGAGGATAAATGTAGATGTTTCCGCTTTCACAACATCCACCTACCATCAGGTGGACTGTGTAATCTGTTTTTCATATCATATCAGAGTAAGAAACCTATCCAACTGCAGAGAGATGTAAGACAGGGTGACGTAATATTCTCGAAACTCCTCGTCTCTGCATTGGAAGACGTTTCAAGGCACTGCACTGGAAGGATACGGTATTAACGTCAATTGCGAGTACATCACTCACCTTCGATTTGCGGACGATATAGTCCTTATGACAGAATTGCTGGAGGACCTAAGGACTATGCTCAATGACCTCAATAGAGTCTCCCAATGGATAGGTCTTTAGATGAACATGGACGAAACGAAATTAATGTATAATGTCTCTCGTTCTTTCGTGTTTAATGTCTGCTCGGTTCGCAAAGCACTTCTCTCCCTGGACATCCACAAGTCGAGTGGGCCTGACGGGATCCCCCCAATTGTGCTGAGGACGTGTGCTCCAGAGTTGGTGCCGGTTCTTTTTTTATAGGATAGGGTAACAAACGAGCACATAGTCCACCTGATGGTAAGTGGTTGCTGTCCCATAGACATCTACATCTATCCTCGATTACGAATCAAAATTCAGCTAGCTGCGTTGTCACCCGTGAGGACTAAGATTGAATACCGCGTTTCCAGTAAAAAGGCTCTCTGGTTCTCTTCACTCACCCTACGAAACAGCAGTATTAAGCTACTATTTTACGCTGGTATTCTGTGAGAGCGTGGTCCTTCCCCGGTCGAGCCGACCCATTCGTGCTACAACTATACTACTATTATAACTGCAGCATGGCTCTACCACGTATAATAACGCGTCTTTTCCGGTACTCCTACCCGCTAGGCGTAAATCATGGACGACTGATTTAGTCCACCCGATCCCAAAAAAAGGGAACCGCTCATATCCGTCAAACTACAGGCCTATTGCCATCATTTCCTTGTTCTCCAAAATCATGGAATCCATTATAAACTGCCAGCTCATGTGGTACCTTGAGGATCACCAGCTGATTAGTGACGGCCAATACGGTTTTCGTCGGGATCGATCAGCTGGTGATCTTTTGGTGTACCTGACTCATCGATGTGCAGAGGCAGTAGAGCCCAAGGGGGAGGCGTTGGCCGTTAGTTAGGACATTGGTAAGGGCTGGGGTGGATATGATTTGAATTTCGATAGACTTTAATTAATTTATTTAATTAAAAATTTGGTTTTACTTTTTTGTAAAATATCAGTGCCATAGGCTTCTAGTCCGTTCACATGTTACACCCTAATATTCAATGTAGTTATATTGCTGGAGCAGGATAACCTTTGACCGCAATAATCCTGCTCCTCCTGGATATGTACGATCTTAACAAATGAAGTAAATTGCCATGAATGCCATAAGCTTCTAATTTTGCACACAGTGACTCGTGATTGACCTTGTCAAATGCCTTAGAGAAATCTGTGTAAACTGAGTCCACCTGACGACGATTAGCAATAGCAGTACTGATGTGATTTCTATAAATGAGCAGATTACTTATCGTAGACCGACCAGATACGAAGCCATATAGACGGTAAAAAGGTCACCAGTATAAGTAAATTTTAATCGCATTATTTTTAAAACTAAATATTTACAATAATAAAGATCGAGTTGTTTCGAATTTGTTTTTTTTTTATAGGATAGGGTGATAAACGAGCACACAGTCCGCCTGAAGGTAAGTGGTTGCTGTGGCCCATGGACATCTACATCTATCCTCGATTACAAATTAAAAATCAAAATGCAGATGCGTTGTCACCCGCGAGGACTAAGATGGAATGTCTCGTTTCTAGTAAAAAGGGTCTCCCGTTTTCCACACTCACCATACGAAACAGCAGCGTTAAGCTACTATTTTACGCTGGTATTCTGTGAGAGCGTGATCCTTCCCCGGTCGAGCCGACCCATTCGTGCTACAACTATTTATAATTCTAATATAACTGCAGCATGGCTCTACCACGTATAGAGCCATGCTGCAGTTGTTTATGAAAACAATGTCTTCATACAACATGCGGATCGGTCGAGCGACTGATCAGAGTTCGTATGAGAGTTGTCGCTGTCTCCGAGCGATATATTATAATGTATCTGCGTGTGTGAAATTATTAGTATATAATATTGTTTCAATTGTTATGTTTGAGTTCGGTAGTGACAAACGATTGTTTTTGTGTGCGCACTGTGAAGATTTCCTCCTGAAAAATTAACAGATAATTTTGCATCGGGGACAACATTACGGCTACTCCCTTTCCGTTCGCCGATGGCTATGTTGCCTATGAAAAATGGTAACGAAAAGTACCATTTATAGTACAGAAATTTACTAATCGATACACAACCTATTAATAGAAGGAAAAATTAAAAACCAAATGTTATTACAAAGCTTTAATTTATAATAAATAATACAATATTTTGTAAGTTTGAATTTTGAAAACATTGTACCCGTACATTCATGAAACGAGATGCTGAATATTTTGCGATTCAAATAATAGTAGGAACGTGAATGACCGCGGTCTGTCAACTGTCACTTGAAAAGTAAGGCTTGCAAAGAACACAAATCGAGTACATAAATCCATGTTCAATTTTTATAAGGGAAAGCAGCAGTGATGATAATGATGACTACTCAGACAGTGATGCAGAGATGAGCAAAATTGAAATGCTACATGCAGATTAATAGTTTTTCGTTCATGGTTCGTTTGTAAATAAATATTAATTCCAAAATATCTGTTTTGCTCACCCTACCAAACTGGTTTCAATTGACAGCTATGACATCACATTATGGGGCCAGGTCAGTCCTGTTATTTGAATCGCATAATATATGTTTTTTTGTGGAACATCATCCAATATTTGTAATGCTCAAGTATAGAAGCAATACATACTTAAAGTTTTACTTTAAGTGATTTATTTCCTTGTTTTTTTAAGGGACTATTAATTTTAACATTAAAATCCTTTAATCAAAAGTTTACAATGTTACTATTTCCAAAGTACGTACTTACCTAGAAAGTTAATTGAGGGAATGTTTATTCAACACCTACATATTTCACTTAAAATGAAAATTCATAAAAGTTTAATAATAGTACAAGATCTAAGAATACATTTAGTATGTCACAGGCATTACACATCCACGCAATCAGCAGTAATAGGCGGATCTTATGGTGTTGGAAGTCCTTAGTTCATGCCTTTAAAAAGCCATATTATGCATAATGCATTTATCATAATAATGTAATCGCTGTACTAAAAAAATAACCATAACAATTTGCATTGAAATATGCTATTATTAAAAATGTTACAAAATGTCTAAAGAGGTAGCTAGAGACGACAAACATATTTGCTTCTGTGTTTAACTTATTTTTAACTAACAATGCATTAGGGCTACAACTACATTTTAGAAAGCATATATTCTACAAGTAGAGTCGTAGAGGATTGAAGATTGAATGAGTATAATGAAAATTTAAGATTAAATATGATTATGCCGTAGAATATTTGCCATGGATCCGATCAACTACTTGAATTGAATACACCAAAACAATGAGAAGTAAAATGTATTAAAAATATAATTTAGAATTAATTTCGAAGCCTTCAAACAATGAATGGTATGCGTTAGCCTAACGTAGTTCTAACCTTTTCAGTTTTTATAGGATAAGGGTGATAACAGTAATTTATTCATTAACCAATGATCGTCTTCAATACTCACATACTCTGTGACGGAAGGTTAATATTTAATTTTTAAAGATACACTTAACGCCGTAATGTAGACGCCACAGGGTGGTTTTTATTAGTTATCATCATAAATAACTACCTAAATATAGTTAGTTATATATTGCAGTGGCCTTGACTTACCGATGACCGTCCCTAAGAAAATTATGTTTGTTATCATGAAAACCAAAGTTATTAAAAAAAACTGCGATTGTTATTAATTGACATTGAAACCGCACAAATTGGTTATTTTCAAAAGCTATGATTGTAGAATTTAGCGGGAGTTTTAAGAGACGCTTTAAGTATTTGGATCCGAAAGTGTTCTTGTTTTTAAGTATTATGGCATAAATGAAACATATTTAACATTAATTGAGGTGGAATTTAAAATCTGACTGTGCAGTGTACAATTTTAATATTGAGTTAAAATCGTTAGACGCTAAAGTTTTCAGCACGTAAAATACAAAGAATACCCGATTTTACCGAATATTTAAAATCGACGTCAATGCGTATTTTACAAATGTTAAATAGTTAAATCGTATTTCCTAAAATAGGGTTGAAGTGCTAATAGTTGACCAGTTAAGCGCTTTTTATTACTATGAGCTGTACAGCTGACTTGGTTTATTACTTACTTCAAATATAGTAAATGATTGTGTAACCTTTGGTGTGTTTATAGATATAAAGATTATTTTTTACTAAAAGCATTTATCAAAATATCAAGTCATAAAATAAAATATACATATATGCGCCACTAGTGGACCAGCAAACTCCAATGCCTGACCGCCAATGTACCATTAGTTGACCATATAGAGACATGTAAGTAAAACGAAATTTTCAAAGAAAATAATGTTTAATAGTTAAAATTTTAATTAATAAAAGCTTTGAAAAGAAGATCAACAAAATCTAACACATTTTTAACAGTAAATGGTAGGTATTTTTCCATTTCCTTTATTACATAAAAACCTCTTTTATTAGAGAGCACAGGGGCATTTATTACTTCCACTAATCTTTTTGATGGTACTAGATTTTATCAGGCTTCTCTGGCCATTTAAACGTATTTCCCATGGAAAAAGTCATAGTGCTTACTTCAAATAAATCTTTTTCAACATTTTCAATAAGCCCTGGAAAATATTCTCCCTCATATGTAATAATTACATGGTTTCCTTTACATATTTCTTTTTTCTTAGCTGATAAAACACTTAAGATTTCGTCTTCGGAATTCGATTTGGGTTTCTCTATTCGTTTGTTTTCATTTTCTTTATTTATTATTATACCAGTTGTGTTACCGTCTGACTCACTATCACTCCGTATAATGAGTTTGTTTTGTTTCTTTTTTAATTTTATGCCTTTGACTTCACATTTTTTACTCTCTACTGAGTCACTGGAGAGTGAACGAATTGGTTTCTTTACTTTACCTTTGCTTGTTTTCTTCTCATCTCGCTTTCTTTTTCTGTTTTCTATATCTTCTAACTTCTTTTGCTTTTCTTCTTTTTTTTTTCAAAGTAATCAATGAAATATTTTGATGTCACCGCAAGTGGCAGGCGTTCCTTTGTTTTTTTTTCTTTATTGGAGAGTCTGATGGCCACAAAATATGGTTACCAAATGCAGGGCTTATTAGTTTTTGTTTTTGGGATATAAGCTGGACTAATTTATTTTTAGAAGGGTAAACTGTGTTGCTACCTTGTTCGTTACTTGCAATCTCTCCCCCTGGAGCAGTAGATGACCACCGAATTACTGGAGCGCCTGGCGTAGTTTGAAAGAGTGACGGAGTCATATCCGCGCCGCATTATTAGACCGATCGCAAGCTTCTAGGGTGGGTGTTGAAGTTGATGCTTCCTGGGCTGATTTAACTAATTTGTTTTCAGTAATAGATACCGAATAAATTAACTTGACAGTCATTAGGAAACCTCGTTCTTAAGGCTGACAACAGCAAACAGCACAGAACATAACACTGGTTAACTATTGGATAACCACATCGTACAGCAATCATGATTTAGGTTTTATTTAACGAAACAATCAAATAAATACGTTAAATAAAAAAAACTTTACATCCTTGAATATATCTTTTAGCCAATACTTGACCACCGTGGACAGCTTTAGGAGCAGGTTAAAATTTCGGAGCCAAAAGATAACCACCCCCACGAGAAACCCTTATCCACATAAAACAGCAGAATTATTACTTTTGGCACTTAAACAAACTATTATCCGTAATCCATATATCATTCAAGCAAAAAATATACAATAAATCAACTAGATTAAATAAGATTTACCAAGAAACCCATAATAAACATTCTTAGTGAATCAGACGCGTACTTACCGGGTGCCATCTTCACTTGCAAATAACTCTGATTGGTCAACCAATATCGAGCTGACTCGTATACCAAGAGACTATAATAATGATTCCAATATGCAAAACAATAAAACTGATATTAAATCCTACCAATGTACGTTAAAATTGGTTTTTATTTGTGTTTTGGTCAACTATTGGTGCATAGTCAGCTAATAGAACATTGACCCTACTTACTCGCGCGGCGGTTAATGTTACATTGGTTTAACACATAGTCCTTTTCGCATAATATGTATTCTGGCAGTGTCCTTTTTATTAATAATTCTCATTAGCAGCACGGAGTCAGGAAATTGGTGGTGTTTAACCCCAGCGTGATTTCCCTCCGGTTTTCGGTTCCTTCCGTATCGCCCTCCTAACGGACTGCAACAGTGAAGCGCAACTGTGCTATTATGTGCGTACTCGTGCACTATAATCCTGACCTACGCTCCGTTGAGACTGAATGCGGTGACCAAAATTCTGTCTCGAGGACTTTATTATTCTAGCACTGTTAAGTGTTATTGCTGTATTTCAATATAAATGTAATGCTAAGCATTCCATAGATACTACTAGATATTCTTCTAGAAAGTAGATAAATGCCATATAAAGCTACGAGGTGTATTTATTAGAAGAGGATCATTTATATAAATATATGGTCGAATTTATACGTCATTTATACGTTATCGTATTATTTACTAAATTGTAAAAAAGCAATAATTCCCACTTTTAATCTTTAACCAAAGCAAGTAATAAAAAGAACTTCGTGCATTTTTTTCAACATCCGAACAACGCAACGATAAAACACGAACATGTGAATAGGGATGACTGTTACACAGAAAAATGTAATAAAATACTATTATACCCAAAATATTTCAAATGTTTTGTAAAATTCCTCATACTTCCGGAGCTTTACGAGATTTTGAGAGGTTATTTGTGTAAACTACATATTATCATAAGTTCTTTAAGTATAATATTCTTTATGATATTACATATTTCTTTCCAAAAGTGGTATACTTAGAATACTATAATACACAATAGCATAGAACTTTATTTTGAACGAAGTTTAGCGTCGCCAAACCCGATTATTCGCTGTGTTGACAGACTGAGTAAATTCACACATTTTAGACTTTTGATTAATGTTCAAGATCATCATTAAAAGAAATCGTTTAAATTTTAATACATATTTATTTATAATTAGGGTGCAATTTGGCATTTTCTAAATAATTTGCATGCGAAATTTGGAAACGATTGTAACGTCAAAATACATCTCGTGTTGACATTTATACGTGTGTATTGAGGTGTTAGTGACGACATTTTAGTGGGTACACGGGCTCCGCCCACTCCCCCGTTCTATTATGTATGTATTATAGTATTCTACGAAAATTATTAAATATAATTTTACGTTTATGTTACTGATGAATTTATGATACAATTATTAAAACAAATCTATATGTTGGTTAAAGTTTTAGTTTCACTAATAACTTCAGTTTTAGTTTGAACAAGTGGTACAATTAAAAAAATTATATAACCGACTTCAATATAAATAAAATGAGAACATATTAACGTAGTTAAAGTCTCATAATTACAATAAGACATAATAATGCGTACAAATACGCATTATTATGGATAAATAACAACCACTGGTCAGATCTTGATCAAATTTATATGGGACTACATAAGAAGCATCAGCTTTCAAATAAAGAATCATCAAAATAGGAATCTAGAAAAGGGTTCTGACTAACACAGATAAAAAAGATTGTTAATGTGATCGTTATGTCTACCCATAATACAAAAATCTTAACGATCAACATCAATTATCACATAATTAATATGAATTTTCATTAATTTTCATAATAAATGACTACCGGTTACATATTGGCGACTTATGAATCACATGATCTAAACATACACTCAATATGCATTTTCAGAATGTGACAGCCCTAAAAAAATATTTTTAACACGCAACTACATTGTTATCGCCCCTAGACGCCCCCAGGCGAAGCAATAAAGCATTTATTATAGCTTTAGCTACCTTAACCTTCTCAGGCAATTACAGTTAAATGCATTAAATATTTTCACTAAGGCCGTTATGACGTGAATCCAAGACATGAAATATATTTCGCTCGAGCTTGCGGTCCAAGTAAAATTTACAGCTTTAAATAGAAGTGGTAAAATGCGATAATAATAATAGATAAGAGATTCAGTTTCAGCTTTGACAATACCTAAACTTACCTAAATTTCACTCTCCTTGCTGTAGCTACGCACCTTCCAGAGAGGAATTTACCAAAGTTTATTGTGATAGAATTTTACATCGAAAAAGCCGCGGTCAGTCAACTGAGAGTCGCGGCGAGAGATAGTTGAGCCAGCCGGAGACATTACAGTGGCCGGCGTTTCCGTAATTGGTTCCACGCTTAACGTTGAAGGACGCTCAGGGCTCTTGTTATACTCTGGTTGAGGCTCAATTTCTTCCTTGTGTTCTGACTGAGTCAGCGGCTGAGTCGTTTCGGCTGGAGGCTTTGACTCTAGTGCTGGTGCGTCTCGGGTCTGAACACTATCAGGCTCGGGGGTGGTCGGTTTCGACGCACTGCTTTAGAAGTTATATAAAGAGTCAAAGTGGAGTCCCGTTTTTTATTATTTATAGCATAAGACGCCCTTTTTCCCTTATACTTTCAAATTGATAATTACAGCACAATAACGGCCCACTGCTAAACAAGGGTCTGCCCACGAATGGCTCCACACCTCCACAGGGGGGTAATTGTGACCAGTTGTCACGCTTGACAGGCAATTTCGCAAATACAATATTACGTATTGTGCTGACCATGGAGGGTAGAGACCAGGAGAACGATCGATACGTACTAAAGCATAGCCCGCTTGTCCCTGAAAATTTGAAGAAACACTGACCTCTATATATACAACGTAGTTGTATATATAGAGACCAGTGCTGCGAAAAGTTAAAGTTAGTGTCTGCGAAGTAATTTTTTAATTTTTGACAAAAAGAAACATCAAAAAATGGTGAAATATTACAAATAATAATAATTAATCATTTATATTTGTAATAATTTATAATAATTAAAATTATTGAAACAACTTCAATCGCAGCGCCTCACTTATTTTGTCCATATTTCTGGGACACTATTTAATACAGCGATCGTTCTCCTGTTCTCTAACCTCCATGGTGCTGACTCATCAGTTTCAGCACCTCAATATGCCGATCTATTTATTGTAGATTATGTTTGCTTTCTGGAATTGTTTACAGTCCAAGTTTTATAGAAATGTCTATCATATCAAACCTTAGAAATACATAAATATTTAATATTTAAAATATAATTTATAAAAAGCTATAAAAATTTCTAAGGTGCTTTCTTTAATTTATCTTTTTGGTTTGGAAAAGATAAGCAAGAAGCGAAAAAAATATTGCGTTTTAAAGTAGAAAAAGTATTTTATTTGGCAAATATAGCTTATTTAAACACTAAAAATAATGCAATGTATATATATATATATATATATAAAAAAAAAACAAAATTAAGCCAGACAAATTATTATCACAGTGCATTGTTACAACAATATATTTTTTGTGTCTTTTTAAATAATAATAGCTATATAGTTATAAATTACAATTAATGTCGGTGGAGCGACGGACTTTTTTTTTTAAAGATCATACTCAAAGGAATATTGCCTGAGCTCTTATTACCAGTTATTTTTTTAAATTACAGCTACCTACCTACAGTAAAAGCAAAAAAAAAATCCGTCGCCGAAATACTTGCAAACAATTGTACAAACAACTATTTACAAAATTAAGAAAAAGATTACATCCGACGCAAAGGAATCATGTGCATTGTAGTGGTCACTAAATATTAAAAATAAATAAATTAGAGAATTATATATTTAGAGTTGATGTACACAAGAATTCTAGTGGAGATACATGTAAATCTTACTAAAATTAGTGGATGAAGCCGCAGTACTTTACAAAACATAAGATTTTTAAGACAACAACAGAGACTTGTTTCTTAAAAATTCGATATGAGCATCTAATATTTTCTGAACAAAAACGAATACTCTAGAGGCATTATCCAGGAAGAGAATAGGGGAATACATTTGTATGTAAAAATGCGGCCCGTCTACGCTCTTAATGTGAAACGTCAAAAGATACCTTTCTTAGATTTAATTGACTATAGTTACGTGGTGATTGCTGCCGCACAACGTGATATTATCATGAATTTGTTGGAACGCCGAAGACTTCTTGTTTATTGATGTACGTGCTTAGTCATAAGCCTTGAGAGATTTGATATGAAACGAAATCCGATATATAGATCAAACGATGCGGTAGTCTTAATATATATCAGTTATCGATACAAAAACCAATTTTAAAATTAAGAAGTTATTGCAAAGAATTGCGGTACATTTGCATTTATGGCAACTCACGAACGTAGCCTACCCTTGTTTAACCAAGCGAGCTTATTAAGAATGTGAATTAACCCGTAAAAAATAATCGTTGAACTGAGAAGCAAACAAAAGGTATTCAATGAATTATCAACGTAGACCAGTAATAATTTGATAACCCACCAAAACATATTCATTTCCCTTCCGCGATAGCTTCAGTCTATTCAATGCGGGATTTCTAATGAATTCTTTGAATAAAAATAAAAAGTCAACGTCTACTTTCATGGTTTTTGGCAATTTATTTATATATTTAGTGACCGTTACAATTTTTAATATTGGCATTTACAATGCCCTCTATAACTAACAACATAAAAGCTTTTGGTCCAAATAGTTTTCTGATTAAACAAAGAATACTAACTACATCTGACGCTGTTTCAATCGGCATAATATGCAATCAGCATACAAAAACGTGTCATTTGTTTAACATAAGCGGTTTTCCCTTTATAAATTGAATATAACGTTGAGTATAACGTCGAATATAACGTTGTAATGAAAATATTGATAATTTTAGTGGCATTTATGGAATTCTTACGATTAAGATATCCCATCACGTCAATATTATTATTTTTAAATTTAATAAAGAATTATATAGGTACATACAATTATTTTATTAACAGACACAAGTAATAATTAAATTATTGTTATTAATGTCAGAGTCAAGACAAAATGTACCGAATTAAAACTCTCAACTTCAGAGCACTGTCGAATTCTAAATTATTTTATTCCTTTTTTGAAATCAGTATTTTTAATTAAGTTAAGTGGAATAAACAAAAACACAATCTCAAGTAGACAATAAGAATGTCGTATATATACATTAAAAACTTAATTCCATGTTAACTTAAAGGCGATTATGTCGCCCTCAAGGATTGTCTATTCAATAAAAAAAGTTATGAAAATTGGGTCACAATCCTCCAACGTAACCATACGAAAAAAAAACTGAGAACCTCCTCATTTTTAAATTTGTCATTAGCAACAATGTCAGTACGGAACATTCTTTTATTTTTAACTAACCTATTTATACATTATTATATTAATAATTTAAATTACAAAAAATATGTCAATAACATACTAAATTTAAAAATATTGAATGTATTGTTAACGAGCTAAGCGTACTTGGTGTTCATTAAGATATTTTAATGTGATTCCTTAAAACTATTTTAAGTCCGTTTTTAACTACAACCATTTTCCAAGTAGCTAATACAAAATTATAAGCCGCTAAGTCTAATTTATCAAAAGGTTAAAAAAAGTGTAATGACACAAAATAAAGATGTTATAGAAAGATCAGTAGTAATACTAATAAACTGAGTTTTAATGGTGTGTGACTTTCTATTTATGAAAAGTAATACCGCTGTAGAGTTTAATAATATATAAAGTAACGTTTTGTTTAGTTTGTGAGGTTTATAGCTGGAATAATTACGAAAAATAATATATTTATAGTTTAAATTTTATTACTCAAAATGAGTTTCGTTAGTTATTAACTCTGTAAAGATAGGAATAAAATCACGATCAACTGCTCTTTATATAACATCTGCAAAGGAAACTGAAAAAAATTAAATCTAACGGTGTGATAACCTAATGCAAAAATAATACAAAACGCAAATGATTATTAAATAAAATGGACCACATGATGTTGGAAACGACACGACGTCGCGTCAGTGAGAGTTCATTGCTCTGCGGCGGCTATAACTGAAATGCAACCAAAGGAACGTAAGAAAAATAAAAAATAGCATAAACCAAATAAGATAGTTGATACAAACAAAAGAAGCACGGAGTGTCCAGGTAAACAAAAATTTACGTGATTTTCTAGTATAAAATGTATAATTACCCATTGCGTGTTTCGTGATCGTAGTATGAGCCACCTCCGTGGATTACCTGCAATGTAATAGCAATAATATAGATTTGTCGTCTTTATTTAAAAACACCTGGAGTTACTAGACTTTAATAGAACATTTGACCTCCAAAACTAGGCATTGAAAATAAAGTTTTTGTATTCAATATGGACACACAACAACACATTTATAAGCTTAGTTGTTTGCCACTGCAGCAAACTGAGCAAAATTAAATCGTGTTTTATGAATGCATTTATGTAGTGTTGCATTCAATGCACTCTTCCATTTTTAAATAGAGAAAATATTTAAAAAAAAAACTGTCCATCCCATCCATCGTCCAGAAAAATCTAAAAATCATGAATATCAAGAAACCGATGTACCTCTAATCACACAAAATGGTAAGAATTAAAAAAATTCTAGCGTCTATAATTGTTGAAATAAGTACGCATTTCAATTAATTGTGCTGTCGACTTTATCCTTAAAAAAAACCTTATCCTCTCACTAAGATATTCTCGTGTATCGTGGTGGCAGTTTACATACATAAATGGCACAAGGGCAAACATCCTAGACCCGGAACTCAATTATTCGTAGGTCCGCGGCCTCTAACGTCGCAACTCAATGCTTAGCCAATGCGACACGAAGCCGATTGTTTGGATGCAGATTTCCACTTTTGGATTAGTAACAATTAAGACTATTACAATTGTACTGCTAATAACACAGACGCAAGCAAGTATGTATTGAAATTGACTGTTCTATCTATAAAGCTTGTTTAATAATTCTTAGCTCTCCCTGCGTCATGCAAATAATTAAAATATACATGGTCGGTCTGTGACTTTAGAAAGTTTGCATTTTAAATTATAATGAGTCAATTTAGCGAAATTTTGCGTTATTAAATTTACATACATACATACATATAATCACGCCTCTTTCCCGTAGGGGTAGGCAGAGACCACTTCTTTCCACTTGCTACGATCCTTACATACTTGTTTCGCTTCGTCCACTTTCATTATTCCCTTCATACATGCTCTACGGTTTAGGGTACTCTTAACCTGGCCTTTTTTCAAGACGTCCCTAATTTGGTCTAGAAAAGTCCGCCTAGGTCTACCCCTTCCAGCACTTCCATTCACACTCGCCTTATACACTTTTTTCGTCAATCGTTCTTCATTCATTCTCTCGATGTGGCCAAACCATCTCAGCATTTATTAAATTTGTCTATAGATATTTTTCTAACAAAATACGTTTTAAAATAGGAATTATTAATCTTTTAAAATGAAAATTGTTCTGAATCTTGATGTGGATAATATGAAAATAATCATAATATAATATAATAATAATTCAGGTACAGTGAATTTCGGTTATAACGACGGCGGAGGGACCACTTTAATGTAATATACGGAGGTCTCTATATCCGAAATAATAAAAAGTCATGTACATATTTACTTATCATTTATTTAATTATGTTGTACACGGGTGTTTTGTGATTTTTCTTTATTTTCAGGGATTTTGATTCAAAACACTCCATAATTTTAGCGCGGTTTTTCCACATCGTTGATATTGTAGAATGTGAAACTCCAAATTGTTTACAGAAATCAACATTTGTTTTCTCCATTTTGCAGTCTCGAAACGGTGTCCACTTTTTCTTAACAGTAAATGTACGTCTAGGAGCCATATTCACAAGTTTAAGAAACACTGTTCACTCACTGGAATTTCTTTAATATAACTGATTCACAAGTTTAACTTCGTAAACATGCTACGTAGTCCTACATACAAACAAAGCATTAGTTTGACCATCTGTGAATGTAAACAAAGGATAAGAAAGCTTAATAGTTTTATGAATGAGTCTTTGTGCCTTTGCCGACTCAGTCGCAATATCCGCAATGGATTTCTAGGAATCGGTCATAAATGGTTCATAAAAACAAGTCGCTATACCCGAAATTGACGCTATAGCCGAGGTCGCCTTTACCGAATGAATTTTTTACGAAAGTAACTTTTAAATTCAAGGGACGTAAGATTGACGTCGCTATAACCGAAAAGTCGAAAAGTCGAAGTCGATAAGGTAATTATGACCATATACCTGATGTATATAATATTGTTATGACATAATTTTATGGAAAATATCAATACTATTATCTAACTGAACAAGAATGTGACTTTACTACACTTTAGTTACGTAATAACATATTATATAAAATGTATAAACTGGCTTTAAGTTATTAATGTTATCATCGGAAATTATACCTAGCTTCTGAGATAAAAACGTTACACACCTAAAATATATTCGAATTGACATTCTCAGCCTTTTTAAAATTATTTAACCAAATCAAAATATGGTAATGAATAAACTTACCATGAATAAAAGATCTAAATCGAATATAATTTAAGTCATTTGTTAAATCCTGTATGGTATTGATTTTTTATATAGCTAATGATTTCTAAGGTCTTCAATATAAATTTTAGAAATTAGTATAAACTTAATACTGAGTGGAGTAATTACTAGAATTTCTACTTTTTTATTCAATTAGTAATTCTAGGAGTATTTAATGTTTTAAAAGGTTTTACAATTTTATGTAGCGTATGAAATGAGTAATAAAGCTGAAAGCGCACTCCTTATTTACCTTGATGAAATATCTCTCGTAACAAATGTTAGCCAGATGTTTGGTAAAGAGAGTTTTTTTTATCGTAATGCAGTAAAAAAGATAGAGCTTGGAGTGTAACTTTACGCATTATAAAATAAATAAATAATTTGCACCGATTTTAAAATCTTATTTATAAATTTTTATAAGCCAGTGTTTGACTCCTAATAGGAGTATTTACGTGACAATAGATGGGATAATCCAACTTGTTGGTAATTGGTGGAACAGTCTAAGATGGTATAGCTATAGCTAGGGCCCGGATTAATATGTAAATCCATATTTTTAATTGAAATGGTTTTTGTTCTTGAATATGTTTTCTACATAAATTATGATATTTTGATCAAGAAAATGCAATTTCTATTTTCCATATTTTTCCATATTTCAAGTATAAATCCATATTCCACAAGAAATTAAATAAATTTATCCATATCTTCATTATTTTATGTTAGGTTGATGAGAAGGTCTGTGAAATGACTAAAAATTAGTTTTAGATGACGAAAATGCCAGCAAATCCTTTTTATTGGCGTGTGAAGAACTTCTTTAATGCAACCACCAAACGTCAGTAAAGCTTTTTAATGATGCAATGAGAGTTTTGTGGCCTTATGGAGTTAAACATGACCAAGTTGTCTTGCTACTTAGTGATGCTGCTCCTTGTATGGTAAAAGCTGTAGATTCCCTACAAGTTTTGTATCCAAAAATTATTCATATGAAGTGCTTGGCTCATGGTATGAATAGATTTGCTGAATGAATAAGGTCTCAGTTTAAAAAGGCTGACAGTTTAGTATGAAACGTAAAGAAAAAGTTTTTGAAAGCAGCAAGCAGGATCTTAAAATTTAAAGAGTTGGTATCCCGACATTTCTTTACCGCTAGAGCCAGTGCTGAACCGCTGGGGAACTTAGCTGAGAGCAAATGAATACTATGCCCAGTATTACACTGAAATCAAAATGATTATCTTTGAATTGGAGAATAAAGCTGCTGATATTTCAATCTCAAAAGAACTTCTCCAAGATTACCCTACGTAACTATTTGCTTTATGTACATAAACACTAATTATTGCTTTTTATCATACCATATAAAGGCACTCGAAAATTCTTCCACTTCTCTAAATGATAATTTGATGACTATCGAAAATATTTTTAGAATCAGAAGGTCCCGTTGCTGAAGTAGCGAGGCAAAAATTACTCTATGTACTGAAAAAAAAAAACAAAGGATTTCCACACAGCATGCTGTTGATTTTCTTTAGGAAAGGATCCTAAAGAAAATCAACAGCATGCTGTGTGGAACATTAGAAGGCACCATAGATGTGCCCTACTCACTTGCAGAATTATGCAAATTTAAATAAGCTCCAATCACATCCTATGATGAAAAATCATTCAGCTAGAATAAAGCATTATTTCGTCCAAACAGAAAATTTAAGGAAACACGTAATTATATACTGTAATTTAAATAATAATGAACCTAAGCTAAGTAAAATCGTATTTTTTTTGTTTTTTCTTAATAGGAAATCGTTTTAATGTACAATGTCGTTATCTTTTATTACACATATTTTTTCCATATTTTAGGATTTTAAGTCCATATTAAATGTACATATTTTGATATTATATATACATATTAATCCGGGCCCTAGCTATAGCTTTATTTACACTTGCCTTGAGCAAACCCATATTATATTCGGATGTATAGACAAATGCTGGCAAGTTGTTCTACTGTTTTTCTGTGCGTTATGAATAACAAAGCGAACCGCCATCAATTAAACTTTATTCATACAATAAATACAACATAAACGAACTAAAATTAACAGTTAGTCATTTTTATATTTAGTCAGGTTACAATTTATTCGCTGGATGGCTTTATCCTGATGATTGAAAAATCGGTCCTAAAATTAATATGTATAATAAATATAAAATTATAATAAAATCTTTATTTCTAACTTAACATCTATAGTTATTAGTGCCTACTTAAAAATTAAGTTAGTAATTAATTTAAAAAATATATAAAATAGTAATATATGTTTATTCATTAGATTTAAAAAAATATGTTGATATAATTACAAATATTGAAAGTGAATACACATTTCTTTAAATTTTTGCCTAGGTATTTAAAATTCTAAAAAAATAATAATTTGATAATATTGGCCGACAGTTATCATATATACATCATCACACGTACATCCAACACCAATAATCATTTAAAATTAAAAACTAAGCGGAATAATTTTTTCATATCTGGTGGATAACGCTTTCGAACCGCCAAAACATATTCTTTTTCTCATAACTCCTTTTTAAATTGGAATAAAGGAAGCTGCTGCGGAAGGAGCTGGAAGCCAATTCTGAACTGTAGGGTACGTGGTCAATTTTCGAAAAGCCCGTGTCCTTCAGGACTCGAAACCAGCTCTCGTGCCTCGACCAATAAATTTGCGTGGCAGGCATTTCATAGTCCTTTGACAGATAATTTGCTAATGACCTTATTATAGAAAGAAGGTTATATTTATACTACCAAGGATTGTAGCATTTAGTGTTAACAAAAGTGAGATAATGATTCATTGACAAATACCTCGGGCCGCAGATTTGAGAGATCAGAGAGGCTCTCATCATACAGTATCTATCTAGAATTAAGTTCATATTTTACTTGACTTCAGACTTTCGGGAAGCCTGCAGTATGAAGTAACTTTGCGAGATACAAGTCAACACAACCTGAAAGCAGCCTATATTTTTTAAGGTTGTCACCTGTCAGGCGAGAATTTAATATTCAGCAAGCGATTAGCGCGTAACAGATTGAATGTTTGTTTAAATAATCGGGTTTCAGGTTCTCGAAGTATTCCCTCGTCATATCTCATATATCATAATTATAATATATCATCTAAATTTTTCTTGAAAATTATGACGGATTTCTATCGGGTAGGACGAGTAAGTGTGTGTGTTCATACGGTGGTTTTATATGGTGTATAATTTTCGCGCGACTGTTTGACTCTGACTGTTAGTTTAGCGCCTGATACTACTTTGAGTAGAGTGGTCACATTATTACGTACAGTTTGCAGCGTTTCGCTCGCTGACTCATACTGTCGGCGTCTGATCCGTTAATATTCGGTGGTTAGTTTACTACGGTCGACTTATTTCTTGGACTACTTACAGCAAAGAGTAGATTTCTTTACGTTAACTGCCAAGTAGAAATTCCTCATCTATCGTACAGGTTTACATACATAAATTACACAAGAACATACACTTGGAGTAGGAATTATTTGTACGTTATACAAGGCAAACACTCTTGTTCCTTGCAGGGCAAATGCACCTATAGCAATAGCTACCAAGCTGCCCAATCTCTCTCTCTCTCTCTAAATTGTAACTCAGCTCGTCATCGGCACTTGCTCTCGTGTACTCACGCGATTAGTGAATCCACATCATCCTGAGGGTGTCTTAAGTTCACAGCCTCTCTATGAGGATTTCCCGAAAAAAACTTGTGGTCTTCACGGTGGTTATCATGGGATCAACGTTCAACAGTTGACTTCTAGGGTTTGATGAAGATGAACACACAGAAAGATGACCAGAAGCAGCTCGAAGCATCATTTAATCTGACTACCAATCCAACTGACAATTGTGGTATATGCAAATTTTGATATCACTACCCCAGATTAATATAATGGTTACCACAAGGTTATCGGCTATTAGGATAGCTCATCACGATTTTCCTCAAAGTTGGCAAAATTGAGGGGTTCATTAACCACGTGGTAGGACTTCTTTTTGCCTGAGTCTGTCTCACTATCATATTTACGTCGCCAAATAGCAATGCTTGTACAGCTGTATCTTGGTGTGAAATGTATAGTCAGTAGTCAGTATAATTAAAGACTGTAGGGCGTTCCATATTAGTCTTCAGAGGTGACAAGGCATCTGTAGCTTTCTTTTGCAGTAGTTTTTAGAAGTAGACACCAAAAGGTGGACTGTAAGTTCTGTTGTCATATTGATTATATTTAAAAAAATGGATTTCTAGAGACATTACCGTATCACTAACACGAGGGATATCACACATTTGACTTTATCTAGCATTAAATACGTTTTTGAATTATTCTGGTTATAAGTCTTCCTGAATCAAAGCGTTTTTTACACGCATTTATTAGTTTCGCGTGTATCCATTTATGTAACGAAATCTTTCAATGTAACTTTTATTAACTTGTAGACGGCCGATTGATTTGAAAGTTTGCAATCGTATCAAGGACCGAAAAATACAATAATTTAATAACTTTATCCTATCATCCCAACCAGGATCATCAAGATACGAGGGTGGATTGAAAAGTACTCGGCCTAACCAAGAAAATAAACACATACTAAATCAGTTATATTTTTATTTTTCTACATAATCACCATCAAGTTCAATACACTTTTGCTACCTCCCCTTCCAAGCATTTAGACCGTTGAAAAAAAATGATTCTTCCTTAGAGTCAAAATATGCGTCTACAGCTGCTTTGACCTCGTCGTTTGTCGAAAATCTTTGACCTCCCAAGTGATTTTTTAGGTTAGGGAACAGAAAGAAGTCTGATGGTGCCAGATCAGGTGAATACAGTGGATGCGGTAACAGTTCAAAGCCACAGTTGTGAATTTCAGCCATTGACTGTACTGACGTGTGAACACGGGCGTTATCTTGATGAAACAGGACTTTTCTTCTGAGCATTCCTCGACGTTTTTCTTTTATTTCCTCTCGTAAACGACGTAGTAAGGTGCAGTAGTAATCAGAGTTTATAGTCTGACCCCTTTCAAGATAATCAATCATAATCACACCTTTCGAGTCCCAGAATACTGAAGCCATCACCTTATTTGCCGACAAAATCGACTTAGCCTTTTTAGGGGGTGGTGAACCAGGTCTTCTCCACTGTTTTGATTGTTGTTTTGTTTCCGGTGTACAGTAATGAACCCATGTTTCGTCCATAGTAACAAAACGATTCAAAAAATCATCTGCATCGGCTTCAAATAACTCCAAACAGTCGCGTGAAATAGTCAATCGCGTCCTTTTTTGTTCAACTGAAATCAGTCGCGGAACCCACCTCGCAGACACCTTGTGGAAACCCAACTCGTTGACAATGATGTTTTGAGTTCGTTCATAAGAGATGCCTATAATCTCGGCTATCTCTCTAATTTTTAATCTGCGGTCTCCCATTATTAAATCAAGTACTTTTTTAATATTGTCGTCAGTAGTTGACGTCGAAGGCCTTCCAGAGCGGGGTTCATCTTTCACACTCTCTCTACCACGCTTAAATTCTGCTATCCATTTTGCTATCCATTTTGACGGATGAATATGACAGAGCACAATCGCCTAATGTACTGACCATGTCATCATGGATGGCTTTTGATAATAGCCCCTTCTTATGGAGGTACTTAATGACGGCACGCTGCTCGATTTGCTCCATTCGCGGAAATTATGTCCGATTACTTTGTTAATAAATTTATAAAATCACAACTAATTATCGCACACGTTTCGAACTTCACACAATGAACTAGTCTGAACTGAACTAAATAATGTGGGTAGATTTGATTTTTAGAATTGAATGGATCTGTGTTAGGCCGAGTACTTTTCAATCCACCTAGTAATTCTCTCTAGAATCATCAAAGTTGCACATCAGCATCAATGCGTGATTTTAAGTTACCTAAGTATTTTTAAATTTTATTATTATTTATTGAGGCATCATAAATTTGCTACAGTACATTAACAATGGTATGAAGAATAACGATCCAAGGACAGTTTAACCATACCTTAAAACATATTTATTTCTATGTTTGAATGCTAGGGTTTGAAATACTTACCGTTGCAATAGCGGAGGGCGGTTTAGGCGCGGCAAAACGTCCCAGTGCTGGCGTCACCGCTGGAGTGCTTCGTCCGGATTTACTGCTGAATAAATTAAAATAACAAAACATACATTTTCTATTCCACCAAATCTAAGAAATATCTTTTGAGAGCTGTCACATTTAATGGACTAGGTATTCAGACTAAAAAATTGGTACCTACAATATTCAACTCCTAAAAGAAATCGTTATCAATTCTTTTTTGGAAATGAAAATCATTTACTACAAGAAATAATTAGAAACAGATAACTCCAAACACAAAACTCATATCTAGACAGTTATACAAATTTAAACTGCACTAGATTAAAAATAAATTTATTAAATCACTTTCACTACAACTAGTTGAGCTGTAGTAGTCCTCATCATTGTTTACATTGATTATTATTTGATTTTCTATAATGCATTCCAAATAATCGTCTCTTTCATAGTCATTCATAACAATTTCCCTTGTTTCCCCACAACTATGTAGTATCCCTTGTGTAGTAGTTGTGTTTTGTACATCTATATTTACATTTCTGTCATGACAAATTATGAGGCGAATATGTTCTATAAGATCTATGGAGAAGGCTATGTTCGGAGTTTCTCTGCGTGATAGACTCAGAAATGAGCATAACCGCATTAAAACCAGAGTGGCCGATATAGCTCGAATAACCGATAACCGATTGGGAAGAAAGGTTCTCGAGTGACAGCCTCGTACCGGTAGGCATAGTGTTGGGCGACCCCCACTAGATCGAGTGACGACCTGGTAAGACATGCAGGAAGTCGATGGATGCAGGTGGTTCAAGACCGTGCTTTGTGGCATTACTTGGGGGAGGCCTATATTCAGCAATGGACTTGTGAAGGGCTGTAATGATGATGACGATGAAATTATGAGTCACCACAGGCACGTGTCATCTGTTCATGTCTGCGGCACAGTTTGGTCGGTCTTCTATGTTTCACCAATGACTATAACATTATCTCAATTGGTTTTATTTGCAATTTCTTTTAAATATGTTATTTTTTGCATTTATGTCTCCAAAGTTTATATTATATATTAATATTTTACGTTAGTCGATTATTTTTTCGTGTCGTTCGGTATCGTTAGCTACATGAAATATTATATCCTCTACTAACATAGAATGCGCGCTCTAGATCGCTTGTAGT
Organism: Parnassius smintheus behrii; assembly: GCA_036936625.1. Lineage (NCBI taxonomy): Eukaryota > Metazoa > Arthropoda > Insecta > Lepidoptera > Papilionidae > Parnassius > Parnassius smintheus. The sequence goes on along the minus strand of JAUPFT010000016.1, from coordinate 13,498,389 downwards.
TTCATGTTCTCAAAACAAAAAACAGATAATTAAGCGCACCGTTACTCACAGGGTAATAAATAGAGAAAATCTGCCACACCGCCCTAGTCGCATTATAAGTGTAATTTTTTTTTATATTTTTCAGTAATGCGAGCTCGAATTTGATGATTTCCTTTACTAAGCCCACGATAAAGCAATACTTCCCAAATATTACTTAAATATAAATACATATTGCATTAGGAAAGCATTCTTTTTTTAAATAAATTCTGATTTTTAATCTATATTAAAATCAGAATGTATTTAATAACGATTTAAATTATTATTATTAAATGAATATTATAATATTCCTTTTACGTTTTTGTATTATTGATATAATAACACCATAGATTTAAATTTAAATTGTGACCTGAAATTCCAACTATTAAAATCTACTCAAAAGTCCGTTACTGTCGGCAGCTTAACTTTGACTAGCTTGAGCTTGTTTGAACCTTAAATACCTAAATGAAAAACAATGAAACCTTGCAATATAGCATTTTTATTTATAACAACTACAAATATTTCATGTTTAAACGTATTAGATTAGTACTGGCTTACTTAGAAATCTAATATAATACATATTAGATTTCTAAGTAAGCCAGTACTATTTGTTAAGGTTTCATGATATCCAGTTAATCCGGGGTTAAATTCTAGATAAATTGTGTCACGTAATGAGATGTATAAATACATTCAGAACATGTCTGTTGTGGCTTTCTACTTTTTTCAAGTTATTTTGAGTTTGTTCCACCGCGTTGTCGACGGATTTTTTGGGTCTAATTTCTCTAAATTGTTTTTACTAGGTGTTTGAATTCCTTCCCTGCTCACCGTTAGAGTTGTTACCACATCATTATCATTGCCACCATCATCTACAAGTTGTCTGCTAAACATTAGGTATGCCTTATCTAAGGAATGTCACATAGCATGGGCCAGAACCACCCGGATTCATGGATTCATGCTTTCTACTTTTTTCAAGTTATTTTGAGTTTGTTCCACCGCGTTGTCGACGGATTTTTTGGGTCTAATTTCTCTAAATTGTTTTTACTAGGTGTTTGAATTCCTTCCCTGCTCACCGTTAGAGTTGTTACCACATCATTATCATTGCCACCATCATCTACAAGTTGACTGCTAAACATTAGGTATGCCTTATCTAAGGAATATCACATAGCATGGTCCAGAACCACCCGGATTCATGGATTTGCCGCTTTTTTACATCTTAGTGAGGGCCGTCCTACATTTCGTTTCATTAAAAAATTAAAAGAGGATAAAAACATTTTAAAACAAATCAATTAAGCAGGAAAATTATGAGCAGTCGTCGATTCAGAAAGTCAGTATGACATACTGTCGGTGTCGTTGATGTGAAAACTGCCGTACTATTCAACTTACTGCTGATCCAGCCATTTATTTATTAGGCAGATATTGGCTGCTTGAATACAATTTGTTGGTATTAATTACTGACCATGTTTTACTGGCACACTAAATTATCTAACAAAAAATATTGCTCGATTTTTTTAACTGACCGTAATAGAGTAAAAACGTTCTATTCCCTTAAAATATTTACTCATGCTATTCGTTTTAATTAGTTACGAAAGTTATTTTATACCTAATTCAAATTGTTTACTGTATTTAATACTTTCACAATACTTTTGTACTAATTTTTGTACATTTTGCCAAATATGCGCTTATTTTAATAACGACACTGTTTTAATAAATCAGAGAAGTAATTTAGACATTCTCGTTTTAGTTGCGTTATAATTTTCGTCATTTCCTTTATTTCCATCTTAGTCCTCAGATATCTTAACTAAAGCCTTCTGCGGTTTTAGATGTGATATAATAAAACTAAACGAAATATTACTAATGTGCTATGGCTAAAAACTTACTTAATTTCAGCAGCACCAGCGAAGAATTGAGGGGCCACAGCAAAGTTGTTGTTCTGCCTCAAGAGCCGCTCAATGCCGTAATTCTTGTGCAGAAACTGTTCCATTTTTGGCGACGGTCCATCGATTGCCAGCTCATGTGCTGCCATTTCCATATCCTAATATCATTTAACATTGATTATGAGAAGGACGACCGTAAATATTTCTGGGGAGCTGTTTACATTTGATCAAATTTGTTTTAAAGCTGCTGTAATTTCATAAAATCCCACGCACCTGCAGCATATGATCGAAAAGCACCCTGCCATACCCGTGGCGCTGTCGATCACGTAGCACGAAGAAATCAAGCACGCACAGCGGTTCCACTTCGCACACCTTGTCGTGTTCATCGAACAAGAACAAATGCTTCCGACCAATCTTCAGCATACCTATTACGTCACCCTTACCACTAAAATAAAGAAAAAAACAGAGCGTGTTAGCAAAGTCTCCGATAGATGTCCTAATGTACGGTATATTACAGGATATGGAGTATAGCTTTATCTCTCTTATAGTAATACTGTCTGTTCGTCTGCCTTCGTCTTTATGAAACGCGTACCGATTACTGAGGCAGGTGAGACCGTTTCCAAAATAATTTATAATTTTATCAACAAATATTCCGAAATATGAATTAAAGTAGATTTAATCTACTTTCGCATAAATATGTATATTTGGATTATTAAAAAAAACTCAGTAATAGTGAGTCATAATCGATCGGAATTTACATAAATATTACCATGAAAGTATCGTCAAAATACGAGTAGTATTAATAAACCGAGAGGTTAATCGACGGATTCAACACGTCTGGACATAGTTCGTGAGATAAAAAAACACATCTTTTCGTCACGTAAACAGTATACCTCAAAACTTGAAGACAACCTGCGTGTTGCCAGTAATGGATCTAAAATGTGGTCTTTCACTGCTGGCCGCATGAGTAATCTTAAGATTAGTCTCACCTCAGTAAGTTATGGAGAGTCCTAAGCTTGGAGTTTCTCTACGTGATAGACTTCGGAACGAAGTAGAACCAGAGTAACTGACATTGTCGGTTACTTTGGTTCTACTACTAGCCGACCGAAGAACCGACAACCGATAGGGAAGAAAGAAGAAGAAGAATGGCAATTTGGCACCTACCGGTGAGAGACATAGGGCGATCCTCACTACACGAATTGACAACCTGGTAAGGGATGCAGGAAGTCGATAGAGATTAGATAGATAGGCTTAGGACCGTGCTTTGTGGCATGTAGGACGGCCTTTGTTAAGCAATGTACTTATTATAGATAAATACAAGTTAATCAGTCAAATAACATAAGTAGTCAAATCGATAACTTTCTCCTTTTTGGATTTGACTGAAAAGACGCGAGAAAGTAAGAAACCGTAGAACGTATAAATTAACTAATAAACTTCGTCACTAGCAGTAGGTACCTACCTAACTTTTGTGTACTTTGGAAAACTTGTAAGCGATTTATAAAATGGTGCACGCGATTGAATGTACTTAATTAAACGGTGTTTAAAACTAATTATATTAAAAGTGTTATCACAGCGATAATTGGTATTTTAATCTGCGTATAGGTTAAAAAACTAAGATAAGTACAAACGAAATATTATTAAACCGGCACGTACATTATACGATGCTGTGTTAATGAACCGTGACTGGTTTAAAATATTATTAGATAAGCGAATTGTAATTTTTTATTCTAAATATAAGTATTCACGACTTTGTATAAGTACAAAGAAAAGAGAACGTAAGAGCGACCTCGCTTGTGTTAGCTCAAGCATGGCGTTTGCCAGTTTGATAGTTTGCGAGAAATCCAAGCTCTGTGTTGACTTTTGAAATTGTAAACCAATCTTTCACCATCGCCGTGGGACCAACCACATATTTTTTACTTTCCACAGTTCATTTGAAGATTGGCTTGGGCTTTACAGTGGGACAAATTAAGGGTTGTAAGGCTCAGGAACGTGCTTTGTGGCGTACCTGGGGAACTCGTATGTCCGGCGGTGGACTTGGAAAGAGCTATAATGACGATGATTATTATGAAATTAAAAACCGTAACTTAAGAGTAATTTTATTTCTTTTTGCACCTCTTTGTAATAATAATTACTTTATTGCTGGAAAGAATAACACAGTAAAAAATACAGTCGCTACAGCGGCGGCAGCGGCACATTCGTTGCTGCACAATCTACAATTCATTGTCTGATTAATATGGTCGTTAAAATTTTATGCCTCATGCACCTAATGTTCGCCAGTCGACTTCATAATAACTGTAGAATAAACTTTAGAGCTACATTTGCCTTTATTTACTATTCATTAATAAGGGCAATTTTATCTCTCAGATTTTTATCAGCAGTTTGAACTATACTGTATTATTTAAAATAATATATTGTATTGTCCCTATTTGGGAGAGACCACAGTCGCTTCAGTTGAAAGCTATGATGAAAAAAGAAGTCCTTAATTCGTCACGTTCAATAGTAATTACACTGGCTGACGATAATTAAAACACAATACAAATATTAAAAACAAAACACGCACACAAAATAAAAAGTGGGCTTAGCTGCAGCGCTGACCCTCCCGTATTTGAATTAACCACTTATGACGCATTGCAAATGCAATGTGGATGAAACGTTTCTATGACTCAAACGTTTCGCATGTCTAGTTGGGTCTTGTTTTAAAGGCGGTTTAAAATATTTTACATTCGCTTCACCATAACATCACTTACTTTTTGAAAAAAGCCTTTTTTTACAAAAATCACAAGTGTGTGAATTCGCCTTACACTTGTGGGTGTTCACCAAATATAATAAAATTGTTAGAAGAAATATCTACGTATAATTATTCTTTTGCATACATTTAATTAAAACACTTCATTGAATGCTTTCCTTTTTTCCTCATTATACTTCTTAAAATTCTTTTAAAAATTCTGCGTTTACATTGACATTGTACTAATTATATTCTTGCTAGTTCACTTCCGGATGTTAGCCGGAAGATTTATTTTTGGGAACCCTCCCATTCGGTATAATATCTTTATTAATATAGCAAGCAGATTCTATTGTGCCTAAGCCTCAGGCCAACAAAAAATGATAGATGAGGCGATGCAAGATAATTTCAAGTGATGCCTAAACCATGCTTAACTTCTTAACACACACGCGCGCGCACACACACACACACAAACACACACCACGTGTTGATGCACACCTAAAGCCATGTGTGTGTGTTTTTACAATAAGTTGGTACACATCACTTAAAATATATGCAGCGCTTGGTCTTTATTTTTTTGTTGTTCTGAGGCCATAAGCATAAAAGAAAGCGCTCAGCAGGGTGGTCTTAATTAAATATACAAAATACATCATTATGATTACTTCAAAACTGCTCTATTGATGTTAAAAAGACAAGCTTTAATTTACTTACAATACTACAACGATGAAATCAATTTGATTAAAATATAGTCCTTATGGAATGGTTACCTTTAACTAAGCAATGGCTCCTAAAACTAAGCAATGCTAGGTGGAAAAACCAGATATTGTGTTGTTTCATGCTCGTACCATAGTCGTCCAAAAGTGATGCTATATAAATTTTTAAGTTAACCATAGATAGTGAAGATTAACCCTTTATAGGATGGCTCATACATAGTGGCCAGTAAACTGGAGTCACTTCGAGGTCGTTATTTCAAAGATTTTTATTTGAATATTAATTCTTATGTTCATTTTCGAATCGCGTTAGAACAGCCCAGCCCGTCAACTGACTATCGTTCAAGTTCATCGCGCGCAATTACAGACTCACGATTTGCAGTACTGCTTCTAAGCCAAAGAGAAGTGTCTATGAACGCGTCCAATGTGATGTAGCCCTATATGTAGAATGCTTTGTATTTTATTTTACTTATATACTTTATATATACTATATATTACTTTATATACTTTATCATTCAATCGATAATACTATGTTTTCGGAGAAATATTTTATGTTAATTATATTTGTTATTGATGACTGATTGGTCTATGTTAAGTAAGTATAATATGTTCTATTATTAAAGGCTAATTAGGAAAATCGTAATTGAAGTCTTTTTTTATATCCATTCACATAAATAATATAGATTTCGTTAGTATCCACTTTACAGGCCAGTGATTTTGCAATGATGGTTAGTGATGCAGAACGTTCAAGGGCAAGTTTACTAGCAAATAATTTTCGGGATTTTCTCGAAAAACAACAAGTTTCAGGTGTTTTTTCTAAAACATGTCATTAAGATTTACGGCACAGAATATATATGTATCACAAAATATATGGAATTAAAAAAGTTAAATGTTCGTTAAAGGGTTAAAACAAATCTTTAGATCATAATTTTTGAGAAAATATTTAGCCATAAAGTTAAAAAGAAGAAGAGAAAATATTTACCCGAATATCTTTCATCATCCATGTTCATGAATTAAATTTTTAAACAATAAAAATCATGTTGTAATCATAGTCAATAAAACGGTACAACAGAGAATGTATATTTTGCAGTTTAATATTATATAGATCAAGTAAATATGATTTTAAATGTTAAAACAAAGGATAGAAAAAAAAATAGTAGCTTTATGGGACCATCTAATAAATGCAAATAAAGAAGATAAAAAATATCTAATGACATGACATAAATTTGTGAAATTAAAAATACCACATCTTTACCTCCCCCCCTCCATGTTGCGTCAATATTTTTAGTCCCTTATCCAATAAGTTGAATAACCTTCCACCACGAACAATTTCACGAAACATATTATTGTGATGATATGTATTATTTATTGTGATAGAAAACTGTAAGCACCCTGCAATAACTATATAAATGATAATACCCCACATATTTTTATTTATGAACTGTACAAGATTTTTGTAAAGAACACACATTTCTATGTCTGCTCTCTATACAGCTTTTTCTGTTTCAGTATAATTCTCATTTAATTCGTAGTCACTTATCCATAATGTATTGTCTTGTGGTACCAGAATTTTACTGGCTCCTACACAAAAACCTAAGCTTAGTTAAAGGAAAAAGAGCTATAATTGGTCAGGGTTCCTTAAATAAACTACTGTTTTCAATAGATTTTACACACAGTCCTTATACATGGTGTGCAAGAGGAATTAAGGAACGGCAGGACACTTCCTACTGTTTCATCTGGAGATCATTACCCAAACTTCTGCTGCAGTCATTTTCCAAAATTGTCAATAACATGAAAAGACTCATATGCTTTTGTAAAGTTTGTACGGCTATATGGTATCTATTAAAAATAAAAAGATATACCTATTAGTTGGCAATACTCTCATCAAGTAAGGAGTGGTTCACATAGTAGTTGAATGGTGAATTTGCACTCTACACTACAAATATTCCTGGTTTGTAGTCTATTTTCTTTACCTTTAAACCACTGTTGCTTCATGTGACAAATAAAAAGTATTTTTTTAATAAGCCTGTCCCATATTCTACTTAACATAGAAACAGAAACTCTTTATTCCACATAGGTTATAAATAATACTCATTGAAAGTCACTCTTATGTTTAATTATCACTGGTTTGCATAAAAAACCACTGTCCTGGGAAGAACTAGTAAGATAACTTTCGATTCTTTAAAAAAATAACAACTTACAATCATATATTATGTTACGCAATTAATCAACACAAAGCAAATTAAAAATATCTTAGTAGTGATCACCTAATTCCCAATTAATTTGTTATATATCTAGGGGGTTGTAAAGAATGCAATCTCCCACTTCAGTAACTATTTTCCACTAACATCAACACCAACAGCAGTAACCATTTTGAAAAAATTATGAGAGTATACTAGATTATATTGTATTAAGTGTTTACAAAATTTCTGCTCATTTGGTTAGGTGGTGGTACAATTACAAGATTTGACCCACACATACTAAGAGGTGAAGTTACATAAAAACTTTTAAAAATACATGTTTTGATGTTAAATTGAATATAATGTCCCATTGTGCACATGCAATGCTCAACATTATATTCAATTTATTAGTGCATTAATATCATTGCAGCCCTTCACAAGTTGACTGCTGAACATAGGCCTCCCCTAAGTAATGCCACAAAGCACGGTCCTGAGCCACCTGCATCCATCGACTTCCTGTATGTCTTACCAGGTCGTCATTCCATTTAGTCTATCTAGTCTAGCATTAATATATTACACATTAAACTCTTGACCTTGATAAGATGCTACACAGTAATATATATTAAGCATATTTACACAATATATATTAAAAATATGAGATTTTTGTTTTGCTTGCATATTCAATTAATATTTACATGTTGTAGGTACAATACACATTAAAATGCACCAACTGAACAAATAGTTGCTGTTCATAGACTAATTTTATTTTGCACACAATCTCACATCAACTCATCACATTTAGTTCAAAATCTTACTACTCTTAATAATATATTATATCATTAAGGCCTTAAGGTTTATGAATAAATTAGAATATTATGCACTAAAAATCGCAGTGCAAAACTTAATATTATTGTAATGGATTTCCACAAAGTAATGCCTGATTCTATCAATTAATATTAATGTTGATATTACAGTTCCTCCAAGACAGACTTGGGCCTCCACTAACTAATCTCACAAAGCAGTCCAAAGCCATATGTATATAAAAATAATTTAAAAATATTAATATTTTCTAATAAATATCTATAAAATTAATAGGGAACTTACCCTTTAGCCTTGGAATCTTTCAAGAGGTACAGAATGTGGGTGGGTGAATTACGAAGCTTCTCTGCTGTTGTGATAACTTTATTTAGGCCTTGTGCAGTTGCAGATTGTTCTCCAAGAGCATCAATAAGCTTTGAGAGGCTATCTTGCATTAATCTAAAAAAAATTAGAAATATATCGACTATGCAATTGAATAATCAATGACTTACTATTAAAATAAAGACTTTAAGAGTATGCAAGGTAACACAAGAAATCAACTTAACATCTGCACTCAGGCAACTACTTTTATAAAAAGGTAAATGTGAATAAAAACCAAATGAAGTGTAAATACAGTAATATATGAAAGTAAGAACATGGCTAAATAATGTTAATTGAATTATTTCTTAGTTTAATTTTGTAAGAACATATAACAGTTTAATAACTTGTAAGGCCTAGTTTAAGAACTTTTTGGAAAATTGAAGATCATGGATTAATGAAATCAATGATTATTATTATATGAAATGTTCCAAACATTTCATATAAAAAATTCCTCCTATTTTATTTGTTAATGAATGTTTGTGCCAACACAAAGAGAAAAAAATATCATAAAAATTATTCATAATTTTTTTTAGTATAAGTTCTGCATTAAAAATTGACAGATACAGCTAATGATCTCATATGCAGTTTAACCTTGATTTAGCATTGATGATATTTAATAAAAAAAGCCATCATTAATAATTTTTTGAAGATGTGTTTAAAAGTGATAAATGCAGCTAATGAACTCATATGCAGTTTTAGCTTGATTTAACATTAAAAATATCTAATCAAAAAAGTCTTAAGTTCGCCTATGGTAATATATCCACTGTATTACCGTAAGAGAACTTAAGGCAAACTCGTCTCTATAGACAAGCAGAAACCTTGAATATGTAGGTGCGCCGTAAACTACTTCAGTAAGATTAATCATATATAAAGCATTCTATATTGCATAGTGATTAGATTTTTGTAAAGAAATTATGACACGAATAATGTAAAGTCTCATTCACCTCACACTTCGTACGTCTCCGCGAAAACCGGGTGGAATAAGAGTGTAGTTAAGCTTCGTAATACTTTCAGATAGCATATCATTTACTGCAACCCACTCCATTTCTAAATTTTAAAACACTCACAATACGATAATTAGAACTACAACAGTTGCAATAAAAAAACTACACAAGTAATTTTTTCTTTCAGCTAAAATCCTCTTCTGATTCAGAGTTCTGACTTCAGATTCTCTACAATCATCAATCAATTAAGATAAGTCAACCAATCAAATAAGAGTTCTACTCTATGGTTTAAACCAACCAATGACCGTGATAAGCGACAACCATAAAGAAAACCCATAGACTTCGCTTAGGATGGTACTATAAATTATAAACGGGCATAGTGTCCAAGTGAGAAGAAAATTCCTTATGGCAAAATAGAAAAGGACAGCAAATCAAAAAATGTAATCCTTTTTAAATGACAATGCGGCAAGCAAGAAATAAAGTATGTAAATAAAACCAATGCAAAGTTATTAGGAATACCAACTGTAAATAAAACCAATGCAAGGTTATTAGCATGGAGTATAGAGGTAAAGTAAATCCCATAGAAGAATAGTTAAAAATGTGTCCATCCGTTAGCAGTAAATAACAGTTCAAAAACTCTCCACACCAGCGTTCGAATCACAGGGAATGATAATTAAAATAACCGTAAAATACGTTGAGAGTGATTTTGAAAACAAAAATTTTGAAAGCAATAAAATAGGTAATTATTGTATAAAAAAATATGGTGAAAGACTGTGCAATAAAAATTACAAAAAAGTTCTTTAAAATTTAGACTGTAGATACAGTGGCGCCACCCTTATTTGGCACTTTCCCACGGACACTTTTTTATACAGAGTCTGTACTCCTTACCTCTATACTCCAGACCATAGTTATTAGAAATAATAGGGTGCGTAACTTTTTGATAGAGAGATTATATATTTAAGTAGACAATATAGTTTCAAAAATTTTTTGCAAAAAAATATGGTGTGCTATCACGGGACACCTGGCAGAGGAAAAACATTGATATTATTTTGTACAATTTATATGCATAGATCTCAGATGAAGTAAATAAAAGTAGATAACGCACCTAGAATAAGAAACTGTAACCAATTTTATAACTTTGTGTGAGTCAGAGAAGTGTTGCCACTTTTTTTTAAAGTCCCTGAAAATCGAGATACAATACTACAACTATAAGAGTAATATGCGATGTGAATGCGAAAGTATATCTGTCTGTTTTAATAAATTTCAACAATTCGACAATTCAAAACAAGATGAAGCACGTAGAAGGCATCTGTAGATCATTTAAAAGTCTTTTTGATAGATTGTACAGTGAGAATGTAAGCATCGATAAAATATACAACATATGTAATGTAAAACATGTTGATTATAAAATATAATACAAAAATAAACTAGTTGAAATAAAAATAAACTTCCATGGAATTAAAAATATACTTTTCTAAATGAAAAAAAAAATATTTTAGTAAATGCAAAATAGAACAAACTCCAGCCGGAACACAAAGGAGTGTTCTAATTTGTACCCCGGGTAGGAGAGATATGAAGTATCAGCCGGACAGGACACTGAGTCTCGGTTCAGAAGAGCAAGGCCGGCTTCGTCGTCTCTGGGTGGTAGTGGACAGCAATAAGATAGGAATGAAGTGCCCTGATGTTGCAAAAATTCACGGTTAGCGTGACAGGGATTGCCTTGGTCTTATTGCTCCGCTTGCCCCTAGCAGTTTTAGTTGCGAGCAGAATTCCCCCCCCCCCCCTCCAGAATACGCGGAACAGCCTAAGCACCTACGCTCAGGAAGAGTAAAGTAGCTTCATTGTGGATGCTCAGCGAGGGATTCTCCGTCACCAGGAGTGAGGGTACCCTCTTGGGGTAGTTTTAATTTGATTCCGCTACATGTTAAGGGGGAAGCGGAATTGGGCCTCCAGCCCAAGCGAAACGCAGAGGTAAACCTCTATTTCACGCAGGTATTCTGTGAGGTCATGGTACCACTCTGGTTCAAGCTGGCCCATTCATGCGACAGCCGCTGCGTGGCTCTACCACTGTCAAGTCAAGAGGATGGCTGCCATTTTGGTTCATTTCAGATCTGTTTTATAACAGCTACCCTTAATTTTTTATAGGATAGGTTGATAAACGAGCATACAGTCCACTTTGGCCCATTGACATCTACATATATCTTCGATTACGAATCAAAATGCAGATGCGTTGTCACCCGTGAGGACTAAGATGGAATGCCTATCGTTTCCAGTAAAGAGGGTCTCCGGTTCTCTACACTTACCATACAAAACACATTAAGCTACAATTTTAAGCTGGTATTCTGTAAGAGGGTGGTCCTTCCCCGGTCGGGCCGACCCATTCGTGCTATAACTATACTACTAATAGTATAACTGCAGCATGGCTCTACCACGTAAAAATGCATGTCTTATTAAAATATTAGTTGGTAGCCTAAAATCGTAAGTATTTTTTAATAGTAAAATAGTTTGTAAGTACTCAACAATTAAAACAGAAACATCAGCGACTTAAAAAATTAAATATTTATCTTGACTTCAATTTGGTGTAACATAATAACAACTAATTAAAAAATATGCTGACTACATCTATTTTAATAACTGTATAAAATACACATATATTTTTATAACTTAGCCTAAAATTATTTACCCAAATCTTGGACTATTAGAAATAAGAAATACTGGCAACATTCTCCCGTTACGTAATCTTGAAATATTGACATTCGTGCTTCGAATAACCTTCCAAATTGTGTTGGAATAACAAATTAAAATATAGTTAAATGAGTGTTTACGAGTGAAACGATATTGCTTCAGACTTTTTGTTCACTTTAGTATTGTTTCACAATCCATTGCTTCAATCTAAAAGGACAAAATATTACAAGCGTACTAGCACATTTGGTTAACACATAAAACTAACCTCTACAAATCTTTGGGCATTCTAAAGAATTATTTTAGGTCTTATTGTTGTTTATAATTGTTGCAATCATATACAGCACAAATTGAACCATGTGAAAAACTAGGTTTCGCAGACATCTTTTATTATGGCTGTAAACTAAATTCAACAACTCATGCCACCAGAGGCGCTAGTGTGTATGATTACCAAGTTTTGAGCGGAGCTGCACATATTACACCGTAGGTTTTCTATAGTATTTGAATATATTTTTAACTGATATATGAACATAATGAATATGAACAATGAATTTTAATTATTAATGAATAAAAGTATCTAGTCCATTCAAAACAATCCTCGATCGATTTCTTACCCTACCGAATCCTATCCTATCCTATCCTATACTATTAAACGAGCAATTCTTGTATATATATATATATATATATATATATATATATATATATATATATATATATATATATATATATATATATATATAATCGGGATCTCGAAAACGGCTCCAACGATTTTCATAAAATTTAGTGTCCAGGGAGTTTCCGGGATAATAAATCGATCTAGCTAGGATTTATTTTTAGAAAATGTCTTTTTGTCCGTGTTTTTAGGCAATGAAAAACTGCTACAATATCGATAGAATATGAAGGTAAATTTTGACGCATTGTTAATGAGTATAAATACCTTAATTTTTATAATGGTCGGTCACAGAATCGTAAAACCCCGGTTCGAGCCCAGACCGCGACCGACCGACTTTTTTAATTTTTTTTCAAGTTCAAATTTAAATTAAAATAATTGCACTCATGATTTTTTATTCAAATAACCAGTTCCGTTTTTTCTGTCATGTCGCTAAGATCAAAAAATATTATTTATATTTCATCAGTATGTAATTTGCATCTAAATATAATTTCCAAAACACACGAATTAAAAAAAAATCGAGCGAAAAATAACGAGCAAAGCTCGGTCAACCAGGTACTAATATTAAATTAGCCGATAGTCGTGTTTGTGCCATCTAGCGTATTCTTTACGTACCACCTTGAGAGTCAATCAGGTGGTACGTAAAGAGAGAGAATCATTTTTGTTCGATAAAATGACTTAATTGGCGCTATAAAAATTTTATATACTGAAGGAGTGATAAAGGAAATATTCTGCAAAAATATTTAATTTTTTTCACCATACGAAACACAGCATTATGCTACTTTTTACTTTGATATATTGTGAGAGCGTGGTCCTTTCCCGGTTAGAGGGAACCATTAGTCCTGCGCTCATATTTTTTTTTATAGAATAGGCTGACAAACGAGCACACAGTCCACCTGATGGTAAGTGGTTGCTGCGGCCCATAGACATCTACATCTATCTTCCATTACAAATCAAAATGCAGATGCGTTGTCACCCGTGAGGACTGAGATGGAATGCCTCATTTCCAGTAAAAAGGGTCTCCGGTTCTCTACACTCACCATACGAAATACAGCAGCATTAAGCTACTATTTCACGCTGGTATTCTGTGAGAGCGTGGTCCTTCCCCGGTCGAGCCGACCCATTCGTGCTACAACTATACTACTAATATAACTGCAGCATGGCTCTACCACGTAAAAATAATCATAATACAGATGCAGAGTGACTACCTCACATCTATCTAAAATAGCAGCTTAATGCTGCTCTATTTCGTATGGTGAGTTACTGACCTTTTAAAAAGGAGTAGGCTCTTTTCTTAAAGGTGCCTAAGTCGTATGAGTCTGGAAAAATCTCTCGTGGTAGTCGAGTCTACTAGGAAGTTGTCCGGTCGGAAAGAGCTCGGTTGCCGATGATCCGAACTACTCTGCGCTGGATACGATCAAATCGGGAGCTGGCACTAAATAGTCCCAGCCCAGAGATGGAAACAGTATTCTGTGTGCCTCCAAATCCATGGCCTTAACTCCGCCATTGCCGGTCCCAAGCCCGGAGGAGAAAGGAGGAGGGGACGGTTCCGCCGGAGAGAGTGGGTGTATCCGGTGGACTAACACACCCACCTGCGCTAGGACCTGCACAGTCGAGCGCCGTACGCGGGGATGAAGGAGTCCCGGAGGGTTGAGCCGATCGTCGCTGGGATATATAGTGGCGAGAGGCAACACGCCCTCTTTGGTCCGGATTTCAAGCTAAACGGTGACACTATCTGCTAGCCACAGATAGGGAAATGGCCAAGCGCCCCGTCAGAGGGTCGCAGGCGAGGGATGTGAGGGCTGCCTAGTTTTCCTGAAAAGGGGGCTGGGTGGTGGTAAAGGCCATGCTGACGGAGCAAGTGACAGTTTATTCGGGTGGTGGGGATGGGCCTTGTCAGCCCCATCTACCAGCTAGATCGAGCTCCCGATGTCGCGCTGTGAGCCATCTTCGCGTCCCTATATTCTCCCGGTAATCCTAACGCCTGAAATAGGGCATTCCCAAAGGTGCGGGCTCCATGGAGGGTGGGAAGCCGGGGGGATGAATTTTAAAGAATAAAATATTATGGACAATTTAAGGCCCAATAAGAAAGAGGGAGAGGTGTCAGAGAAGCTTACCAGAGACACCAAAGAACAAGGGGGAACCGTCACTAAACCGACGGTTCCACGGACAGTACCGTCCAGCGTAGGTGCCCCCATCAAAAGGACAACTACCTCGCTGAACGTTTCCAAAACCAGTTCTAAGGAGCTGGAAGAGAAAAAAGAACAAGAGCCCACGAGTAACAAAACTGCGGAGCCACTACGAAGTGACGACCTTTTCTCTGCTACCTGGCAAGTGGTGAGCCGTAAGGGGAAAGGCAAGGCACCCAAAAAGGTGACTTGCCGACCTGACGGACCATCAGGAGGGTCTATCCCTGCAGGCAGTAGTGGAAAGGCCAAAAAGAAGAACAAGAAGTAGCGGCAAAAAGGCCGAAGAGAACGAGCCGCATTGGCTGCTTCCGAAACTAAAACCAAGGAGGCTGGGCAAGCTACTGCGACTGGGGTGCTTGGAGCTGGAACCAGTAGCCGCACTGAAGCTGGGAAGGATAAAAATCCAACCCAAGTGGAAGTCGCGGCCGCGGGAACCAGATCTAAGATATCAGCCAGGAAGCAGCGAGCGGCCAAGCGTCCTGGGAAGAAGGAAAGAGCAGCCAAAAGGATGCTGGAAGAGTCCACCTCGCCTAGAGGGGAACACAAAAACGTGCGACTCGAACAGCAACCAAAGGCTGCAAGAACGAGCTACGCTTCCGCTGCTAGAGCAGATTTGCATGTGGCCTTAACGTGTGCGCGTTCAGGTCACATTACGAAGGAAGTAGCAGACGACATCCTCGTAGCAATACAGAGGAAGATAATCAGCGAGGTGTGGAGTAGCCAGGACCCTGATGCGTCGGGCCCAGTTTTTAGGGGCAAACCCGTTTATACGGAGGGTGTCCTGAAACTGTGGTGCGACGATCAAAAGGCTCTGGACTGGTTGAAGGGGAATATTGCTACCCTCGATCTCAAATCCACCACCTTGCTGACAATAAAGAAACAGTCAGAGATACCACAAGGAGTGGTACCACAAAGAGGTGTGGTATCCTAATCCCTGATGCCCAAGGAGCCTGGAAAGACTCACGTGACATTAGTCGCGTGCTGGCGTACCAGAACCGCTGGGTTAACATCAGGGACTGGCTGTTACTCAATGCTGATAAGCAGACGGACGGGTAGTTCCTCGTTGTTTCGGTGCCGGAGGATCATATCCCGACCCTGATGAAGGCCGGACGCCGTCTCGCGTGTGTATGCGGGCGGTATGCGTAATATTCCAGGGTCGTAGAGGTAAATTCTTTGACACTCCACCGAGCAAAGAGGTAGAAAACAACCCGGAAATTATGGATACCGGAGCCACGGTTACCGGTACAGCGGAGTCACTGGAGGCCAAGTCCAGTGAAAAAACGGCCTGCACAACTGAGCCGAAGCCCCCTGTGGAGATCGGGCTCAGCGGCAACTCACTGAGTGACGAAGAGGACTGCATTTTGCCGACCACTTCCGACTCGGTGGCTGACGAAGAGACCCGAGATCTTCTGGCAGGCCTATTTTTGGGCGGGGACGGGGAGGACGCGATCAATGATGGCGTGCCCTTCGTCCAAAACTAGCCTAGTGCAGGCCAACCTCCACCACAGCGAAACTGCGTCAGCAGCTGTTACTAAGGCCATGATAGATAGCTACCACGAATCATGTCCAGAAATCACTCCACCAAGGCATGCCGAGGTAAAGCAACAGTGGTGGGGTGAAGAACTCGATAGGAAACGTAAGAAGGTAAGAAAAGCCCTAAATAGGGCCATGAATACCTCAATGGATGAAGACTGGCTACTATATAAGAAAGCTAAGTCTGAATACAAAAAATGTATCAGGTATCGACGCTCGACTGGGTGGCGTAAATTCTGTGGCAACATAGAAACCTGCGAACAAGCAAATAGGATAAGGAATATTCTAGCTAAACAGAACACGTCGGGATCCATGTCTCTAAAGAAACCCGACGGTAGCTACTCAACATCGCCGGATGAAGCTCAACGCATCCTAATTAAAACGCACTTCCCAGGTTGCTGCGTAACCCAGGAGGCAAACCGGCATGACGACATACTGACACCAACAGTAGAAGACTGGAATTTAGCACAGAGAGTGGTAACGATGGACAAAATCCATTGGGCCATTCACAGTTTCCTCCCCTATAAGGCGGCAGGACCTGACGGCATATTCTCGGCACTCCTACAGTGGGGGGGGGGGGGTAAAGCTCTAAAAGTCAGACTTGTTGCCATAATGAGAGCCTGTCTGGCTCTTAAATATGTTCCTAGGGGATGGAGGGAAGTGAAAGTCACATTTATACCCAAACCAGGTAAGAGCGATTACACTGACCCTAAATCCTACAGGCCCATTAGCCTCACATCCTTTCTCCTAAAAACGATGGAGAGGATGTGTGAAAGGGAATTAAGGGGGTCGGCGCTAATGAACTTACCACTACACGACAAGCAACACGCCTACAGTCTAGGCAAATCAACAGAATCGGCACTTCATCAGGTAATTACAAAGATGGAAGAGGCCATCCAAAACAAAGAAATATGTCTAGGTTCCTTCATAGATATAGAAGGTGCTTTTGACAGAACGAACTTCTCCAGTATAAAAGGTGCACTCAGTAGACATAAAGTTGAACCGGCACTGATCGACTGGATAGTTTGCATGCTCAGTACATTGCTGGTGAATCTCAACCAATCCTAATTAAGAAAGGCTGCCCGCAGGGTGGGGTCCTCTCACCTCTCCTGAGGAATATGGTAATTAATGAACTCATCAGCAAATTAAATACTAATCACTTCTATGCAGTAGGTTATGCTGATGACCTGACAATACTGGTCTCGGGAAAGAGAGCAAGCATAGTGTGCGACCTGACCCAAGCGGCTCTCCGTATAGTGGAGAGATGGTGCAGGGAATACGACTTGACCGTCAACCCAAATAAAACGGTTTTAGTAATGTTCACACAAAAACGAATGCTGAATAACTATCATCTTCCAAGTCTTTTCGGCACAAAATTCCAGCTATCCTCTGAGGTAAAATATTTAAGTCTTACCTTGGACAGCAAACTTAACTGGAATAAACACATAGAAAACAAAATCAACAAAGCTAGTATAACTTTCTGGCAATGCAGAACATGATTGGCAAAAGATGGGGACTGACGCCAAAAATCATACTGTGGCTTTACAAAACTGTAATTCGGCCCATGATCACATACGGCGCTCTGGTATGGTGAACCGAGACAAATGAAGCCACCACAATTAAGAAGCTTCAGCGATACCAGAGACTGGCATGTATAGCTGCCACAGGCTGCATAAGAACTACGCCAACAGCAGCCTTGGAAGCGATGCTGGAGCTAACTCCGCTTCATCTACATATACAACAAGAAGCGACTTTAGCTGCCATCAGACTCAAGACCCTAAATCTTTGGAGTAAGAATAGTGTCGCTCATACAGGCATAATTGATAGAATTCACTCAGAAATTCCTATCCTACAAGCCAAATACGATAGGATTCCTAAACAATTTGTTTTCGATAAGAAATACAAGATACATTTAAATGAAAACAGCTAGCCGGAAGGATTAAGCCCAAAAGAGCATAGAATTTTCACCGATGGTTCTAAAACAAATGAAAGTGTAGGTTCTGGAGCTTTCTCTGAAGACCTCAATATTCACATATGCACACCGCTGTATACCTATAACACGGTCTTTCAGGCGGAATGTATGGGTATCATTCAAGCGGCCATAGCAATAGATGCTAGGAAGGTTAATGACTTCCCCATCAGAATACTGACCGACAGTAGGGCGGTACTACAAGCTCTGAGTTGCAATGGGGTGAACTCGGGACTAATATATGAATGCCATCAACGATTAAATGAGGTATGTAAAAATAACAATGTGACTCTGCAATGTATAAAGGGACACCAGAGGCAACGATGCAGCGGACGAACTGGCCAGAAGAGGATCGGCTCTGGCCACTATAGGGCCGGAACCAATCATACCAATCCCCTTTGGTAACGTTCGTTCAATGGTACGTAGACACTTCACTAATCAACACGCTCAGCTTTGGAAAAATCTAGTAGACTGTAGACAAGCTAGGGAGGCCCTACCGGTAATAAACAGTCGCTTAACTAAAGTTCTAATGAGACTGAACAAGCCGCAGATCAGAGTAGTAACAAGTGCTATCACAGGACACGGCACCTTTAACAAACATTTATTTACTATAGGTGTTACAGATAGTCCACTGTGCAGGGCATGTATGGGGGAGGAAGAAACGGCGGCCCACGTGCTACTAAAATGTCCGGAGGTCGCTACGTACAGGGCTAAACATCTCGGCACGCCGGGATCACTCCCCGAAGTTGCATGCAACATCAAGGGACTGTTGAGCTTCTTCGGGGAGATCTCATGGCTCGAATAATCACATTATTTCTGTCCACACGCAAAATACGCGCATAGACGTGGAGTTGCGGAAAACAGCCCGTCGCAAACTAAACTAAACTAAACTATCCATGGCCTGGGAACTGGACTGTGCCTATGCAAGTACTCAGAGTTAGAAAGAGTCGAACAACCTGACATGACATGCATAAGTGATTCCCCGGAATAGCTACAAGCTCAAGAGATGGCGCCATCCTTTAGGATGTATCTCCGATAGTTGTTGGCCTTAATAATCGCACAGAAAAAACCCTCAGTTTCCCCAAAGAGGTCACCGAAGCGTAGCTAGTGAAAGGAGGCGACCGTATCTATGAAAAGCTCATGTAGAGCCTTGTAGAATCTCCCATGGAACTCCTTCTCCTTCCATAATGTCTCACGGCTGGAAATACTCTGTACTGCCGTGCCGGGTCTTGCCATTGCTCGTTGACTAAGGATAAAGGGGTAAGCCCTTTATCACCAGAAATGACGTCTTAATAGAATAGATCATCCGATCTCATCAGGGAGTAATTACGGAGGCTGCACACTTCACGATTATACATGGTGAGCGCGCTTAAAATGCTATCTTCTTCTATGCTTCTATCCAGAGCATTCAGTTAGGTCTTAATCCACCTGAATATGCCAAAGTTATACATGAGTATGGGCATGACCCAACCGCTATATTTACGCTTAACAAAAGGCTGTTAAGCAATTTTCGTGCATAAAACAGATCGCAAACTGATTGTTTCATGTCCGCCTCATCAATACCTATATTTTGTGCCATACCCACGTATCGGTATGTTTCAGTCTCGGAAAGGATCAGGGTGCCTATTAATGGGCATAGATAAGCCTATGCACTCAGAGTTAACTACTCCACCCCCCTCAATATGGAGGACCGCACACTTATCCATACCCAGCTCCATTCTAATAGAATTGCTAAAATCAAAAGTGATGTTTAGCAATTCCATAAGATTGGAGAGGCTGGAGGCAAATAATTTGAGAGCATCCATATACAAAACGTGAGTCACTTTTGCACCTAATTCTCGAAGGTTGCGTTTTATCACTTTGCCAATAACAGCATTAATGAGGAGTAGTTCCTGGTACCACAATTACCGCTCTGACATCCATTTAGAGCGCGTGACATCACCCAACTTGAGTTCAGGTGACGAATGATTTTCGCACTCAAAATGGACCGTAGTGTCTTGTATATGATCAGTAGACACGTGATGGGGCGGTATTTGCTCGGGTCTGTCGTATCCCGGTTTTTAAGAACCAAATAAAAACGAAAAAAAGGCTCGGAAACCGACTTCTGGTCAGAGCCTCTTGAAACTGTCGGGCGGACAAAGCGTGACACACCATGAATCCCTTCAGCTTTTTCATTGTCGTTCGGTGTTGTGATGACGGCGTCCATAGGCGTAATATTCGCACATTGGCACGCCACAACTTCCGTCCAAGGCCCTCGGTGTGGTTTACGAGCTCTGACCACAGACCGTGCTAGAATTCGACAGTGTCGGCCTGATTCAGTGTTTGGCCCGTTCCACGTACTCCAATGATTTATAGAGCATCTTCTGATCACGCTGAAAGAGACGATTCTGATTGAACCGTGTCGACCTCTCGGTATTTTGCCAAATCCGCTTCCCCCAAATAGCGACTCTCTGCTTCAGGTCATCTATGCGTAATATCCGCCTGGGAAAAACTGACATTTGTCACAGCAAATGCCATCTTGACGCTGCGTACAATTCTTGGCCAGTTATTGCCCGACCTGAAGCATGTTATCCTGCCAATGAGGGCCCTAGCTCTTGCGATACATTCCTCAATTCTTATTTTCCAGGCAGGGATGGCACTACATTGTGTAGTAGCACATCCAGCCGCGGGGAGCTGGGCGCCAATAATTCGGCATACTGCCAGTGCGGCGCCAAATAGAATTGAGACCGTCTCGATGATTAATAAAAAATATAAGGGGAGAAGGTGCTAATCGAGCATAAACTCGAAAGAGTGTATGTAATTAATGTGTGTAAGTAGTATTAATAATAATAATAATAATGTTTTATTTTGCTGTAACAGTTTAAGTACTTAGAATATATGTGACCAGTGTCTCCTTTTAAGCTTGAATCAGCCTGTGCCAGGGGACACTGCTCTTCCTTAAAATAGGTCATTTCTTACAAGAAAACTTAATAAATAATAATTACGAAACAAAATAAAAATATATAAGTAACAATAATATATGTGGTCTAACAAAAATGACTTAATATACTTATTTATTTACATTTATAAATCAGCCAAAGCAACTTAAGCAACATAAGCCTGAATGCGCGCGCGCGTGTGTGTGTATGTGAGTGAGTGTGTGTGTGTGTGTGTGTGTGTGTGTGTGTGAGTGTGTGAGTGTGTGAGTGTGTGTGTGTATGTGCGTGTGTGTGTGTGTGTGTGTGTGTGTGTTTGTTTGTGTGTGTGTGTGTGTGTGTGAAACTGAGTGGTGTGTTTGTGTGTAAAATTCTAAAATAATATAATGTAATTTAATTATTGCTTCATTACTCTAGAAGAGCCTCAGTGTCATCGTAAGACTTAGGGAGTAGCCATATCTTAAGAAGTCTTCTACATTCAAAAAAGACTTTATCATATACTCCCAATACCTTGTTTGCTGTATTATATAGATGTCCTGACCGTTTGGTATATTGTCTTTTAGCAAAGGCAGTGTTGAGCTCGTACAACAATGTCATCTCCTATTCTTGATATCAGGATTGTAAGGCAAGGATAAATGTTTTCTTAAAACTGCCTGCATTATGTATAATTTCCTAACAGAAAGAATACCAGTGTTTTGGTAAAGACGCTCGGTCGAAAACCCCAAATTTTGAAAACACATGGTCTTAATTAGTCTTCGCTGGGCCCGCTCTACCTCAATAAAACGGGTTTTGGCAGCACCACCCCAGATAGATATACAATATATCAAGATAGATTGCACCAGCGAGTAATATATTTTAATAAGGAGACCTTTTTCAGAGCTAGTTTGGTTGTCAATCATCCTGGGCACCACGTATCTCAGCATCCTGAAGATCCAGATTAATTTTCTGAGTCTTGAGGAAACATATTCCAGCTGCGGATACCATGACAACCTCTGATCTACATAGACGCCTAGGTATTTTACTTGGTCAACTTTCTGAATTTCAGGACAACTACAAGTTATTACATTTGGGCTAGTATTGCATTTATGTATTTTTATAGAAAAGTCTTTTGGTGGTTGTGTATTGTTATAAATACTAAAGCAAATATAATTAGTTTTGGTGGTATTTAAAGAAAGGAGGTTATTGCTTAGCCACTTGTTTATCACTTGTTTATCTGTTTCAAGCCACTCTCAGCCTGTTTCCTTACGTTTTCCCATGAGTCTGCACTGAAGACTACGGCTGTGTCATCAGCGTATGAAAGGATTTGAGCATTTTTTATTTTCATATCACAAAGGTCATTAATGTAAATGAGAAAAAGAGTAGGCCCAAGGACACTACCTTGAGGTACACCATATGTCACTTCCGAGTCTCCACTAATGAAGGAATCAAGTTTTACCCTCTGTATCCTATTAGACAGGTAGTCCTTGAGCAAATTAAGTGGTGTTCCCTTCATACCAATTGCTTCCAGTTTACGCAACAGGATAGGGATAGAGACAGTGTCAAACGCTTTTTGTAAGTCAAGGAATACTGCCATGCATTTTTTGTGACTATCAAGTTTCTCAACCACCAGCGAGCTCAGCGCAGAAACTGCGTCTTCAGTCGATCTTCCCTGTCTAAAACCATACTGAGAGGAAGATAAAATATTGTATCTGTTCAGATAGTTAAGTAACCGCGAATTGAGCAACTTTTCCATTATCTTAGAAATGGCGGGCAAGACAGAGATCGGTCTATAATTAGTTACACTGTCTCTATCTCCTGATTTGTGAACTGGAGTAATGATAGCCTGTTTAAATAGTGATGGAAAGGTCCCCTTGTGAAAACAAAGATTTATGAAATGAGTTAAGATCGGTACAATTTGAAGTCTCACACGCTTGAGAAATATGGTAGGAATGTTGTCCCAGCCAGGGGCACTGCTCGTTTTTAGTGACAGTAGTGTACTAGACACCTCATCCTGATCAGTGTCAAGCAAAACAAAAGAGTTTGACTGAGTTGGTAAGTTGCGCAAATAATCATTCAATTCCTCTTGAGACAGCTGTACCTGTTGAGACAGTTGTCTCCCTATATTTGCAAAAAAGTGATTTACGTAATCCGCAGATGCAGCTGGAGAGGGCATGACGTTTAGTAGATCTATATTATTGTTATTATTACTCATACTGGTAAAGGTAATATTTTTAATATTTTTCCATAATTTTTTATTATTATTAATAGATTTATTCAATAATTCTCTTTCATATTGTCTTTTTAGTTTTTTAATAAGATTGTTACAAAAATTTCGATATCTAATATATATAATTTTATTAAGTTCATTGTAGGGGTCGTCTTTTACATTCTTTTGCAATTTATTTCGATTTCGGATACAGCGCAGAATTCCAGGCGTGATCCATGGCTTAATGTTACGATTTTTTTTAGGTATAGTAGTAACGACAGTATTGTTTTTAATTATCTCCTTTAGACTATACACTAGACCATTTATCACAGCATCCGGGTCATTGCAGTAGAGCAATTCTGTGAGGTTTTTAGTTTCAAGGTCTAGCGCAGCAGCTTCATAATTTACAATTGTTCTAGTTTTGCTTGCTATTTGATGGTTTTTTATTTTTGATATCGAAAGAAATGTGGTAAAGTGGTCCGTAGTACTAGTATGTAATACAGCTATTGTTGCATGGAATTTGGTTTTATTCATTTTCATCATAAAATGGTCCAAACAATTTTTTTCCCTGGTAGGGATTGTGTGACCAGGTAGTATACCGTACACTGCCAGCATATTTAAGTAATTGATGCGATCTTTTAATTCATATGGTGGTTCTATAGACTTGATTGTTATGTTGATATTAATATCACCCGCAATTATTATACTTTTAGAAGAAGTATTAGTATGTTAGTTTGTACACTAATATTATATATACACTTATAATTACTTCCTGTTCACCTGACAATTCTATGATATAAATAAATATTATAAATAGGGATTTCATCGGTGCTTGCACACCATACAATAGGACACTAATACGATTCTGTATTGCCCAAATGGCTAGTCTTTATCGGATGAGACAGGCCGCCGCCGTGATCGAATATCGATCTGGAGGTATGTCCAATACATACTTGTATAATGTAAGTGTATATTTAAAAATTTACTATGAAGATTATATAAAATGATTAAAGGATCCTGACTGGGTTTCAGTTAGGTCACCAGCATTTGGTTTAGAGCGCTCACGATAGCCCGATATCACGTACTTAGGAGTATGCGCGGAAGTCGCAGTCGATTTTCGAGAGGCGTACTGCGCGTTTCCACAATCGCCTCCACCAATGTACTCGTGTATTTGCTCTAGTACTAGTTCCTGGGCGACTGATCAACCACAACTGGAGTATTCAATGTGGCCCGCACATGCGGATGTGCGGGTTGCTCTGCAACTTCTGGCGTCGTATCCTCAGGCGTAGCATTTTCATTCGATGAGGGAACAGCCTCACATAGTAGACGTTCGAGTTCGGCGCCATCAAATATGTTTGAGCGCAAGATATACCGAACTCGGTCTCCAGCTCAGCAAAAAAGATAGCTAGTACGATATGCAAATCCTCCAACTTCTCCCCCTATCGCCCTAAAATACGCCCACAATATATCATTGTCCATGCGCTGTACACCACCAGTCGCGGGTGCCGATTGCTGGGCCTGCGAAGACCCTGTCGACACTAAGCAAGCTCGTGAGGATGATGGATGCGAGGCGCTGCTGGGTAGTCATGCAGCACCTCGCGCTGGGCTGGCGTTTCGCATGCTGTCGCGTCCAGCGCCAGCACCATGCAGCGGCCCTTTGCGCGTTCTTTTAAAATCCATCATCCATTAACTGGGCGTCAATTAACGGCAGACGCAAAGGCCCGGCACTGTTTCATGGTGCGGCATTTTGAACAGGCGGGCCTTCGCAGCTTCAATTCTGCATAGGCACGGCGCTCGCATCTCTTGGAAAGGCACTGACTGACTGCGCCAATGTAGCAGTTTTGTCACGTAACTGTTTCGTCGGCGGGCGATGGGGACGACACTTCCCTACGCCTATTTATTATTATTATTATTATTAGTATAAATTTGTCTTTGACTGCCATTGTATTGGTTGATGGAGCAAATATGTTGACCTCATGAGGGTGGTAGTAGTGGTACCATGCAATTTTTGTGATTTCGACGTGTACGTGTTTACACGCATTGACATGCGTCTATGTTTGTGCTTACGCATTACCAAGGGGGCCAGGCCGTCTTTTACTGGTTCGCTAGTTATTTTGCTATGGACTACGGTTCAGTTCCCAACTTCTCATTCCTTTTTGGAGGGAGCGCGTTGTTTGGGTTGGTACTTACCGTGTGTCTCTCCACATTTTTTTAAGTATGGGAGAGCTGGATTGCATCGTAGTCTTCAGAGGTGATATCGCATCTGCATTTCGATTCTTAATCGAAGATAAAAATAGATGTCTATGGGCCACAGCATCTACTATCCACTTACCAGGTGGATAGTGTGTTCATTTGTCACCCCCATTCTATTACGAAATAAGACGGTCTGTAACTAAACCTTTAGAAAGATCCTTGGGGAAGATCAATATTCATTAGCCTTAGGTATTTTATATAAACACAACTCTGCAGTTCTGAAAAACTGAATTCTGCATTCCTATAGCATAGTTAACTATGTCAAATTTCAACCATCTGAGTCAAATTTTCTGAATTGTGAAAATTCCTGTGAGAGACAGACATAAAACACCCAGGTGACCACAAGTTATCGAATTCGTTAATTTTGGCAGGAATCAGTGATGATGTTTCTAAACTGAAGCTCACGTGAGTGAAGCCGCGGTTATAAAGCTTATAACATAAACTGACATTTTCAAAAGCGACAAGGAGATAGTAAAAGCTCAATTATACATGCAACACCATTTATTACGAATTCACAATAGTAGACTATTACAGAAAGATATGATGAGTACAATAACGAATCAATCGAAACATTTTCAAGCAAAAAAACAAGTCCTTCTCAATTCTCTTGATTCTTATAATCATATTCAGTTGCATGCCTAATTATAATTATTTTATTGTTTGTATTGTATAACAATACTTTTGTATTCCTTTTAAGAGAAAATTTATCTGATAAATAGGATTCTGTTTCCTATAAACAAGGAATGTTCTAAAATTAATTTAAACATAAAAATAAATCTTTGTTACGAAGAACATCACATTAATATAATGTTAGCTGCTGCTTCATCATCAATTCATTTAAAATAAAACATATAACCTCCCCGTTTATAACGGAAACTTCTCTTTGGTCCCGATTACGGGTTACCTTAAGATTAACTTAAATAATATTACCCTCGTTACATTATACACCTTCATACCATGAACTCGAACTCGCCTTAGTTTCGACTGCTTGGTTATTCTAATATTTAACACAGGCCTCGAAGAGTTTCGGTTCAACAAAAGTACTTTTAATAATAATAAAACTTAAATTTTTAGTAATACACAATAAATAATGATCATCAGAGATCCAGAATCTCGGCGTGATAACAACTTTATTGCTCGTAAAGTTCCTTGTAATTTCGCGTAACATTTTAATAATCTGTCACGTTGTAATAAAATATTTTCGAACACAATAGGTGAACGAAAGAATTAGTTGAATAAACTAAAAACATGTGTTTAGCTAACAAACTTTGTAAGTAAATGTAGTTCTCCTGTTCTCACTAGATGGCACTATCGCCGAGTTAAACGTGGTATCATTTGGGTTTTCATTATGATGTATAGTTAAACATTCTTAACCTCTTGGTGTGTGTTCCTATAATACAGTGTAGTGGTGTGTGAGTAAAACAAAGTGATAAAAAGTGAGTGTTTCATTAAACAAAATGGTCCTTCTGCTGCCGAATAAACTGTAAGTAAAGTGCAATAACAGTGCGTCTAAGACTTGTGTTATTTCAAAGTGTAAAAATAAAGACTTAGCCGATTTCGCGTAATAAAACACTTAGAAAAATTTGATTGAAAAAAGACTTTGTTGAATTTGTGTGATAAAGACTTAGAAAAAATTTTCGACAAAAAAGACTTAGAAAAATTTCTTGACAAAAAAGACTTAGAAAAATTTGCTCCGTTTTTTATATAGACTTAGTAGATTTGGACTTAGCAATCAAACATAACATTGAGTGATGAAAATTTAGTATCTGCGTTGTAATAGTGATATTTGTGTAAATTAAACTTTTTCATCAATTTACATTTCCGAATATCATTAAATATGGCGGATCAACTTGCAAAACAACATGTAGCTATTATGATTCAAAATTCAACTAAAATCGAGAAATTACTTACAAATACGAAAAAATGTTCAAAGGATAAACGAACAAGAGGTTATTTAGATACGCGCATGGAGACATTATATGAATATTGGGCTTGTTACACAAAAAGTTATGATTTGCTTACTGCATCGTTCGACAGTGAGACATTGAAAACCAAATATGATTTCGATATTGATGATAATTTTGAACAAACAGAGGAACATTATTTGGACTTAAAGACTTGGCTAAAGGATAGGTTTTATGATATTGCACCAATGAGTGAATCTTCAAAATCTGACACAACTTCAGAACTTCCTAAACTTAGACCAAAGCTACCACCGATAGCTATACCACAATTTTCTGGTGATTATAATCAGTGGATGAGCTTCAGAGATCTATTTCTTTCCTTGATACATTGTGATGACCGCTTGTCTAAAATCGAAAAACATCATTATTTAAAATCTAGTTTAACCGGAGAAGCCGAACAGTTACTCAAAAATTATTCTTTAACTGAAGCGAACTATGATGATGCATGGAAAAAACTAAATGAAAGATATGAGAATAAACGAGTGATTGTAAATAATATTCTAAATCGATTTTTAACTCAGAAAAAACTAACAACTGAATCAGCAAAAGGTATCAAAGATTTACTAGACACTACTAGCCAATGTCCCACATCTCTAAAAAATTTGAAGATTGATTCATGGAATGCAATAGTCGTTCATATTCTAGTCTCAAAGCTAGACATTGAATCTCACAAGCTTTGGGAACAGTCGTTAGAAAGCTCAACAAATATTCCCACATATGACGACCTAAACAGCTTCCTAGAAAAACGATTCCGAACAATGGAAATGGTCAATCTTTCACAATCTCGAGAAACATTTAGAAAAGACGCACCGAAATCTGTTCAACATACTCCTAAGACAACTACAGTTAAAAGCTTTACTACCGAAGTTGAAAGCACTTGTACTTACTGCTCACAGAATCATTACATTTGCCACTGTAAAGAGTTTTCTGCATTAACGGTTTCTGAACGCCAAGATTTTATAAAGAAAAACAATATATGTTTCAATTGCCTGGTAAAAGGTCACTCCGTGTTTAATTGTAGACAGAGTACAAACTGCAAAAAATGTGGACGTCGACATCATACGTTACTACATTTCACAACCTCTCCCAAGAATAACACTTCCGATAAAGCTCAAAAGGATACCGCTACACCAAAGGAAAATACATCTACTCCTAGTACTTCTTGCAACCTCAGTGTAAACTTGAAGGCTGAAACAAATGATGAACTGGTTATCTTAGCTACAGCCGAAATAAAGGTTGAGTCCAGGGACAGTGGTATCTATACACTAAGAGCTCTTGTTGATCAGGGCTCACAGGGCTCTTTCATCTCTGAAGCAGCAGCACAGTTATTGAATCTTGATCGCACTCCCGTTATTGGCAGGATCTCTGGTATATCAAACTCATCAGTGATAACTACAAAATCTATGGTTAAACTTACAATACATGCCACAAAATGTGAATCCTCCACATTCGAAGTAAATGCATATGTACTCAAGAAACTCACTTCATTGTTGCCGTCACGTGAATTTCCACAAGATACTTGCCCTTCATATATGCAGTTGGATCTAGCTGATCCAAACTTTCACAAGCCAGGATCTATTGACGTTCTACTTGGTGCCGATGTGCATGCTCACATACTGCTACAAGGACTACACAAGCACAATTCTCTGATCGCACTTAACTCTCGTCTGGGTTGGTTGATCTCTGGCAAGGCTTTACAAACTGATACTGCTACACAGAAACACAATATGATAGTTGCTCACACTAAATTCGAAGCAGATCAGTTACTCAGACAATTCTGGGAAATCGAAGAGAACTTACCTCGCAAAAAGCCGATGACTGAATTAGAAGCACAATGTGAGGAACATTTTAAATCCACACACACGCGCAATGATGACGGACGTTACATTGTTTGTTTACCGTTCAAGGATGATCCTCCCACAAATCTTGGTGATGTTAGACCTCTTGCTGTTAGTCGCTTACAGCATATGGAGAAACGTTTCACACGTAACGCTGACTTCAAGGAAGACTATCACAAATTTATGAAGCAATATGAGTCAGAATCTCATATGATAACCGTACCTGAAAATGAAAAGAAAACACATAAAATTCACTACTTACCTCACCACGCTGTTCTTCGGCCGACGAGCTTGAGCACGAAGCTACGAGTTGTCTTTGACGGAAGTGCTAAACCTGAAAAGGGAAAATCGTTAAATGAAGAACTTTTGATTGGATATCCGTTGCAACAAGATGTCAGAGATTTAATTACTCGGTGGAGACAACACAAATTTTGTTTAGTCGCTGACATTCAAAAAATGTATAGACAGATCTTAGTATCTACAGATGATGTGGACTACCAGAGAATACTATGGCGAGAATCTCCAACACAATCCATACAGGAATATAGACTACTCACCGTGACTTACGGAACATCCTGTGCTTCCTTCTTAGCTATTCGTACTCTTCACCAACTTGCTGAAGATGAAAAACATGATTTTCCTGTGGAATCTGAAATATTGAAAAATGATTTGTACATGGACGATTTAATGACTGGTGCGTCTAATGAAGAAGATGCTGTTCTCTTGCAAAAAAGGCTTACTGAATTGGTGTCTCGCGGTGGTTTCCCTTTGCACAAATGGTCATCTAACAGTCAATTAGTGTTATCACAAATTCCTGATCATGATAAAGAATCACAAAACGCAATAAATATAAAGGTTGAAGATACTCTGAAAACTTTGGGTATCACCTGGAACTCACAAACAGATAACTTTGAATTAAACATAAACATGAATTTTACTGATGATAATGTCACAAAACGAAATGTTCTGTCCACAATTGCTAAAACCTTTGACCCTCTAGGTTGGCTAACGCCTGAAATAATCTTAATTAAAATGTTTATGCAAAAGTTGTGGTTAGCTGGCTTAGCTTGGGACGAGGAACTACCTCAAGATCTGAAAAATGAGTGGATTACTTATCTTGAACGTTTTGCGCACTCTGAACCCATTCAGTTCCCACGATGGCTTGGAGTTTCTAACAGCACAATTAGACAAGAACTGCATGGATTCAGTGATGCTTCCTGTGCCGCTTATGCTGGAGTAATGTATCTCAGAGTTTGGGAAAATGATGTTGTTAAAGTATATCTGGTTATGGCTCAATCTAAAGTTGCTCCCGTTAAACAAATTTCACTTCCCCGTCTCGAGCTCTGTGGTGCAGTTCTTTTGGCGAAAATGATACAACATGTTAAGACTATATTAAATATCCCTGATGAAAATGTATATGCATGGACGGATTCGACCATAGTTTTGGCTTGGCTGCGTAAGTCACCTAATACATGGACCACATTTGTTGCTAATCGCACTTCAGAGATTTTGACATTTACGAATAGTAACCAATGGCATCATGTTAGTTCCGCGAATAATCCAGCCGATTTAGCTTCCCGTGGAGTATACCCATCCGATTTGCAGCAATCTGAACTATGGTGGAATGGCCCACAATTTTTACAAAACCTCGATGTTGTTGTTAATTTAGATAACGTTGTACCTGCAACAGATTTAGAAATGAAGGTTAAAGCTAAAGTACAGACAAATATTAATGTTTTTGAAAATGATGCTGTTATTTCCTACTTAAAACGATATTCGACACTTTCGAAACTGATACGTGTCACTGCTCATTGTTTACGTTTTATTAAACTGTGTAAACTTAAAATATATGGGATAGCAGTTGATGAACCCGTTTATCTGAGCCCAGATAAGCTTGACGATGCTCTAAATAGATGTATTAAGATGTCTCAATCGGTTTCGTTCAGTGATGAAATTTCTCGATTGGCACATGGTAAACGAGTTCACCAATCGAGCAAACTACATGTTCTTAACCCATATCTAGATGATAAAGGCATTATTCATGTGGGTGGTCGACTTGCCAATGCAGAGATTTCAGATACTATGAAAAAACCTATTATTTTGAGTAACGATTGTGGTCTTTCTAAACTTATTGTTTCGAACGCTCATTTCAAAACTCTGCATGGAGGGCATCAACTTACTTTGAACTTTATAAGACAAAAATTTTGGATTATTAGAGTCAAAAGTATTGTTAAAACTGTCCTCACTAAATGTATACCATGTTTTAAACAAAGGGTTTGTGGTACAGAAGGTACCATTTATGGCAAATCTCCCTAAATTTCGTGTTAAACCAAGTCGTCCATTTTTGACAAGTGGAGTCGATTTTGCTGGACCTTTTACAATGAAACTGTACCCTGGTAGATGTAGAAAAACCTGTAAAGTTTATGTTTGCTTATTTGTGTGCACCGTAACAAAAGCCATTCATCTAGAATTGGTAACTGATCTCACTTCAGCTGCGTTCATAGCTGCTTTTCGACGCTTCACTGCTCGCCGTGGTCACTGCAAGGAAATTTGGAGTGATCATGGTACAAATTTTGTGGGCGCAGCCCGTGAACTAGATCTTGCCTTTAGAGATGCAAAATCTGCAATTATTTCTGAAATTGCTGAACAACTAGCTAATGACCAAACTCACTGGAATTTTATACCCCCTAGCGCACCTCACTTCGGGGGACTTTGGGAATCTGGAGTAAAGAGCGTTAAAGGACACTTGAAACGCGTAATTGGACAAACTTTACTGACCTACGAAGAGTTCTCTACTCTTTTAACTCAAGTCGAAGCTTGTGTCAACTCTCGTCCACTTACCGTAGTAAATTCTACACTTGATGAACCTCCCTTAACGCCTGGGCACTTTCTAGTTGGGGAACCGTTAATTGGTGTACCAGAACCACCTTTAATTGATGTTAAAGTCAGCCCTTTACATCGGTGGCATATTATTCAACGTATGGTGCAGTGTTTGTGGCAAAGATGGCAAAATGAGTATCTGACAACGTTGCAACATCGTTATAAATGGAACAAGAGTCAGCCAGAACTTGCTATTGGTACAATCGTGTTGGTAAAAGATGATAGACTTCCCCCTGGAAAGTGGCTTTTGGGACGAATCATTCGGAAGCACCCAGGTGCAGACGGCGTCACAAGAGTTGTGTCTTTACAATATAAGGATAATATTTTTAAGATACCTATCGCAAAATTGTGCCCTCTGCCCCTGAATGATTCCGACTAGTTATAAGAATTTGGATTGTTTTATTCATTTGTTTTGTTTTATGTTCATTTTTTTTAAGGACTGTAATCGTCCTTGGGCGGCGGAATGTTTAGCTAACAAACTTTGTAAGTAAATGTAGTTCTCCTGTTCTCACTAGATGGCACTATCGCCGAGTTAAACGTGGTATCATTTGGGTTTTCATTATGATGTATAGTTAAACATTCTTAACCTCTTGGTGTGTGTTCCTTTAATACAGTGTAGTGGTGTGTGAGTAAAACAAAGTGATAAAAAGTGAGTGTTTCATTAAACAACATGTATTTTTTTAGCTTTAACTTTACACTCAGAGGTAAGTAGCAAAGTGAAAATAAGACGAAATCTGAGGTTTTCACTAAAATGTATTTCTACAATAAACAATATATGATCTATAATTTGTATGATCAGTGTACACACAATACTTTATGCACCGGAAATAAGTATGCTCCAAGGTCTAACATGAACAGGAATTGATTAATTTGGTGAGATAATTAGAGTCATTTATGAAATTAAATCCATTCTATTCCACTGCTATTAGAAGTAAGATCTATTTTATAACAAAACTTACTTAAGTACTTTTAACTTTTTTTTAAAAACACATTGCTACTATTTTTCACTTTTCCCAATTTATGTCTTCCAAAAAAGAACTCGGAAACTCGGAGAAACCCAGATGGATGGCAGCATATACCATTACCACAGCCATACTGCACCGACTGGGGAA
This sequence comes from Parnassius smintheus behrii, assembly GCA_036936625.1. Classification (NCBI taxonomy): domain Eukaryota; kingdom Metazoa; phylum Arthropoda; class Insecta; order Lepidoptera; family Papilionidae; genus Parnassius; species Parnassius smintheus. The sequence continues at coordinate 13,464,575 of JAUPFT010000016.1, read as the reverse complement.
GGACCACAGTCACACAATACCAGCTTAAATAGCATCATAAAGCTGATCTATTTCGTATGGTGAGTGACGAAAACCTGAGATTTTCCTGTAGAAAGGTTTTTGCTGTAGAGAGGTATTTACGAGGCATTCTATCTTAGTCCTCCGGGATTAAGGATGGATATATGGGTCACAGCATCTACATACTATATCAGGTAAACTGTAGGGTCATTTATCATCTTAACTACTGTAAAAAAAAACATAAAAGTTGTGCCGTGATCTGCTATCTCTGATAATCATCTTACACCATCTTATGACAAAACGTAGTTCATTGGTAGTTTTGGATTTAAGCTATGATTTAAGAAGAGCCTTTTTATTAAAGAAGTCCCTTAACTGCATCGCCATAGTCTTCGTCAGTCGCGAAATTCGACAAGGGTTATCAAATTCTATACTTAACATTTTAGGCCGTGTTCCGGTAGGTACACAGTGAGCACCGCTCATTGCTTTCACTGGTGAAAAATTCGTTCCGTTATGGACTGCCAGTTCACTGTCGCAGTACCCTATGGAAATAAATGCCGATATAAATCACCGCCATTTTTGTACAGTGAGCTCTGGCGCTTTCGAGGTAAGGTGCTCTCAGTACTTTGATCACGTGATCAAAAAGCAACAGCGCCTAGAGGCTTAACAGCTTCCACGAATTATTGTTAACTAATATTGTTATTCAAATAAATCCGGGCATTAAGTTTTAAAAGCAACAACATTCAAATTATAATTTTTCTTGTTAAACAGAAAACGTGCACATGATAAACATTTTAATTTGAAAATAATATCGAAAGATTGGGATGAGAATATACTGGACCGCGTTCTGTTTTAAACAGTGACCGCAAAAAAACAGTAAACAGCAAACTAAAAAGGAACGACTTCACAGTATACTGAATTGATGTTACAGTGTTCACTGTGTATATCGGAACATACCCTTAATTTGGTATTTTTTGGGAACTTCTTTACTGGAACAGACTAGTTTAAACTACTTCTTGTGATAAGGCGAACAAAATTTAAGTTTATTCTGGAGCACGAATAAATAAAAAAATATAAGTAATATAATATGTAGCACTTTAACATAAAACGAAACATTATTTTAATTAGGCCTTCTTTAAGAAAAAAATGTCACCTACTTATTGATCACAATGTAATAATTATTTGACCACTGACAGACTTTAAACACTGATCTAAACGTTTTACAAATGCTTTATATCCTATCCCGTAAGCATTGCAGATTTTGGGTCTGCTCGTGAAAAGATTTGCTAGCTGATTATCTGTTATATATTCTACAAGATGAGATTTATTTATATTAAATGCTGTGGTTATTTCTCGCTGTCATAAAATGCCATTAAGCGCATCGGTAGAAAAAAAGTCTTAGGGGCGTTCAAGTATTACGTAACGAAATTGGGGGGGGGGGGAGTGGAGTCTTGTGAAACGTTACAATGGGTTACAGGGGCGGGAGGGGAGACAATGCGTTATGTAACATTGTTTAATTTATTTAAATAAAAGACTAGGAAATTAAAATTTCCCGAGTTGGCAACCCTTTCCGCTTAAATTTTACGGGAAACCCCTTGAATGTATTGTACGTCATTTTTATTTTGTTCTCCCATGTTGGCAACCCCTTTCGTTTACGTTTTACGGGGAATCCCATAATTGTATCGTATGTCATTTTTATTTGGATTACGTTGTCAGTATTCGTCGTTAGTGTTTATGCAGGAATACGTTACTGAAGTCAGTGTTATTAAAGTAAGTTCGTACTGTAATGTCCTCAAAAGAGAGAGATTTGCATCATCAGCTGTTCTTGGCCTATAAAGGCTCTCGTGCTGACTTGCCGGCGCAACGGTGCAAAAAATGCCAACGAAATTTCGTAAATAGCTGAAGAAAAGCTCAAAAATAAAGAAAAGTTTATAAAACATTTAAATGATGTTTTCCGAGAGTTCAAGGCATTTTACACAGTAAGTTTACTGCTAAAATGTAAGTAAATTTTTCATAAAAGAACTGGTCATAACTATTATATATTTTTAGCTACCTATGAAAACATTAAGTTCGCCACCAACACTATTTTAGCAAAGCCCAATGTCCCACTGACTACGCGTACTCTTCAACAAAAATGGCGACTTTCTGGTACTTTCCGCAACATAATTGTGACTTTTAGGTAAAAATGGCCACATGGGTGTTATGTAACGTCTGGAGAGAGGGAGGAGGGGGGTTCAGAAAAACGTTACGGTGCATTAGACAGGGGGAAGGAGGGTGAAAATTATAAAAAAAATGTGTGTAAATATTAAAAAATTGTGTTACGTACTACTACTTGAACGCCGCTTTCGTAGTTCTTTAATATATATTTTATATTTGAAACTGAAGGTGATAATACTGATATAGAACTATTAAGTACCTACTAATTTTGTAATAATAATTGGTTTAAAATATTTGTAAAACGTGGTTTTTCTATTTTATACACAAAAGTGAGGAGTTAATGACGAGCAGTTTGTCACAAAAGCAGGACAATACATACATTTTACTAACAATTATCTTATTCTAATAGTTGTGATAACGTAGACACTTACATTTAAAAAAATCAAATTCAAATATTTATATTAACGATAAGTTAATATTAAATACTTAAAATATACTTAACCGAATGTTGAACTTAATTTCTTTTTTAAATTTGTAATTTTAAGGTTCATAGCTTAATAATGTCGTAATTATCAGGTAAAAAATGTAATTTGAGAAAATAAAAATTTTGCGAGAAGAAAGTTTTTACCAATACTCAAACTCGTACTTCGATATATATGTACAATATGTAACAAAAACCCTGTGGTTCCCGTTAAGTGTTTTATCAGAATCAGTATCTAAGTGTATAGAAATATTTTTTTTTTCAAAAAATCACATAAAAAAATTAATTTGCCAATTGTATGTGATTTTATTTCCTCTAACTCACACGAGTATCGATAATGCGGGGTCTTTGACAATCCTCTTACTCCTAGGCCAATGCAGAGATAATAAAACCACATACAATTTGCAAATTAATTTTTTTTTCATTAAAATAGTTTTTTAAATGTGTTTTTTAAAAAAAATATTTCTATAGAGTATGCTTGGATACTGATTCTGATCACGCAGTTAACGGGAATCACAGGGTTTTTGTTACATATTGTACATATATGTATATCGAAGTACGAGTTTGAGTATTGGTAAAAACTTTCTTCACAACATTTTGTATATTATATACATACCTATATATATATATATATATATATATATATATATATATATATATATATATATATATATATATGTTGTTATATGTATATATATAATTAAAGTACCACAAAACAATAAATACGCTATATCGGATCGGACCTACGGGACCCATCCCAACTGTACACACATTCTGGCAAAAAAACTATTTAAATTATGTTTACTTATTTATGAATGTGACAATGTAATATGAACTGATAATATCCTAGTATAAAGTAGTCCGCACGCTAACCAGCACAATCGTTTGTTACAACTACAATGTTGTTAAAACCATAAAATACCACACGAACGACAAATAATATCAAATTAATTTCGAGAGGATTATGCAAACTTTGGCCTTATTTAATGTTAATTATTTTACTTTGTTATTTGCCTCACCACACTATTTAAATTCATCTGAAGACCATCACAATAAGATGTTTGGCATTTTCTTTGGTACCTAATAGACTAATGCGTTTATAGGCAAATCGCTTCAGTCCTCGCCTGAAGGCCTGAATATGAAATCAATGACCCACCACACACATTACGGTATTTTTCCGTATGGAATTTTCTCCGATTCGAGATTCCGTATGATGACTGCTTGTGCGTTCGGAATTGGCGCCGATCTGAAGACAGAAAAATTTGTGGATTCGTCATTTCCATAATAAGACTTAAGCACCATAGATTACGCTCAATATGATTCTTCCACCCCTGTTACTGTTCCATTTATCTCTTCATTAAGAAATGATGTAAGAAATGAAATAATTTGTCGAAAGAGTTTATAGACATCCGATAGTATTAAAAAAATCTGGATAAGCTCGTAATTTGAATCTTTATACATAGTACTAGCTATCTTGTAATCTTAGGGCGTTAAGGGAATGCACCAAGTAACGGTGGCAACATTCTTCTTGGCTAGATACAGCAACAATGCAATCGCAATATCGTCGTCTATATTCGCTGGCTGAATATGTGTACTCAACGACTGGCATCTCTCAACTGAGCCTTATTCCGAACGGAAAAAAAACGTATGTGTGAGATGTATGTGCGGAATCCCGAATCGGAATTTCGTAACGGAATATCGAAACGGAATTCCGTATGTATGAGACCAGCCTTCAGCGGTTTGCCTATATTATTTAACAAGTAATTGCAAATTGTAAGTAATTTGCAATTACTTGTTAAATAATTTTGCCTACAGTTTGGAGATTTTGCCGACAGTTTTAAATCAGAAATAAGTTGATGATGATCATATCTTAAAGCTCCGGCAATAAACAAAATTATTTAAGGATTTTATTGAAGTTTCCACTTGTGATTCATATGTACATAAATATATAAAAACAATTATAATCAATATTGGAATGACAATACAAGAATTACAATTTGTTAGTAGTGAATTGGCACTAAACTCGTATCCTTAAGTTCAATTTATATTTTTTATTTAAGATTTTTCCTGTCATACCAAAATGAGGCTTTGGGCAGCTCGAAAGCTCATAATAGATATTGTCTATTTCATTACTGTTTTATTTTCTATGTTATTCTAGTTTTTTAAAATACTGTCAAAATGCTATTTAAGTAGGTATGTATATGAGAACTACATTACATTATATGAGTATACATTGGAACAACAGGAGTAACGTACATCTAACATTTGATTTTCTATTTTGTTTTTGTGACTTTTTAATGTTTTTTAAAACTGTTCTGGATATTCTAAATTATTAGACATATATTCATCCGCGGGTAGTAATACGTTATAATTATCTAAGTGAATTTCTACTGCGGAATAATACTGTCAGGCAGGATGAATTTCTATTCAATTGGCACGAAAACTGCTAGTGATATCATTGTATTATATCACTACGTATAGAAACATCAAAAAATATTTAATTTTACCTAAAAGAAGTAAAAATATACATTGTCATTAACAGGGGTAGGTATACGAAGCTCCTAAGATTTATAGCCTAAAATAAGAAAGATCACATCATAATATTTTTTTTGTAAATATGTCTTATACATACTTTAAAGACGCACTTAATACTCAATATTTGAAAGCTGTGCTCAAAAAACTTTTTATTGCGAAAAAATTGCAAATGAAACAAATTAATATCTATCTTGCTGTGCGTCATGGAAATGAAGCAGTATGCATTAAAATGCACTAACTCATTTATTTACTAAATGATCTCTTTCAAAATTTGATGAGACCTTAGACCGATTATGTAACTATATCGTAGTAAAGACGACTAGTAGTTTTTTTTGTAACGCTTAAGCAAATTATAACGTAATTTTTAAGAAAATTGATACCATCAGCGAATTCATAAATAAGAATTAAATGGAACTATTTACAATTTTTTTCCTGTTCTATGTATTGGTTATAATCAACATAGTCAGATCGTATTTGTGTAGGTACCTAGTAAACCGTGAGATATCTTTTACCTAAAACATATTAATATATTAAAAACACCTTTCCCTTAAAGTGTAGTTATGAAGATGGATATGGTAACCTTAAATAGACATTTAACCCTACAACATTAGGATTCTATATTAAGTATTAGTAAATGCATAGATTCTGATCGAACGCGACAAGTTGTAAAATACATAACAAATATAATTTAGCTCTTAACAGTTTGGACCCGGGATTTGGTCGAAAGCGTCGTATTTGATGTTCATACTTGTGATATGGTTGTTGCAATCACTTATAAGATCAAAACAGGCGCAACTAAAAGACATAACAAAGATAACGATATAGTGAAATGAAAGATGCGTTCGTACAGAAATCGTTTAGGATAATGCGATCGTTGTGGATCGATGCGGCGATAGCTTTATTTATGTCCCATATAATGTTACAACAGCTTTTGGCAGTTCGCCCATAGCATATATAATAAAGTGTATGCTTTGCCAACTTGGACCTTCACAGAATATATATATATATATATATATATATATATATATATATATATATATATATATATATATATATATATATATATATATAATAACGAATATCTACGTTGAAGTATGTTCCTTTAGGGACCTTAATAGTAGGATATTCGGTTTATATTAAACATTTTTATTACTGTAAGCTGCATCGATCCACGTGTCATTTGTAAGGAAATATTCTAAAACAATACTAATATTACATTAACAATTATAGTTTATGTTATAATTTACGATGCACAAATACATAGTACTTTTAAAACTACCTACTTGTTTAGTATAGTAATAATCGTATACGAATAACTTATAATGGTGGACCTTAAAAGTTGCAGTTTAGTCGCAATGCTTTTTTAATACCCGTATTTTGTGTTTGCCTGTAGGTATTTGAAACAACAGTTTCTTTATGAACAGACGCATTATTTCTTTGGTACAAATTATCTGTTAATCAACAGAAATTTTAACTGTCTAACCACTTTGAATTATGCCAGTTACCCGAAAGTATATAGGTATGTCAAACATTTCATAGTCGGACTCTATTTTAAGTTAAAAAAAAACACATAGCTGTTACAAATTTTACACAATAGCTGTTGTACAATGGTTGGATATTGTAGCATTATTTAATCGAGATTGGATCTTAATTCTTAAGTACAGACTCAGTTCTTAAAGCATTGTAAATAATTATAAATTACGTTAAGACATCGATACACACCTGTAGATATTATATCCTAATTACATAAACTAGATTTGACATCCTAGACAAACTAAAATATGTTAACGATATTATGAAATTTATATGTTAAATAAGTAAATATAACTAAAGTTGAGATTATAATATGGCTTAACTATTGAGCTAAAGTAATTTGACCAAATCAATTTAGATTCAAAAGTTTTCTTACAAGTAACAAAAGGGGCAACATTGTGTACAAAGTATAAAATAAATATTTAGGTCTTCCTTATATTATAAATAGGTATATACCATTTAAAAATGTAAGCACACGCTCCTACTATCATTGTGCAAAGAATAATAAAAAGCAGAAACATAACATTTCATAAAATATTACCCTTCAACATTTAATTTAACGTCTTTTTCATTTTTTTTTATTTTAACTTTTTAATAGACAACGATAAACCACTACATAATTTTAATGTATAATTTTATTATAGGAATAAGCTCGTTTCAAGTTTGGAATCTACAAAAATATTTTTATATTTTAAGGTTTGGCAAAGATAATGTATCTATATTAAAACGGGGTGGTTTGATTATTGTAAAGATCAGTTATGAAAACTTTAAACAAATTAATTTTAAAAAGGTGACAAGAAGAGTTTGGAAAGTAAATTGTTAAAAATAATTATATTAATATTTTTTTAAATGATATTAGGTACTATAATAGAAGTAGTGTATGCATTTAAGGTATTGATTATACATTTAATATTTTGGACAAACAACTATAATATAAGCCGTGTCTATAGAATTGTAACCCTATCTAATTATATACAATAATTGGAATCTCATAGTTACCAATATATTATATTATGTAAAAGCCACAATAACACATAAAAGTTTCAATTGACTTCGGCTGCGGCAAAAAACTTTACTGCAATATCCCGCGTAGTCAGTCAACGTTATATCACAACCTTGAAGAAATGACCAATCCGCGTACCCAATATAATATAAATTCGTTAAGAGTTTCGTTCAATTGAAACATTGTAAAGAACGTTGTTATTTTCATTGTAGCTAATGTGTTCAGTCTTGGGAAAACGTCAAATCCGGGATGTGGCAAGACTGTATGAATTAGGTACCTGACATTATTATTAATAGATTTCCTAATTATATTATTCGAATTTGTTTTTTTGGTAGTATTTCTAAATTTGGTCGATTTTGCGTTTTAGATTTTTATTATTTTTATTATTTTTTTTAAAATTATTATGAGACATAACATACTAATAAGATGTTTAAATAAAAGTCAAATGACTTTAATATGCAATGACGTTATTTAGCGCAAATTTATTAGAATTTTTACAGTCATTTTGATCATTCCTAAAAATATTCCTATCGAAATTAGTGCCAACTACCATAATTTAAATGTCAAAGCCAGTTTCTCAAATGTCAATGTCTTTTTAAGTTTTTAAAATAACATATTAGATCTTCATTCATTCAGTTGAATTCAAGTTTGTCCTGTTTCGAAATATTTTACCTCTAGGTGGATAGTTGAAATATAGTATTACATTATTTGGAATCGGAGCAGAATGATTTTACTGGGACTATTTACATTACATTCATAGGGTTTTCAATTATGTTTACTTGAGCGCCATTAAGCTTAGCACGCTTCCTCTTATAAAGAAAATCGGCAAGACTGGTGGCACGACGTGGTCCGCGTTTTTCCAAAATTTTCTCAAATTCACTAATACTTTTTGATTCAGATACTGGTTTTTCCATATCGCCAAGGGGATTGCTTTTGCCCGAGATTTCATTATAGAAGTAAGCGCTATCAAAGCCAGTTGAATATGCCTTTGAGTTGATGAGTGATATCAGAGCGGGAATGCTTGGATTATCAGCGAGGGACAGTGGACGTTCCAGACGGCGCAGTACTCTTGCACGAACAGCGCTGGCAAGACTTTCGCGGGATGATGACTCACCGTTCAGAAGCTTTGGACTCATTGAACCGTTCTGATTTTCTGTAACATATTGTAAATTAGTTAAAACGCAGCACATTAAGTTAATAACGATGTAAATAATGAGCTAGAGTTAGTATAGAGCAAATATAAGTTATAAAACATTTGGAATACGTTACGTAAAATTTAGGAATCTATTAAGAATAATAGTAAGTTTTTATAATAGTGAATTTGTTTCAAAAGGGTTATTATAATATTAAGGAATTTATGGATGATAATAACCCCTGGGAAGAGTGACCGCTACTAAGCTATTTCTAATTTGTCTTGTGTTGCTAATTATAAACATGATTATAAGCTATTATTGGAAAAAAATTGTCCCGCTGGGTTTCTTGCTGGTTCTTCGCAGGACAGAGGTTTTTTTTGCGAACCAGTGGTAAAAGACAAAAGTGACTTTCAATAAGTATTATTTATAATCTACATTGAATAAAAAAGTTTCTGTTTCTGTTTCAATAAAACCAATTTAAAAGCATGTTAAAGCATTTTCATACTATTTACCCTTGGGGATGGAAGCTCTAGGCGATGGTCCTCCATCTTCATCGGTACATCCCTCAGAGAGAGTTTCGAGAGTTCGGTGTTCAGTACGGGTGCCCACACTACTAGGTCCATTGTTGTCTTCGGAAGAAGTGGAGGGTGTTGGATTCTAGAACCACATACATTAATATAATATGGAAGTAAATCGTCGCAGGTCATTTAAAGGATGGGTTTGAGCAGTAAAATTGAAAATGTTTGTTAATGATACAGCCACTATTGAAAGTCCACTATTGAGTACAGGCCTCCCCATGAAACGCCAAAAAGCTCAGTGCCAAGTCAACTGAATCCTTCCTGCATCGCATCACATGGGAGGTCACCCTAAGCTTCGCTTACCGCGACCAGGCACCACACGAGAACTTTTCTTTCCTACCGTTTATCGACTTTTCGAGCTAAATGAGCAGACTACTGCCGCTTAAGCTCACCGATACGTTGGACTGTGTCAGTTACTTTGTTCCTACTGCGGATATCACAATTATGAAGTCTTTACTACAGAGAAATTCCAAGCATAATTTCCTATACTAAAACACCTTGAGTTTCCCCATACAGCCATCAGTAAAGGACCTCATCTCAAATTCATGTGTAAGCACTGCCAAGCGACACACACTTATTTTTAAGATTACAAAATCCCGAATACTTAGAGTCTTGCCAAATCAATTTAAAAAAAATGTTATGTGTACTAAAAAAAACTATATACATAACATCTCGATACAGCTATTTTTCAGTAAAGTTATTTAAATATTTTTTTATAGTTACTGTTCCACAGTTTCTTAATTACAATCAAGAATAAGCAATGTAAATAAAATGTCGAAGTCAGGTTTTTTACCTCTTTTCTGGCATAGGTAATTTACCTAAATCGAGTTTCCTTATGGTAACTCCCGTTACCGTTAGACTTACTTACTTATCTTCACGCACAATCCCTAAAAGGGTATCCAGAGAGAACAGATCGCCAAGTGTCACGATCCTTACATACCTCTTTTGCTTTTTTCAGATTCATTAACTTCTTCATACATGCACGTCTAAGTATCCGAGTACTCTTGACCCTCCCTTCTTCGAGCAATTTGCTCACATGGTCTTCAAAAGTTAGTCTCGGTCTACCTCGACACCTTTTAATATTTACTTTCGCTCTATTTATTTTCTTCACCATTCGGTCTACACTCATTCGTTCAACTTGCCCAAACCATTGGAGTACGCCCCTATCAATTTTTGTGATAAAGTCATCTTTCAATCCTGCCATATTGCGAATCTCTTCGTTTCGCTTTCGGTCGGCTATGGTAACGCCACACATTTTACGAAGAGATCGCATCTCCACTGCATTCAACTTGCTTTTATGCTTCTTCTGGCATATCCAAGTTTCGCTGCCACGTAACAAAGTCGGTACCAACACTGCGTTATGTATTGCAAGGCGTGCACTCTTCACCACGCCTTGCCTTTTTACTAATGCATTCAGGGCGCCATTGACTTTGTTTCCGGCAGCGACACGCCTATCCACATCTAAATCACATCTTCCATCCCGGCTGAAAGCACTCCCCAAGTATACAATTTCATTTACCTGTTCTAGACATTCCTGATTTACCCATATTTCACATTTCGTTCTCTCTTCGTCCTTTTCAAATACCAGAACCTTAGTTTTATTAGCATTCAAACGGAGACCTTTAATTTCACATTCCTCTTTCATACACGTGACTAATGCCTGCAGTTCTGCTTCTGATGGTGCAATAAGCACTGCATCATCAGCATACAGCAGACAATTAACTTTTATGTCACCCAATTTCACACCCAAACAGCTATTTTTCAGCTTCTTTAAACAGCTGTCGAGATACAGTATGAACAGCCAGGAAGACATGACACAACCCTGTTTTACGCCCGCTTGGACGCTAAACATGGGTGACAGGTCATGTCCTACCCGCACACAGGCTTTACAGTCATAGTAAAGTGACTGCACAGCCTTTAACAATCGACCATCCACTCCATATCCCGGCAACAGTTCCCACTCTTTCTTCCTTATAACCTTATCAAATGCTTTCTCCGGATCCACAAAAGCACAGAAAATCCTCTGGTTAACACTCAGAAGCTTCTCCGTGATCATGCGGAGAGAAAACATTTAATCCGTGCATCCTCTTCCAGGTCTAAATCCGCATTGTGCCTCCCATAAAAATCTTTCCGATTTCTGTTGCATCCTACGTGTCAAAACCTTCGAGTAAAGTTTACTTGCTAAACTGGTCAAGCTGATCGCCCGATAGCACCCGCAGTCAAAATGTGAACCTTTACCTTTATATAAAGGCACAATGACCGCGGATTGCCAATCATCCGGGACATCTCCCGTCCGCCAGCACAAATTGCACAGCAGATGAAAGCTGTCCCAGACACGAGGCCCATCGTACTTGACCATTTCAGCAGTAACTCTGTCTAGTCCCGCAGCCTTACCACATTTCAAACTTCGAATCGCAGGTTCAATCTCTTTCATGCTGATGACCTCAGTGTCTTCGAGGTCCGTGTTTGGCGTGCCAGTCACGGCGTCACCCCCGGATCCTTCACTAAGATCATGACACGCATACATTTCTCTATAAAATTCACTCCATCGTTGCATGACGTCCAATTTTTCTGAGAGGACGTCATTGGTTCTCGAAAGCACTTTGTTCATTCTTAAGGCTGTCGCACCACTCCGGGACCTTCCAACCTCTTTCCAGAAGAGTTTGGAGTTTTCCTTAAAGTTGTGCGACAACCTCTCGTCCGCTTCTATTCTACACCTTTCACGTACTTCCTCAATCAATGTTTTCGCATGAACTTTCTGCAGCTTATATCTTTCTTTCATCTTCTCTCTCATATGCTTATCGTTACTAGAGGCCAAGAAGTTTAACCATGCTTTTTTCTTCTTTTTTACAGCTTCTCTCACTTCACCATTCCACCATGCATCTCTTCTTTTACTACTACCTCTTTTTGTCGTTCCACATACTTCTTCCGCTGCACTTACCATTCCATCCCTAAGGTTCTGCCATGTTCTCTCCACACATTCTTTCCTGCCATCGATGGTGTCAAACTTTTCGGCTACCCTCGTGTGATATTTGTCCCTAGTATCCGCTTCCTGAAGCTTCCAGCTTCGGATGCGACAGTTAGACGACAAGCGACAGTTAGTGTTACCGTTAGAGCCTATTAAAAAGTCCATTATTGCTGAACATAAGTAGGTGTCCTCCATATATTGCCGCATAGTATATTGGATGATTTTTTTACCGTCTGGAAAAACTTTTTTCGTGCCACTTGAATAGTGAATTAATTTAGCTGCAAAATTAGAGCATACCGTGTATATATCTCGTGGCATTACTGGACTAGTGTCTCCGACACCGTCGAGGAAGTAAGTGACCATGTTGCCTTTGCCCTTGACGTCCACAGTGCCGCGGCATCGTAGTCGATATCCCCGCGTCGATAATATGTCATACACCTCTTGCGTAACCTAGACAATATGTTTTGACGATAGCTTATTTAACAATACAGAACTACAAAACAATAAGAACAAAACTAATTTTTTTTTTTAGTAAACAATTATAGTCAATATATTTAAGGTTGTTAAATAATGTGAAACATCGCATTGCTTTAATAAAAAAATAAATTAATGTTTATAATCTACAACCGCAAAGCCATAACTTTAAGTCGCGCAGCAACAAGAAAAAATATTATAAAACAGGTGTCTCTAGAAGTTAAAATTTTTTATAGACTATTACCTGGATGTGGTCTGGTAATCCAGTTGAGTCCATGCGGGAAGCTACGTTAACAGCATTGCCCCAAATGTCGTATTGCGGCTTACGTGCACCAATCACCCCAGCTACAACTGGACCGATGTTGATACCTGGTAAACAATAAAGTTGCCTGACAAATCGATTTATCACTAGATTTTTTAAATGCTTTGCAAGACACACGCGGTGCACAGACAATATTAACAATTCGCGTGGCATATAAAGTGTTCGCAGAGATATTTATATATATGTTATTTCATGTTTTACCAATTCTTACCTATCCTAATACGGAAACTGTTGAAAGAATGCTCATTGACATATTGCAGCTGTTCCCTGAGACGCAGTGCGTAGTCGGCCATGGCAGTCACATGACGGTAGCCGCGCAAATCTCTTGTAGCGACCGTAAGACCTAAAAGAAGAAATTAATTTAAATACAACTGGCTTCAGATCGATTTTCCAAAAAATTGTAAAGTTTTTGAAGTGAAAACTTCTTTAGCGGCGTTGGACATTTTTTCTGTAATAGGTAAAACTTGTTAAACTCGCGTCAGGACACGTGACCCTGATCGAAAATGCGTAAGACGGACGGCGTAGGAGGGGAAGTATCCCCCTCTCTTTCGACTGCGCGGCGGCCTGCTGTTTCGTTTAGGCGGCGCAGGGCGCTTGCGCGAATGTAATATAAATTGTCATGTTTGTGTACGATAGCGCAATAAATAAATATTGTATTCTACCACATTAATAATTGATAATTAAAGCAATTCCCCAACCATTCCAAAATATCAAAAATGCACAATGTTTAATATTCAAGTTTTCACTTCTGCCGGCACTCCCGGAGTGCAACCCGTCGTTTTTTGTTCATGACAATGATGAAAATGTACCTAAGTGTTGATTTAACTGATGGAATTGATGTTGAATTCAAAATTATCAGACATGTAGAATCATAGAATACTATAATACATATATAATATAGTATAATATATGTAGAATAGTTGGTGCGAGTGTAATAAATTATTTAAAAATGCTTAATTTGGTCTCAGACATACAAAGAAAGATAGACCGTAGCACTCAGTGTACTAAATGTGGTACCGATACCGATCAACTCAGTAAAATCAGTTAAAATAATTCATTACGACGCATTTTGAATTTGAAAGGCAAAAACTTCAAAATGTTTGAAATTTTCAGTTTATTACTGAAGTGGTTTTAGATTAGATTAAGTAAGTGTCCCCCATCATGCAAAAACTGACTCCACATGTCTACATAATAATATTTTGTTTTTTCTCAGACATGAAGATGATTGTGTTTTCTCATGATGTTTTTTGTCAGCGCCGAGTACGTAGTAAATCAGCACTTAAAATTGCAATATTTTTCTTATTGGTGTCGGCTGGGATTGAACCCAGGTCGCTTGTGGTCTATAAAATTTACAGCATGCGTGTAGCTCTTAAGCTACCTTATAATACCAATTATGATATATACATGATAATTTGTTCATAGGTACAAAAATGTGTGAAAAAGTTATAAGAATTACAAAGATATACTCGTTACTACAAACTAATAAGAATTTCTATGCCACGAAAATCTTTTCTACTTTTAATTTAGGCACTCTACGTGCTCATAAGTTATTATTAACTTGAATATGCAACGTCTCATTAAGTAAAATATATATTTATTTTTAGAATAAATATTGTAACTAGAATAATGAGAAAATGTCTATGGTTCCGCTGTTTAAATTATCAGAAATTGATTTTAAGGGCTCTCGAATCAATATATCTGTCTCTGGTAGTAATCTATGGTAATAATTAACCTGTTAAGGAACCGTATCCGTCTTCGAGCTTTTATTTTATTTTATATTTTAGAAAAAGTTACAGCTAACATTAACAATAAATAAATGAATAAAAACTAGAAGGTCATTTAAAAGTTTTCACCTATAGATAATACGAGCTTAAAAGTAGTTTGCAGAGAAGTATAACGTGATCTAAACTGTCGAACGCTTTATTGTAGTAATTATAGACAATGTTCACTTGTAAGCGCTCAAAAATGATTTTAGTTAAATAGTCAGAAAACACAATTTTCGAAGTGAAGATTCGAAACAGTGGATCTACTTTAAAAGCCGTGTTGATAATCACTGAATATTTATTTGACGCCATGATATAAAGATGAGTATACGATTTTCTTAAAGGCTTTGGTGTATGAACAAAGCTTGGATATTGGCTTATAGTTTTCTACATGGTCCTTTGGACTTGTTTTATAGACGGGGGTAATAAATGAAGATTTCCAAATAAGTTCTAATACTGTTCCTTCCTTTAATATAACGTCTTTATATTATTGTTAACGGTATAATAAAGCTTTTTGCACACCTACTTAATATGAATATATTATATAATTAGATTATTTATTATTAAATAATATATAATATAATATATAAATAAGAATGGCTGGTATACCATCTAGGTCTGCATATTTATTAAAGCTAATAGAATAGAGAAGTTGCATTAATTTATTTTGCCACATACTTTTGTATTTTCTATATTCAGATCACCATGTGTCGTAACAAAACAATTAACCTGTATTATGCAATGACTATAATGACGTCACTGGCGTTTGAATTTACATTTTAGAAAAACCATTTTTAATTGTAAAATTACATGTAAAACCAGTTGTTACTTTTTTTAAAAAATAACTTTTAGTAAACTCAAAAAAAAGACATTAAATTTCTTCATTTAGATACTAATGGATTTCAGTTTCGCTAACTTGTAACGAGTTAATACCCGACACAGTCTGTGATTGCTAATTCTCATAGTGGATTAATTAATTATAGTAGCAGATTTCATCTGTGTAAAGGTACCTGAAGCTGCCATATACGTTGCGCCGGTACTTTTTATTTTCTCAATGTACTTAAACTGATCTTCAGCCAGTATTTCATCGAAGTCGGCTATTATTTCGTTAAGCAGGCGCAGACACTCGACACCCTCATTGTTGCCTTCCAGTTCGACGTAAAATTCTGAGAAGTTTGGGATGGAGGCGAACATAACACAGACGGACTCGCACTGCTCGTGATACAACTCCTGTGGATGAAATAGTTCATACGTGAAATATAAATGGTAATCATCATCTTTATAGCTTATCAAAAGATCACTGTCGAACATAGGTCACTCTCATAGATTATCTAATACGAGGGATTTGTTCATAGTTGGGTCATAGAAGGGTGATCGCTATCAAGCTATTTATGATTGTTTTGTGTTGTTAATTGTAACATACTTGATTGTACGCTGTTTTTTTTTTAAATAGTCCCGATGGGTTTCTTGCTGGTTCTTCCCAGGACAGTTTTTTTTCGAACCAGTGCAGTGATAAATTAAAAAAGTGACTATCAATAAGTGTTATTTATAATCTATATTGAATAAAAAAGTTTCTGCTTCTGTTGCCACGCTTGCCAGTCAGGTTGTCAACTGTAGACTTTTATTTTTTTCACTTGTTAACAGCAGGATGCTGCTGCTCATCCCCTGTTCCAGTTTCCCACTGCCGCCTCTTACGTCACCCATGAGATGACATTGGCTAGTGGATATTTTTAACCCGTCACTACACTTCACAAACTAATATTGACGATGATTTAGTCGATCGATGAGAAATGAGTTAAGTCGCTGTTATTAAAAAAGAACTGAAATATATTAGTAGGCAAAGAGATTTAAATATATATACTACTACTACTTAAATGTACTTGTTAGTAGGCCATAATCATTGATATATATGTACTACACACTAGATATCGCATTCCGAACACTCACTATGTTCAAGTGAACTGTACTGCAACCCGTACACCTGTTATTGTGGCTTCGATATTTATGCAGTGCGGAGCAGCGCTAATAATAATTTTATATTAAATTAGCACATATGCAAAATAAACTAAAATTAAAAAAGTACTCAATTAACAATACAATCTAAATAAACAATTATTTATTATGACAATTTTCGCGCGTTTACATCGCGCGACTCTACAGTTTCCCGCGCATACGCGGATACAGAGTAGTGCACATTTTTTGTTTGGAATAGCTTCTCTGGTACGTAGTACATATAACCCAATGGTCCATAATGTTTGTTACTGAACTTCATGACATTATTATATCTTATGTATTTTTTGTATATTTAAATTCGGTTGAATTGCTTCGTTGGTCTAGACGGCATAAATGCGATTGGTAACATGATGGTCCTAGGTTCGAATCCAGGGTAGTGCGAAAATTAGTTAATGATCACAAAAAATTTCAAATTTTCTGTCTGAACATTTCTATATTCAGTACTAGCCAGGAGTCAAGAAGTTAGCAGTAGTTCACCCCCATGTCTTAGAAAGCACGTGCTCCTGCGCCTAATCTCTCTCCGGTCGTATAGAATTTCCGTCCCATCGGACTATGAGAGTGAGGGAATAGAGAATGCACCTGTGCTTGCGCATACAATTGCCTACTATAACCACAGAATAAATAACAGTACTACCTAGGCTACACTAAAAGTATCGGGAATGGAATATTTTCACTGTTCCTGTCATAATAAAGTCTCTTTAATTGAAAATGGTTTAATTGAAACTCTTTAATTGAAATTGTCCTTGGTTTTAAAAATCGAATACCATTTATTTATTTAAAAAAATTCTCGGTCTTGTCACAAGGTTTTGTCAAACTTGTTTAGTCGTTGAGAAAATGGAATTGACTCGAGAAAATTCAAGAGCAATGATTTATTATGACTTTAGAAGTAGTTTAACACAAAATTAGTGTATTGACCGGATGATTTCTGCATTTGGTGATGAAGCCCCATCCAAAACCACAATTTGTCGCTGGTTTGCTGAATTTGAACGTGGACGTGCCAAGCTTAGTGATGATCCCCGTCAAGATCGTTCAAAAACTGCAGTCACCCAAGAAAAGGTTGATGCTGTACGTACGCTGATTGAGGAAGATCGACATGTGACATACCGCGAAATTCAGGCGACTTTAGACATTGGCATGAGTCAAATACAAATAATCTTGTATGAACAATTAGGTGTAAAAAAGTTGTTTTCCCGATGGATACCGCATTCGCTCTGTGAAGAGCAAAAAGCGGCTCGCGTTACTTGGTGCGTCAGAACTCTCGAAAAATTCCACGCAGGATCCTCAAATGCTGCATACAACATTGTATTACGTGACGAATCCTGGATATATGCGTACGAACCCGAAACAAAAATCCAGTCACGAGTTTGGGTGTTCGAAAATGAGTTAAAGCCAACAAAAATTGTTCGTTCACGGAGTGTTGCAAAAAAAAAATGGTGGCCACGTTTGTCTCCAAAACCGGCCATGTTAGGACTATTCCTCTCGAGGGACAAAGAACGGTTAATGCAGAATGGTATACTAGCATTTGTTTGTTACAGGTCGTTTCTGAACTCCGTAAAGAGAACTGCAACCGCCGCATCATCCTTCATCACGACAATTCGAGTTCTCACACCGCACACAGAAAAAAAAGTTTTTAGAGCAAGAAAACATAGAATTATTAGACCATCCGCCGTACAGCCCCGACCTAAGCCCTAATGATTTCTATACTTTCCCTAAAATAATGAATAAATTACGTGGACAGAGATTTTCATCACCGGAAGAAGCTGTGGACGCCTACAAAACGGCCATCGTATGAAAAAATGTGTCAAATTTCGCGGAGAATACTTCAAAAAGCAAAAAATACATTTTAAATAGTAATGTTGTGTCACTTCCTTGATTCCCAAAATTTTCAGTGCCGCCCTCGTACCCAGTCTACCCTACTATTAAATTTACAGCGAGCGCTAACCATCTTAGCTACCACGGCTCTAATAACATATTATATTAATATTATACCCTGTCCTGCGCAGATGGCTAGTCTCCATTTAGACTGGCCACTGTCACCCAAATTCGGTTTGGAGGATGTTATTATATTCACATTATTTTGTAAGTATTACTTAACTAATAAAATATTATTTTCTTCCATAATAATAACACTGTTTTAAATATTAATTTATATGAAAAAATGTGTTTTTAAGATTTTAATTTTACTTATTTATGATAAATGCTTAAAAAGTTATTACTCACATCGCTATTCTTGTCGCTACAAAGGAAATGTTGGGCAACGTGCTCAGGTAGAATGTTAGCTAGCAATTTTCGGTTGTACGCTTCTAGGTGTTCCATGTCTTCCTTTTCATCTACAATAAAAAAATCGTAAATGTAATAGAACATAATATAATAAAAGAGGTTCTGTCATCGGAGTTTCTCGATTTAATAAACTTATTAATAAGGATATCTGCAGTGAAACCGTAACCGGCTTAAAAGATCAGTAAACTGAAATGAAAATGTGCTGGTTAAATAGCTCAAAGAACCGACAACTAATGAGGGAAGAAAGGTTACATAGTTTCACACAAGGTTCACTAGACGTTGTGAAGATTTACTAAGAGATGCAAGAAATCAATAGAATTATGATGGATGCGGGTAACTCAGGATTGTACTTTGTGGCAATCTTGGGGGAGACCAATGTTCAGCCGTAGACCTGTGGTGGGCTGTAATGATGATGATGATGATCATAAAAAGAACGTGGATAGGATAATGCTGGCGAAAGCGATACTTTACTTTTATTCTATTTCAGGAGTACCAATGAGTTGTTTATTAATGGTGTTCAATAAAAAATTTTTATACTTATTAGTCTCCATGGCAACACTCTCATGTAAAAATAGAACTACTACTACTACTAGCTGGTTTCAAAAAAGGAGAAGGTTTTGAATTAAAATTTACGGTTTTTTCTCTTTTTGTATATTTGTTATTTAGGCGTGACTACATATTAAAATGGAGAAAATTTTTCCACCCCTATAAACGACAAAGACAGTAACTATTTAGATAACATTGTAATTGTGATATTGGGCTTGTGAATTCCTTTAGTCCATTAAAAAAGGGCCTAAAATTAATCTTTCAATAAAAAAGCCGATTTTTAATCTTTCAATAAAAAATGATTTCATAGTCTAAAGTTGGGGCTTTAACGAGCACACATTCCACCTGATGGTAGGTGGATGCTGTAGCTCATAGACATCTATTGTCTCTCCTCAATTGAGAATCAAAATGCAGATGCGTTCTCACCCCTGAAGACTAAAATGGAATGCCTTGCTTCCAGTAAAAAGGGTTTCCGATTCTTTACACTCACCATATGAACCACAGCAGTATTAATATGATATTTTATGCTGGTATTCCGTGAGAGAGTCGACCCGACCCATTCGTGCTACTTACTACTACGAGTATAATATATCAGCAAAGTGGCTATACTACGTAAAGTGAAATTATGATGTATATTAAAGTCTGCTGTTACGTTATACTAAAAGTTTAATTATTAACTTTATAGTTTGAAAAGAAACCTTCCAGAGATAAGGAATGAAGAAATATTCTGTTAGTAGTGTCAGGTCGGTGTTGTGATGTTGGTTGTAATGATGGCAGTGATGGATTGGTTAGTATATACAGACCTTAGTAAATTAATTCCATCATATTTATAGTACAGTTCCCGATATTTTTACCAAGTTCAGTGAGTCGTTATAACCTTTCGTACACCAGATGTCACTAGTTGTTCTCTTGAGAATTTCAATCATCGGACATCGCGACAGAACTCGTGATACCATCCGTATCATCTGGATGATTTGCGGTCCACCACTATGCGATTTATAAGAAGTTTTCTTCCTTGCACATCCTTGTGGAATCGACTGCCACCAGCCTTCTTTTCGAACCGATACGACTTAAGAACCATTAAGAAAAGAGCTTACTCCTTATTAGAAGGCCGGTAACGCACCTGCGATTACGTTTCGAACGTATCGCCTGCACGTGGCACAAGGCAGCCATTTACCATATTTACCCGGAACCCCCTCGCGTTACACGACTATATACCGGTCCTGAAAGCCAGTCATGGCATTGTAGGTTTAGGCGGCTATCGAGTTTGTTCCTTCGTTAGCCACTGAAACAATTTCGGCGTTGCAGTTGTTCATGCCCGGCGGTAGTTACTCACCGTCAGGTGAGTCGCATGCTCTTTTGCCCCCTCTCCTATAAATAAAATCGGTTCCTTTTGGTTCCCGCCACGTAAATGTAGTTGTGGTCGGTATTTAGCAATTTGATATGGCGAACCACCATTTATCGGGACCCATGAGGGTCAGAGAAAAGTCAGAAAGGGACCATTTCTGACTTTTCTCATAATCATTTCATACAATATCGAGACGAAATGTGGGAATTTATTTTCTTATCATGTCCAATACACATTTATATTTTTTTTTACATTTTCTCTAATTGACTCAGGAGATCGACTTGATGTGTAATAAAGCCAACTAAAATGAGATAAAAATAGAAGCAACGTGACTTTTAACGAGTTAGATTACGACGGCAAGGTAGTGAACTAATCTCTAGGATTAATTATCTATGGACCCTTGAAGTTTGTCTACATTCATTATCTCGTCTCGTGGGCTTGCAGAACGTTATTAACATTTTAATTTATTACTTTATATTAGTGAAAGTTAACAAAATACAGAAAACATTGTTAGGGAACCTGCATGAAGTCTGTCAATAAGCATTAGAGATGCGTGGCGGACTAATTGCTTCATAATTCTCCGGAAATGAGAGGAACCCCGTGCCCAGCCACATTATATAGAAATACTAGCGATTAGCCCTTTGGTGATTTCTGGATTTCGACAACACTTCGTCTTCGCATGTCCGATTGTGATTCTAAACCATTATCGAATCAACCACACACACTAAATTTCGTGAAAATCAGCCATTTACGAGGAGTTTAAGCAGAAGAATTTTATATTATATAAAATACATAGCCTATAATAAAAAACCAACATTTTTATTTACCGTTAGCTTGTAGTTTCCAAATAAAATCAAGTCGGTATGTGCTTTCGGTTTGTTGGGAGTGCAACAAAAGTGCCACCGTTGCTCCAATAGCGATCACTATGTTAGCCCAATGTTGATTCCAATCCATATTGCATTTGTTTCTGTAAAAAAGACAAAGTATTACTGTCAAATGTTTAAAACGTAAGACTAATTTCAAAAAATATAGGCATGCGGCTATGCTATTTCCAAGTTCCTGTATTATTTTTGCCATAATTAAAACTGCTCAATCGAATTGAATTTAAGCTTAAGCAGATTTCTAATTAATTAGAGGTTGATATCATAATAGGACGTATAATATTTTACTTAGTTATGTCAAAATAATCTAACTAACAAAAAGCAATTTTTAAGATATTGATGTTTGGGTTGCTATTCAATGTTAATGTGTAATATGTTGCTTTTTAATAACTTATATATAAAGTTTATTTAAAAACAACAAATCCTCGAAAAAACACTAATTCCTATCATAGGTGAGTCGAGAGGCTATAGAATTAAAAAAAAAAAACAACGCCCTAATTACAATATAGTAGATGGCTTAGTGCTACCACCTGCTTGGGATCCCATGATTATTAAAATTAAATCCAAGCCCAATCATACCACGGCTAGATTTTAAGACCGTAAGCCCATTCTACGTAGGACTATTAAAAAGTAATAATTAATAATAAAATTAAAAGTCCAAATGGGTTTTTGCTGGTTCTTCCCAGGACTGAGGATTTTTGGGAACCAGCGGTGAAAGTAAAAAAATGCCTTTAAATAAGATTTACATGTAATCTATATTGAATTAAAATATTTAAAAAAAATTAAATATTGTTCTATTCTTTTCTATTAAAATATAAAAGTAGCCTGGGTTATCTATGACATCAAGATGTAAGGTTTAAACTCTAAGTTGCTTTGGCATAAAAAATGATCTGATTGTGGGTTGGTTCGAGTTTACTTACTACCAAATATTATGTGAGAAAAAGGTATATTAGGGAAATTAATTGCGATACGGTAATATTTTACGCAGTTGTTATCTTCCTTAATATTGTATTATTTATTTGAAAGTTATTGTCGTGGCCATCTTAGACTGAGAGAACATGATAATTAAGAAATATTAAAACAAGTCCCAGCTACTAAGCCTTTTTTCTGGTTATAGACCAGTTCAAAATAAAATGCTTTAATTATTTAAAATTTGGATTTTCTTATTTTTCAAATATTCTGACTACCCTAAAATTTACAGACTTATATAGGAGTATACTTACTGGTAGCTGAAGAAATTGCCTTGGAAGTATATTTGCTTGTGTACGGTGATGGCGACATAGGTGAAGCATATGATGATTAGGAGGATGGTCTTGGCTATGGTGATAAGTATTTGGTGCACGGCGCACAGGAACATCGCCATGAGAGTCAGTTGCAGGTAGTGCTGGGGAGTATTTTAACACAACTTTACTAAGACAAACGTGACACCATAATACACGACAGGAAAACATGTAGATACAATTCAGTTATGTTTTATTTTTAAAATTAAAATGAATTAATGATTCATTTACCATACATTATGTATACATGAATAAAAGCGTTATTGAAAAGACCTTCATTTAACAATGGCTTAACAGAGCTGGTGAGGTGATAAAAGTACTATTTCTGTATACGTATTTATTCATTACAAACCCATAATACCGTTGCAGAACAAAGACCTTCTCCATAGATTTCCTCATAGAAAGAATATTCTTCCTAGCTGTCAAGCTTCTTAGGCGAGAAAAATTATAATAAAATACCATTTAGGTACTTATAAATCCCAAAAAATATTAAAAGATATACCTACGAGTATATTTTTACGAGTCAATATTTGATTTAGATGTGTTTTATTTATGTGAGCCCATAACTACTGAGCCCGTACTATATAAAAGATTCTGTAAATGAGCTATAAAGCATTAACTTAAGTTCGAAGTGTAGACGTGGTAGGGCCATGTTGCAACTATATTGTGGATTGTGGTTGCAGCACGAACGGGTAGGTCGACCGGGTTAGGACCACGCTCTCATTTAATACTAGCGTAAAATAGCAGCTTAATGCTACTGTGTTTCGTAAGGTGAGTGTAGAGAAACAGAGACCCTTTGTACTAACTAGTTTTCAGGGCTGGCAACGCATCTGAATTTTGATTTTTAATTGAAGATAAATGTAGATAATATAGATGTCTATGGGCCCCAGCATCCACTTACCAACAGGTGGACTGTGTGCTAGTTTGTTACCCTTATTCTATAAAAAAGCGATTCTTAAGAATTATAAAATTCGCTAAATTGCCTTAGCTTATTCCAAACGTCTATAAAATGACCAAGATATGTCTGGGTGTCCACAGTTTCAGTAAGGAGGTAGTCACATATAGTAGTTAGGACGTGCAATTAACTACGTTTTTATTTTGACGATTAATGTTGATAACTACCAGTTTATTTTTTCTTTGTTTTATATTACTACACCGGCATCTCGAAACCATCTTAATAGAGAATGCACAATGCAGAAGTTCAGAGGCTTTTGTGGAACCTTATCCGAAACTGATATTATTATGCTCAACGATGTTATGATGTATTGTTTGTGACATAAATATTTAAACACGATTGCTTCACAGATAGTCGTTACGTCTTTTTATACGCACTGTAATTTTTTTCAGTTACTATCAGTCCAGCGTCAGAGATTTGTCACCCCATTTCATCCCATTGTTGCTACAAGAGATGACTTTGGGATATATAAGGAATATCTTATGCCTCCTCTAGATGGTGGTCAAGCTCATTTTCACAACGAAGGCTGCGGCAACGTAATGAGTATGACAAATCTTCACTATAATGGGAGACGTGCCTAACTGTGAATTTTTAAATCGAAGACCACAGATAAAAGAAGAGTAATAGGTCGTAAGTGGATATTTTTTTTAAATAAAAGTTAGGTGATGGACGAACTTGTGTCCACCTGATGGTAAGTGACTTCTGCAGTCCAAGGACACCTGCAACCAGTTTCAATCAAAGAAGGCTACCGACGCGTTATCACCTCTGAGAATTAAAGCGGTATGCCTCACAGTCATTATATTGGATATGTATAGGGCTGCCATCTCTAAAACATGCTCCCAGGACCGGAAGCGTAAGTTCCCCGGATTTTGGAGCTTTCACCCCGGATATTCCAATACTTTTTCATTCACTTACATCTTGATTAAAATATATTTTACTCCGTACTTGATAGAAGAAAAATTTAATTTTAAGCCTCTTTTGCATGAAATAGTGTGCTTAATCGTTCTTGTGACGACGAGACAGAAATACCTAACCCATAGCTATTATTTACATAAATTATGGGAACGGGATCTTATCGAAAATCCGGACTTTTATTGACTACAATTTAAACCCCGCCCGGATACTCCCCAGACGTTTTCCAAACTAGGACAAATCCTGGAATTTCCCGATGGATGGCAGCCCTAGCTATGTACACTTAGCGTGCACGAGAACTAGTGCACATACTGCTGCTGGGCTTCAGACTCAGGTTAGACCGTGGCACCTAACCAGATGGACTGCTACGCAGAAAAGAAATCCTACAACCTAGAATTGGCCTAGGATTGTAGATCTTTTACGATGTAAGGAGGTTTGGTCGTCAACGAATGACCATCAGAGCTTACAAGATATCCTGCATTTTGTGAGGAATTCTCGTAGCATGTTTGCGTATTTATTTATATGCTAGTTGGTTGGTTGATCATTGATAAACCAAAAGTTGGATCAAAATCCGACCTAACGCTAGATTGTGAGATTGGGATAGGTATCTCGATGGTTAATCTAGAAAAGACCACCTTATATCTTTTTTTCATTTATTATAAGATTACTGTTAGCCAATGACCAACTAAAATAACAAACAATTGGTGGCAAATTTTGATAAAACCTCAGATGACGAACCACACAAAGACTATTTCACTCTTGTCTTGAAGATACCCAGATTGTAATCAAATGAAAAGACAGACGCCGGCAAATTTTGCACTAGTTCGCCGTAAACATTACGAAAGAGGAAGCAAACCGTCTTATTTCAGACAGTACTAAAATGAAGGAATAAAGCAGGAAGAGTTTTGACCAGTGTTGCTATATCAGCGCATTTGGTTTTAGATCTGGTGCAATTCTATTTATATAGAGATTTTTTATAAATATCTACGTAGATATTTAAAAATATCAAGTCGATTATAATTTCTTAGCACGTAGATATTTCAAAAAAGCGCTATAGACCCTAGAATCGTACTAAATCTTGCGCTAAATGCGCTGAAACGGCATCCCTGTTTTGATCCCATATTTACACACTATGAATCGTAACATTTAAAATGGTAAGGCTACGTTTCAGCTTTATTATGGCACTGTATACCTGAAGCATAAATGTGCAAGCTCGGAAAAGGAATAAAAAAAACAAACACCTAAAATCTTCCAGTGTAAAGCAATCGCATGATGTTGCTGTTTCGTATGTTGAGTGTAGACAATGGAAGACCCTTTCAGCTGGTGTTCCATTAAATGATAAGTACAGGGTTATTTTTCAGAGTATACTAATTTTAAACTTATGTTCAAATATATAAATAATAATTTAACGTTATTGCAGTTTTTGAAAATGCGAGTAAATCTAGCTTCTACTTTTATTTGAAATTGTCCCAAATTGAATGTGGTTTATGGCGAACTCACAGATCGACCCTTGCGAATGTGTCCGCACTAAAATTAGTTAAAATAATACAACGCATTTTGAATTTAAAAGATAAAAAGGTCAAAATGTTTGAGATTTTTTTAACTAATTTTTCTTCACCATTTGGCTATATTACTTATTATGAACCCTCTCTGCAAATTCGACTGGTTATTGCGAAATAACCCCACATAGACCACGGTATCTACTTCCGTACGGTAACAAATTATTGCTTGTATCTTTGTTAGAAAAAAAGAGTAAAGTAAAAGCCTATATACATTCCACAGCCAGGCATAGTCTTTTATACGGCTGAAAATATAAAAGCCACGTTGTCTCAATGGTGTTGGCGAACTTTTTTTATTTCTTAGACAATATAAGTTTCCTCGCGATGTTTTCCCATAAGTTGAGCATGAGTTAAATGATCACTTAAAAGGACAATTTACTTTATTTTATATAACTGCTGGTGAGTATCAAACTCAGTAAAACATTAGACTTTAATCTCACCAAATTTTACGTTTTAATTACAAATCACCCAGGCGTAAATTCAGTTAAACAAAGTTTGAGCTTCATGTATTACTTTGCGAAAATAATCGTACATACGTAATCATGTTTTGGATGTGTAAATTTTTAACTAAAACGGTTGCTTTGTTCACTCATAACTACGCAAGGTAAATACGGTTAATGGTTGAGGTAATGTGGGCTTTACGTAGCCAGTTGCTTGCTTGCTAACGATTCTTGTGTGCGAACTTTCCAATTAAAAATGTATGTTAAAAATTGAATATGTTTACCAAGATTTCATATACTTAAGTCGTTTAGCCGGCCTGCAAGGAGTGTGAAGAAAAGGTTTTTAATGATAACGCGTTGTGCTAGATAAGCGAGATTTAAACAGCTGCAGCCCGGACTAGACTTTATGATGTCCTTTTTTATTCTTGGAACTTGAGAGTTCTTGACAAAGGGTTCCCGGGACTCTCAAATGTTCGAGAAATTTATAAAAATAAAATTGCAACAACAACTTAAACTAAGATTCTGTTTATGTCATATTGTTTACAGAATAAAACATAAAATGATCAAGTTTGTCAGAAAGCGCTTCTTTCGAAGCTTTGTGAATGTTGGTATTCCACAAAGCTGCGTGCTATCGGCTACCCTGACTTTTCTACATATCAATGATATGTTCCATACTAGTAACATTAATTGTTATGCAGATGATGATGCTTTAATAAAGAGAAATATTACTAATATTTTTGGGAATAGGTCGTCGAGTTCTGGAACAACATTTTGTTTGAAGTCGAGTCTTATATATATTAAACAAGGACTAGGATTGGAGGCGACAAAATCTCGTCTAGTAGCCCCCTAAAACGCGTTTGTGCATTTAAAAATAACCTTTTTGTGCTATCTCCTCAATTTGAGCACTCCTCTTGCTGGCTCAGCCAGCGTCGGAATACTTGGAGTCGACATTTCGAGTGATTACAGATGAACAGTAATTTGAAAGAACAAGCTAAACTGTAATCGAAAAAGCTTGGTGTGCTCAGTTGATCGAGACGGTATTTCTTGCCAGCCTACCACTTGCAACTTTACAAAGCGTAAATTAGACCTCATATAGAATACTGTTCTCCAAGTATAACCATGACCAAATTAAGATCAAGTTCTGTTCGATCGGCTAGATCCACTGGCCTTGCGAAGAAACGTTGCACCTCTGTGCATCTTATATTGCTTGTACCAAGGGAAATGCTCAGAAGAATTGCTCAGAAAAATTCAAGATACCTACATACCGAATTCCACCATTCTAAACTACGATAGAACTCGAAATTTCACCCTCATAATCTCGATAGTCCGATGGTTAGCAGTTCACTACTGCGCGGAATTTGCCGCCTCGCATCACTATAAACGGAATTTACTAAGGCCTGCGGTTTTTCCGGACCGATATGAGTTAGCGAACTTCTAGAAAAAAAAAAAACAATATATGTCATCATATGTATATTATTTTTATCACGATCTATCTAATAACACTACTGTATTATTATATTGGGCATAACTTAAACGATAATTTCATCTAGTATTGTTCATAAAGCATATTACATGTTGATCCGAGCTTCAACAAAATCAAATTAAATTCAGAGCTTTGAACACGGTGGCTTTTAAACAAAGTGAATTGTTATGAGAACATTTTAGTATTCTCATTAAAATCTGTTTGTAGCACATAACCTACGGCTAAATTTGCTTTGATATAAATAGCAAAATATGTAATTGTATTATTTTACCACTGAAAATATAGAAATAGCGTTAAATGACAACTAGCAATATACAAAACTTAGGTGTTTGAGGGAAAGTGGCTAAGATGTCCACTCTTGTACGTATTTGGCTTACATTGGGCACAAAATGTAGCAATGCAGCCAGTTTTGATTAAATTTTTGTTATTTTTATATAAGTATAAATGTTACGTAATGCCTTAACCTAAAATATGTATTATAATATTGTAAATATACAGCATTACATAGTAGGTATAATTAGTTGTAAGGTTTGCTTATTTTCGTTATAAGAACTTTTAGACTGTAGTTACGTTAACTATATTTTATTGAATATAAATAAACTTACACATAAATGTGTGTAATTGTTGATTGGTTAAAAAACTGTGGACTACTAGTATTTTGAACAGAGAGCCGTAATAGCTCAAAAGTTATCTTGGTTCTCGCGCTACCATTAAAACTCTTATTTGCAATTTTTAGTGTTTAGTTACCTAGTGCCCAACAGTGTAGTAAAACAATCAGAAATCCCTATGTACATGTCAGAAAATATAGGCTAACTAACTGTCCTAATTACTCCAATAGATAATTGTATAATAACAACAATAAAATTGAATTGTAAATATATACATATACAAATAAATAAAATTGAAGTGTTTGTTTGTAATGTCAACTTAATAACAGCTTTTTGCTAAATGCATATGAAAGTAACGGTACTTATAACAAAAAAAAGAGTAAACAGTACTAACAGAGGGAGTAGTGGCGCTCCTAGTTTTGATTCGCATTCAAATATTTTTGACATTTATTCTTCTCAACTCATGGTAACTCAATTTTAACTCAAAATTATAGTAGTGTGTTACTACGCTTACAGTGATTATAGCGCTAACCTAGTAAACCTTAAACCCTCTTTACAACTTTCATGTACAACCTTTGGATAAATTTAATCCTATCCATAAACTTACGTAATATACTATTAAAAGTCTTATAACTTTAACAATTTTAAGTCAAACAATACTACAGTGGCAAGAATATAGATTTCAAAAGAATAAAAACAAACCAACGTTAGAACTAAGAGAAATATCTCTCCTAACAGTTAATCTTTGAGGATGGCATATATTCGGACTGCTGGTGTGCACTTGATAGGCTATGATGATGAATAATGATGATGAATAAACAAAACAAACAGCCCAATAATGAAACCCAATAAAGATACCACTCTGGTTTTCAATAGATGGTAACATTATACCCAGACACGAGACGCGAAGCATCGTCAAGTTTGCGAGACCTTTGGTTCTCTCCACAACGGTAGACGCTCATATACAGCAGTGAACTTTTAAGAATTGATAATGAAGAACGAACAAGATGATGAAGTAGCCTTTATGCTTGTAGATTAAATTAGGGATTAATTGAAACAGAGCATAAATTGAAAATTGAACTCACCTCGTTTACTTCGTGAGTGCAATAGGCGACATCGTCTTGATACTTCTGCAGATGCACGTGGAGCGCGCTGGCATCAGTGGCCTGCATCACAGTGAGCGTTGGATATGCTAGTTAGTGTAAAGTTTGGAGAAATGGTGGTATAAATAGTGCACGCAAATGGGACTAGGCGATCATAATTCAAACTAAATAGTACACACAACTTTTTTGCTTTTGATTTGAGAAATATTTGTGACTCATACAAATGATCACCAAGTAATAATTTCTCTTTTGTGTACGTAATAGAGCCACGCTGCAGGTATATTATGGTTGTAGCACGAATGGGTCGGCTCGGAAAGGACCACGCTTTCACAAAATACCAGCGTAAAATAACAGCTTAATGCTGCTGTGTTTCGTATGGTATGGTGAGTGTAGAGAACCGAAGACGCCTTTTACTGGATACGAGGCATTCCATCTCACTTCTCAGGGTGACAAAGCATCTGGATTTTGGATCTTAAATGAGGATAAGTAAAAATATCTATGGGCTACAATATCCACTTTCCATTACGTGAACTGAGCTACTTTGTCACGTCACCGTTATTCTATTAAAAAAGAGAATTCCCTGCACCATATCATCCCGTAAATGTTGTAAGAGGCGACTAAGGGCATGAAACAGGATATGGACTAAAAAACTTTGGTTACCAACCTGCCTTACAAGCGTGGCAAATATGGCAAATATTTCCCCTACTTACGAGAAAATCTATAGGAAAGACCAATGTTCAGTAGTGGACTATTGATAGGCTGTGATCGCTGTTATGAATGAACAATTAATGAATATAAAGCTGTTCTTGGATTTATATTACAGGAGTACACGCCATAGATTATTTTATTTTACGGGAGTGCTTCTCATTGAACTTGTTATTAGTAATTATATTTGTTGATGCCACACAACTTACATGTAAACATTCTGTTCAAAAACCGAACTTCATACGGAAATTTACCTACAGATATTCTTTAGATATACTGTATAATTATTTATGATAAAAAATATTATGCACGTGAAATATTAATTTAATAATTATGTTAGATATGAACAAACCATGATAGTCTGGATCTGAATTACAATGGTGCTGACAACCAGGAAAGATATCAGCTGGGCGAAGGTGCGGTTGTTGTGTAAACGCTGCGAGATCTTCAGGGCTCGGGCGGACGTGTGCTAGTTAATATAAATAAATCAATTGTATTAAGTGCAGCATTTCCAACATATATTGTATATGCTTGTTTTATATATGTCCATTGTTTAACTTTTATTTCCATATTTGTTAATTTATAAACTAAAACTTACTTTGAAATCAATGCAGAGTACGAGATATGTCGAGGCAAGAATGATAAAGCCGCAAGCTACAATGGTTCCAATAACGACGGAGGTGCTGAAAGAAAATATATTTATTGCACATATATACAGGGAAGGACATTTTGATGAATGTAAATAAAATTGATGGTAAATTAAATTACCTTTCATTTCATATATAATTTCCATAAAGTTATCAAATAATGTATCATTAATTTTATAAAAGTTTTATATATATATATATATATATATTTAGATTACAATAGATCTTTTAGGTCGCAATAATATATATTATAATATATATTTAACGAAATAGCACTTACTGACTGACTCATTACAAGATCCTTAAATCTATTATACACCCGATTTATTTGTTTAGTATTGTCACTCATTTCACAACTTTGATGCTCACTAAGAATGAATTTTACAATTGTCCCATCAAAAAAAAAAAAAAAAAAAATAGGTTCCGCAACAAAAATCATCGTCAAAAGTGTCACCCTCATCAGACAACAAGGTGCATGGCATTCCATCGTTGTGGGCATCGTTAGTATATACCAAGCATTCCGACGGAGCGTTTCAGTTTGTCATCTATAATGTATATAGCCTGTTTGCTTAGATTTGTGTCGCGTCGCCTTGGCACGTGCTACATCTTGTCAAAGGCGCGGGCGCGACATCAAAGGTCACCGCGTACGGCGTACGTCCGCAGAAGTATTTGGTATTTTAAAACCAAGCGCCGTTGTAAAAGGTTTTTGCTATCTAATTTGTGCTTAGATTTATATTAGTATGTTATTGCAATAACTATATAAAGAGTAGAAAAAATTTATTAAAAACATACTAAAAATAATGAAATAAAAGCTAAATAATAAGTGCGCCTCCGGGTGTACCGACACTATCTTAGCGAACAGACTATACAGCATAGGATCGGTATGCTGTATAGTCTATTCGCTAATTTCGATAATAGTAGTGAGTGTCTTCAAGTGCGATTGACCACTAGATAAAATGATAATCAAATTTTAGCTACAGAAATTGAAAATAAATATACTATTGAGCAGCTACTTGGAACAAACTTGGAGTAAATGAAACACCAGACGAGATAGTTTATTTAGGATGTTGTGTGCGCACAAATGACAAATTGGTGGAAATTGAGCGAAAATATTATGACATGGAATATGGCGCAGATTTTTTATCGTAACGCAGAATGAAGAGCTTTACGGTTTTTGCCACCTCTTTTCTTTTCGCAACTTCTAAGCGAGCTAAACGTGGGCAATAAATAATGAATATTTCAATGAATTTATCAAAATTAACGAATGATATACTATAAGTTGCTGTGTATGATTCGGTAGTTTTGATAAATTTATGAAAAGGAAAAAGGAGTTTCACTTTGCCATAAATTATAGATTTGTAAAACGTAAAATACCATTTAAATAATAGACTTTAATTTGCAGATAATTTTTAAATAAAATCCTAAAATACCTGTTTTGTTTGTGTAAAATATTTTGAATTATACATTAGATACTTACACGCCGAAGATGAGAACCTGCACGATGACAACAGCAAAGTATACTACCAGAGAGCAGATAAAATACACCTTTAACATCCTGTCCCGTTCCGCTGTGTACTGTGAAATAAGGAGAAATGTATATTCGCAACGAATTATCAGTAGTTACACTAAAACAAGTGCTTTCGGGTAACAAAAGAAATTGTAAAACGGATAAATGTCACCTTAGGCCTTAGTGTAACAAACAACACAGTATGTTATTTTCTTAAAGAACTATTATGCGACACATACACTGGGTGACTTTTTAATGTCTGGAAAATAATATGGTGATTTTTGTAAGTGTAAAAGAAGCTATCCACAAAAGTATTTATAAAATATAACTGATAATGGAAAATTTCCTAATAACAAAACAAATACATAAAAACAATTAATACTATAGCGTTGACGTAAAACTAAAAATAGGTGATAACGAGACGCATGCACATTTCTTTCGTTAGGCATTAATCGTCGTTATGTAGGTACCCATGTTATGTAAGAGCCTATACTACCTCAGCTAAAATTCTAATTTCGCACCCACTTCCCCTTTAATTGTTCATACTAACCCTCACTGTACGAAAAGCTTGTACAATGCGAGATCAGCTTATACTGAAAATTTTCTCTGTAATATCGCCAAAAATATTAGGTTCGTCCTGCTACAGATGCCACAGCAGACTGATGGAATCATTGAACAAATTGAAAATTATAGCACTATTACCGCGTGCAAAACAAGAGACAGAAAGAGAGTGTGCTCGCTTAGAACAAAATAACGCAAGCGCCAAATCACATAATTGCTAATTACGAGAAGACCACGTAGAAAAATAAAAAAATAAATCGTCAGGATCTGAGATAATATTATTATCTATCATTACGTTAAAAACATCATTCAATTCCATAAAGTTTCAGAGATCTAACTCAAAATAAGTGCAAAACGATGTTTTTTCGTATTTTTTTCTATCGAATATTTTTTTATCGAATCGTGTTTTCGCTTAAACTGATTTGAAGATTATAAGTCCAAGTTTAATGTGTCCAAATAGCAAACTCTTAGATCTTATAGATACCGAAATCCAGATCGCTCAATAACACCAAAACAGCACATATGGACTCTTAAATTTCGAAGCATGTCTCTATCACTTTTTTCTATTATACGCTGCTTTAAATCGCTAACACTTTATGCTTTTTTGTGTAAACTAATCGTTTTAACTCGGTCCATAAATAAAAGTCCCAATTCACAGGTCAACCGCAACTTATCCACCTATCACCGAATTGGCTGTCCAGATGGCGCGCACAGATCGTTCGTAATGAGCAAGATATCCATCGTGCTGGAAGTACATTCCTTGCAGATGGCTCAAGGAAACTTTTCTCAACATTGTATCGATGACGGAACGTATCATTTGCAGATAAGTTATTCCCGTTAATTGACCTTTAAACCATATTGGACCAATGATATAATCGTCAATAATTGCCGCCCAAACGTTAACACAGAAACAAACTTGATATGAACATGTGCGTTGATTTTGTGTGGGTTTTGGAAACCCACTCGTTGCATCGTCTAAGTTTTTACCAGGCAAGACATAAAATTTGCTAGCTACTCGATATAAGAGTATTAGTAACTATCAGCGAACGGCCGATACACATGCTGAAACATAAACAATACGTCGTCACGCCGTAGATAATCACAGGTGACTGAAAAGAAATGAGATCGTTAGCGGGAACAGCCTTGCGCCTGCGACCCTGTGAAAGAACAAGGACCTTCATCCTTATCCTTTGTTTGGTGCGGCGAGTGCGTTACAAATTCATTGTTTTATTCGCTCGTAAAGTAGGGTGCGTATGATTACTAATTAATTTGGATAGTTTTTATTTGATTTACTAATTTAGTTAAAAAAATGTTTTTAAGTTTTTAGTGTCGAAAGTTTATATTAAATTAGTAGTATTTAGTGGTAGATCAATTTCATATTATAATAATGTGAAAAAAATTGTTAAATATCAGTGCTATAGATTTCTATTCCATTCACCTGTTACATCCTATTTTTTTCCAGACGGTAAAAAAATCATCCAGTATAAATTCCGATAGTATAAATTTTAATTTGGATGTAGAGTACTAAAAACAGTCTGACGAATAAAGCCTGTATTTAATTTTGCGATATTACTGTTTACACAAATTATTATTGGTGCTTTTGTCACGAAAAACGACTTACAAAATGTAACGCTTTCACTCAAATTTCAATTTCCTTTAGCAAACAATTTTTCGTGAGCATGAATACATGTATTCTCACGAGTCTATTAAACGCTTTATCTATAATCTATATGTTAGGGCTTATCCAATGTTTTAGTAAGTTTCTTGTTTCTAATAAGGACTGTTGTGTTTATTGTCAGTGTACAGTGTATTATTGGTTTCATAATTAAAAAGAAGCAAATTTACATAACTAGAGTACAACATTTTTAGCTAATTGACCTTAATTTTTAGCATAAACTATACTAGCGAATGGAAGTGAATTCGAGATATTGACATAGTTTCTCCATTTCGTTATGGATTGTGAGTATTTTCGACGACAAAACGTTCTATTTGAACACAAGTTTGTTTTGCTATAGCTACATATATAAAAGCTGATATTTAATACTAAAAAAAGAAAAAAATTGCGTGAAAGTAGATTGACAACTGTTTTTGGTTTTAAAAGAATTTCAATAAAACCTCAGTTCCCTTTCGTAGCAAAAGACACGATGCTAGAACAAGTTAGTGTTTATTGTTGCCGTAATATTTTTTTAATCGCTTCATATAAATAAAATGGAAATTAATGGAATACGTTGTAAATGAAATATACAATAATAGAAATGGGCCTTAATATTTTATAATAGAGGAATAAATAGGTTTGAGTAGACAAACCCTTATGTCAATTGACAAACTTTTATAAGCCATCGAAAAGATTTTTTCAAACAAAAACGTATCGCGCCTACAGGAGCACCAAAACCTAAATGTTGTAGTTTCAAGTAGCTAAACATGTTATTTGTATTTTTTTAAATATAACCCAATTTAATTATTTAAATTGAAATGAGACGTAAACTTACAGTCCACTTGACGGTAAGGAGCTGCCACAGCCAGTGGACTCCTGCAACTATCTTAAAACAAAAAGGACTACAGATGCGTTGTCACCAATGAGGACTAGGATGGTATTGGAATGCCACTCAGCCTGTAATTATACTGGCTCAATACCCTTCAGGCTAGTGACGTCACTGCAAGCACCGCCATTTGCCGTCAGAAATAGGTAAGAGGGAGATCTATCCAGATAGATCCATAAGCTGAAAAGGAGTCCTCAGCTGTACATAGAACTCTTCTATAGTAGGATGGTTAGCTGCATAGCGGATATCTAGTGCTTTAACGCCATTACCTGTCACCGGTCTGGATATATTCCATACAATATTATTATATGCTGGTTCTTCACAGAGGTTTTTTTTTGAACCAGTGCAGTGGTAAATTAAAAAAAAGTAACTTTCAATAAGTATTATTTGTAATCTGTATTGAATTTAAAAAAAATCTGTTTCTATTTATTAGCATTATACTCAGTGAACGCATTTAAAATATGGAAGTATTACTTCATGGGAATTAATCGTGAAAAATGGCACAATATTTCAAACAAACTATTGTAGTTCCATCGAAGACAAGCTGACATTTTTTTCACAATCCTCCTGATGGTAAGTGTATGCTATGGCCCATATACATCTACATTTATCTCTGATTAAGAATCTAAATGCAAAATGCATTTTAACCTCTGAGGTCTAAGATGGAATGCCTCGTTTCTATTAAAAGCAGTC
The DNA here is from genome assembly GCA_036936625.1 of Parnassius smintheus behrii. Lineage (NCBI taxonomy): Eukaryota > Metazoa > Arthropoda > Insecta > Lepidoptera > Papilionidae > Parnassius > Parnassius smintheus. The sequence goes on along the minus strand of JAUPFT010000016.1, from coordinate 13,427,573 downwards.
TCCGGTTCTTTACACTCACCATACGAAACACAGCTGCAGTAACCTGCTATTTCACGCTGGTATTCTGAGAGGGCGTGGTTCTTCCCCGGTCGAACCGACCCATTCGTGTTATAATCATAATATAGATGCAGCGTGGCTCTACCACGTTTAAAATGTTCCTTTTATTTCGATTGTTATTGGTTTTAATTATCATAACAAATATTATACGACGCCATTGTGGCCGTTACTCATCACCAGGGACATTACATGTAATAAGATGCAGTGCAAACTATTTGTTATTTTTTTATTTATTTAATAACAACCTTTTTTTTACATATGTTCATTGATTCCCTGGTCTCTGAGCTAGTGTAACTGTGTTTCAGGAACCAGTTCCTCCCCTTAAAGTTAGCCTTGTCAAAAGGTCAATTTCTATATAATAATAATAATTTTGTTATTTAGTAAGTTAAACAAGTACAGAAATATAAATAAGAAATAGAAATAATGTTATTTTAAGCGCTTGTTTTGTGTGTGTGTGTGTGTGTGTGTATGTGTGTGTGTGTGCGCGTGCGCGTGTGTGTATGTGTTCGTGTGTTGGTGTGTGTGCGCGTGTGTGTTTATGTGTTCGTGTGTTGGTGTATGTGTAAGTGTGTGAGTGGGTGTGTGTGCTTTGGAATATATGTGTGTGAGTATTGCTTGTGGTAAACCTACGGCATAAGTGCTTCTGTGCTGTCATAATCAAGATTCTCTAACCACACTCTGATCCTTGCCTTTATTTGGTGGTTGCTGTAATTATTTGAGTTTAATTTAAATTCCTAAAGACCCCTAGAACAAGAAAAATTTAATAAAAATACTTCTTGTTCTAGGGGTCGGGTATTTGAATGTCCTTTTCTTTGCAATTTTGATACATGATGCAGTTATACGATGGTACCTTCGTATGCATGATAGATAAAAAGTTTTCTTACGCTTAGTACTCAGGGTTTTTCATACACTAGTGTAGTTGGATAACGAAATGGAAGCAATAGCATTACTTTTCAAATACATCGTTGGGCACGTTCAGCTTCGACAAGAATTGTCTTACAAGCCCCGCCCCATGAACAGATATATAACTATAATTGATCAGTATTACCATAGTTACGATATATGAGTTATAATCGTTTGTAGCGTTATTAGTAATGCATAAATACTGCAGCTTAATTCGTGTTGTTTTGAAGCGATAAATGCTACCTAGTTTTATTAGCGTTAAATTAAAAAAAACATTATAGGTGGTAGAGCCACGCTGCAGCTCTTTTGTTGTTGTAGCACGAATGGGCCAGCTCAACCGGGGAAGAACCCAGCTCTCACAGAATACCAGCGTGAATTAGCAGGTTAACGCTGATGCGTTTTTTATGATGAGGGTGGAGAACCGGGAACCCTTTTTACTGCATACGATACATTCCATCTTAGTCCTCAGGGGTGACAACATGGAATATTTTAATACATACATAATAGAACGAAGGTGTGGGCGGAGCCCGTGTAGCCACTAAAATGCCACAACACCTCAATTCACACGTATAAATGTCAACACGAGATGTGTTTTGACGTTACAATCGTTTCCAAATTACGCATGCAAATTATTTAAAAAATGCCAAATTGCACGCTATTTGCAAATAAATATGTATTAAAATTCGTCTGTCAACACAGCAAATCGGGTTCGTAATAGTGATTAACTGACTGATAATACGACCTAATTGCTTGTAGTGTGCTCCCGGCGACGCGGAACCTTGGTACAAAATAAGGTTGACAGCCATTTTATTGTGTATTATAGTATTCTATGGGTGACAACGTATCTGCATTGTGATTCTTAATTGAGGGTAGATGTAGATGTCTACTGGCCACCGTAAGTTGGATTGCGTGCTCGTTTGTCAACTTAATTCTTAAAAAAAGAACAGTTTATCGGAAGCCATCAAAACTTTTTTAGCATTTCCATTGTCATAGATACTTTTTACGACACTTCACAAGATGTCCCCACAGTTTTCAGTTTAAATAAAATAAAATTTTGGAGTTTTATTTAAAAATTTCTTATTTTTTTTCTTATTCCTCAGACATGAAGGTTTCCTCACGATGTTTTCCTTCACCGCCGAGCACGTGGTAAATCAGCACTTGAAATTGCAAATAACAATTTCATTGGTGCCGGCGGGATTCGAACCCGGGAGCTACCACGGCTCTTATTAAAATAATGACTAAAAATAAAATAATGCGGTAGCCAACACCATTGCCAAGGATAACAACTACGGAAAACCCCTATGTGGCGATCTATGAGGGAAGACTATGTTCAACAGTGGATTTTAATAACTTGTAACGGTAACGGTGGTGTAAATTTAAAAATGGACTCGCATTGTATGCCATAATTTTATAAGTTTTTAATTTACAAATTTTTCCTTTGATAAAGTTATGTAATATTTATCCGCACACACAATCCTTTAGCATGATCGACTATATAAAAATTTACGATATGAAAATTGACAGGATAATGATATTTTGGAACATTATTTTTCCTATCGCGTTGCGGATTGAAAATGATTTCATTTCTCTACAGTTTTCTTTTATCTCTTTTTAACCGTTGACCTGTTGCATAAAGTATAAACTATATAATGTTCTATTTTACAAATACCTTGCGTTCGAGTTTGCTGTCGCGGAAGGTGAGAGTGAACGGTTGGCAGTGTTCAGCGCGCAGGCGATCAATGGAGCGGGCGTCGATGGCTTTCATCAGGTATTCATTGACTTCGTCCTCAGGCTTCTTATTCTCGCTGCTGGTATCGATCCTATAGATACAGTGAAACAGAAGATCAAACGTTTACAAGTTAAGTTTACAAGATTAGTAAAATGCGTCCTGCTATTTCAATCTCAAATTTAACACGATTTAAGTGAACAAAGAATCTTATTGTATATTGTGGCATTTTCATCATAATAAATCCCTTGTCTCGCGCTAGAAATGCCACATACCACGGTTCCGTGCACACCCGATCCACGATCCAGCTGCGTACATTAACTTCGTGTACCTCTCAACAGGTCGTCTTGTAACATATGATATAATATTTCCATGCCATTTTAATATGTGTAAGCATAATATATTGAATGCAGCGTAATTTTAAATCTGTACTTTTAAATACCTGTGTAGTTTCCTTGGCATTTGGTCGAGGGCTTACACTACAATGTCTAAATTTGTTGAGTATTATACTCCAATGGATTGATGAAACTGCACAATGTCAAAAAAATTCTAAATAGCTGCCTAAAACTGCATTGTTAGAACGATGAACTTTGACTTCAAGTTCATTCCGAACTTTTATCGTACGACAAAAGGAAATAATGTTAGAACTGGCCGCAAGGGGATGTCGTAGCACTTAATTGAAATTGAAAAGTTGTGAGCTCCGTACATTTTTAACGAGATCGCTGTCTTAAAAAAGAAAACAAATCTGCGAAAGTCTTTATCCGAATGAAAGGAAAGTAAATTATATTTGAAACGAAATTACAATTTTCACGAATTTTTCGGTAAGATAGTAATTTTTGTTAAATTTTATTTTTATCAACTCTTAATAACAGCCGAATGTTTAACAATAATCTGTGTTTATTTATAGGATGTTTATGCAAAATACTTGATAACTTTTCGAAAAGTAATTTTAAGCAGAAATATTTTATCGGTCTCAACTTTGAATTGTTCGTAGAGTATAAGGTAAACTAACAAAAGAAAGTTTCATATATACATACCCAAATACATCCATTCTTGAAAGAGTACAACGAAAATTGTATATGAAGCTAAAGATCTCAGTCGTTTATGATGGATTATTGACGACGTTTGGGCGGGTGCAATTTATTGATTACTAATTTAATTTTAATATCAACAAGCTACCTTGGATTTATTTTATTTTATTTTTTATAAAATAACGTTGACTGATAGACGAAAAGAGTGTGTAAGAAATGCTGCCAAATGGTGTAAAATTTACTTAATTTTTTTTGATATTCGTTAAAAAATTGATCATAAGCTTCTTTATGTCGTTGTACGTGGCTTGGTAAGTAAGAGTACAGCCAAATGGCAGAATAGTTAAGTTATTCTGTAATCTGTTGCTGATTTCTAGACAGCTATTTTTGTTTAGTTTATTAGTTTTCATAGTGTAATATAGTATGCTAATTTACTTGTAAGATCCTCTAATTGTGTTGATTCCGTATATTTACTACAAAAGTCAACGCCACGTTTGTTAGAAAATTTTAAAGAAAATATTGCACAATCAAATATTATATCCATTAAAATTTATTAAAGAAACAACCTACTGGGAACAAGTCTCCTTTAAGAGGGTTTGCACTTAGCAAGGAAGAGTGCGTCGCGCTGTTCTAATGCGTATTTGCTTTATGTACGATGTAGAGTGAGCGGGGGTAAGACTAAGGTTTTCTACCAGACAGCAAAAAAAAAAAGGTTTTAGTGAAGAATCTGTTTGCTCTACATTTGAGGTGTAAATTATACTGATATGACGATAAAATAAACCTTTATATGATTACAAACATTTTCGTATAGGCGTTTTTAAAACGGTAATAATGAATCAGAATCAAAATAGTTTATTTGTCAAACATAGGCTTAAACATTTAAGGTCTTGTGAGGGTCACAATTATTAGTACGCTATGTTTTGTCTTAAAGACATACTAACAAATAATTTATTGCTTCAAGGAGAAGAGTCACAAAAAATTGAAATTAACGTAAAGAAGCCGATAAACAAAGTAAAATAAAAGCATCATTATGTTGACTCCAGTGACTATTCCAGCAAATCAGTAAATTACAAAGAAAGCAAAGATCACCGATGTTTCAAATCTGCTAAAAACATTATGGAGAGCAAAGGAGAGATATAGAAACATAAGCGTTTTATAAAATAGTGGAACCCGGAAGGTCTTATTAGCAAGGAGATATTGACGAGTATACAACAGAGATACCAAGTGACGTTCATGAGGACGGCTTTGTGGATATCAACTTAATAGTATGATTTAACTTTTTGTGTTTACCTGGTTTTCAATGTAGAACAACTAACTAGTTTATTTTCAAATTGCATTATTAAGTAAAATTACCCTTCTGCATTTTTATTTCCTGACTAGTTATTGTTGCTTAACATTGGCCATTACCATAGAATGACTTATGTTTCAAGTTGTCTCTGTTGCAAATGCCCCTATAAGGTTAAGTTTCAATGTTTACCATATTTAAAATTCAAACCTGTTTTAATCTTTTGTTGCCATGGTAGTAAATAAAATCGTATATTACAAAGTAAAGTTGTAAAGTTGTTTCTGTTTCAAACTTTTCTTTATTTCTGCAAAATTTTAGTGATACGTTTTAGCGGGATTCGCAACAATTTTACACATATGTATTTTATACATATTTACTTGCAGTGGCAAAATCTGTGTTTAGCAAACATGAACTGTTTTAGCTTTTGTATTCCTATTTCGTAAGGAAGCTATGCTTATCGAGATACTACACAGTGATTGTCATGCTTCAGTGATAGTTTTACTCCACCTCACCTTATGTATGTATAATTTTCAGAATAAATATTGTGCATCGTTAAACATCGAAAATAATCGTATTGTACAGTAATTTAGCCTTAAAATCACTCGTAATTTCAACTTTATCAAAATAATAAACAATATAATTCCTAAAAACAGCAATATTTGCAGGCCCGTCGACTTCGTGTGAGCGGCGCAGCAAATAAGTCACTAAATCAGTTATGATTATGATTGAACGAAGAGAGGACGTACACCACCGCTTTATGGTATCATCCAGAGCTGTTATAACGCTCTTGTAGGTTTGCTTTTCGAAGTAAGATTTAAATCTATTTTAATTTTTTTTATATCGGATTCCACATGAAAAATTGTGCTTAAGCTTAAGCTATATACATCTCGCAATAATAATTTGGTAAACTATGCTCTATATTATATACCCTCTTAATTCAGTCGGTCACATGGGAAAGACACATAATACTTATTCTGAAGTACTGTGAAAGAGTGGCATTTACCCAGACGCACTCGTAACCAGAGAAGGATTCCTACCACGTAAAAAATTAACCCATCAGCTAGTTCTTTTTAAAAGTTTTTAATGTAAATAAACATTTCAAATTCGTTATTATTTTTAGGCATTAATTCTAACAAGCATTATTGATATGTTTTTTTTAAATAAAATATGAGTGACAATCAAGCACACAGTCCACCTGGTGGTAAGTGGTTACTGTGGCCGACAGACATAGTGCATCTATCCTCGATTCATAATCAAAGCGAAAACACTTCATCACACATGGAGGACCGAGATGAAATGCTTCGTTACCAGGAAATGGGAACTTCGGTCCTCTACATTCACCGTATGAAACACAAGATTACTCTACTGTTTCACCTTGGTATTCTGTGATGGACGGGAATCCTTGCCGTAATCATATTATATAGCTAAAACTACTACATACGTCTACTACGTAACAACATATAAAAATATACTGTAGTTAATATATGTGTTTATGTTGTATATTACCGTCATCGTCACTACAGCTATTTGCTAGTGCGCGACTCAACATAGGCCTCCTCCAAGAAATGTCATAAAACACTGTTCTGAGTCACCCTGCATCCATCGTGTCAACTTGCTTTACTTAGCTGGTTGTCAACTTTCATCTAGTGCGTATGTTGTATATAATGGGTTTCAAACGATTTAAATCAATTAAGTCCATTAATTATTAGAATAAGTAATTAAGTACTGTTGTTTATTACCAAAACGGCGACGTGATTAATGACTACAGGAGAAGGTAAACGTTTGAGATGTAATACGAGCTTTAAACGTTATATGCCATTAAGTGATAAAAATAAATGAACCGTTGTCTTCCACCTTGATAAGAGTAGATTTGTTTTACGAATGATTTGCTTGTTATTGCTTCTCAAATGGTGTGTCGTTTGCATTCGGAGAGAACGGTTTATATCTGGTCGTACTTGGGATGGAGTTATAGCTTTAAATAAAATCATACTTACTTTGAAGAATGTTTCCCTTGCTGAGATCCGTGACCCATAACGCGCATTTCCTTTGAAATATTTCCGTTGATTGCAAACGTTTGTTGGGGTTTCTTGTCCTTAAAAAGTTTTAGTTTAACGTTAAATGATAATGTTGGCATAATTTAACTAAAACGTTGAGGACGCATATCATTAATTGTGCTGCACTTATTGACGATAAAATTTAATTAAAATACATTAAAAATAAAGTTACTACAAAATGTACGAGTACGTTGTTGTTTATTTCCGTAATCGGCATTTTGATATAAATCCGATATCGAAAACTCAAGTTGTCTAGCAACAACAAACCAAGCTATGCCAAAAATTTCAGTAAGTAATAAAATCCTTAAAGGTTGGAAACGATGTACTCGTAAGAATGGATATTTATATATTTTAACGTCTTATTGACAATAATGCCAATGTAGGAGCAACTAGGGTGCTCCGTACACTCCCGACACATCATGGAAAACGGGTCCCTATCTGCGAAAGGGTGCGTAACAACGGATATTTTAGAACTGATTGCAATGATTTTTTTAACCCCATATTGGAGATGATTCTCTTTAAATGTATGATGAGGAAACTTAAAGCTACTATATACAATTTTTTACTTACATTTAGTTTTGTTTTGTTCAACAATGTAGGTTGTATTCTTTGATTATATACCTGTCTATATAATCAAAGGTTGTATTAATTCATTTTAATAATTCCATCAAGAAACACGATTACAGCTTTATGACAATTATTTTGCATTCCTCTAAAATAGAGTGAGTAATATAAACTCAGCTTATTTTTGTTCATAACCAAAGGAACGGGCATATTTTAAAATTTTGTTTATGTCATATCGTTACAGGATTCATTGTGATTCACAACGTGTCAGGTTGATAACAGTTTGTTTTGATGTTAATGCAATAAATACCTTGTTATTGTGAAACTTCACTTACTTCTTTATTTAATAGTAAAAATAAAAAAAATATTTGCTCCAAAACTTATAGCATTTTTGCCTATTTACAATAACATTTTAACAATTTAAACCTGTAAAGCCACAAGGTGCGTTAGTTACATATGGATGTTAGAAAAAAAATGTTTTAAGTTAGTTAAAAAATTAACTAAGTAGTAAAAGCTAAAAGTGGGGCACCGTCCATGTCACTAGAAAAGTTGGCACTCACGGTGTACTAAAAAGCAAATTATCACGTTGATCGCTTGTTGAGCGGACCGTTTTGACCGGAATAGAGAGACGTCGCCGGCAAGCTCATTCAACACAGGGTGAGCAAGCACTTGTAATCTTTTCTTTTTAAAGGTGTTGACTTCTTTTTTGTTATTTGAATTGATTTTGTATACATAATTTTTCTTTAATTTAGACCTATTTAGACATAATTTTTCTCTAATTTAGACCGACTGCACCTACAAAATTAGTTATGAGGTAACCAACACTAAAATTAATTTGAACAAATAAACTAGCCTTTGTGTTTATGTAATTCACCTTTTTATATTGGGTTACTATCGAATTTTGTTATCTGTCAAGACATACAGATTGCAATTATTAAATGTTACATTACTCATTTGCTTTTCTATATGACTATAATAATTATGAAGGCTGTATATAACATAAAATTATTTGATACCATAATAATTGTATTATAATATATGTGATGTAGTACATAATATATGTGATGTGCTTTGGTATTAAAACTATAAATATTTATGGGTCGAATAAAAATTATTTATTTCCTTGGTTGTTTCATTTATTAAATTATTATTTGACTCACCACTCGGCTCGTGTCATCAGGAACGATCAGGTAAGTCTCAATGTTGTGATCTTTCAAGTAAGCGTTACGTTGGCCTCCGTATCCTGGCTCCACCTTGTAGTCGTCGCCAAGGCATCGTAGGGTTTCTTTGGTGATATGCACACGCCTGTATAAGCATATTTTATAATATATATGACTTAAATTACATAAAAGTTTCATGGCTTTCAAGGAAAATACTTAGATTGATAAAAAGTAAGATACTTAGATTAAGAGTTGCGTAATATAAATACAAAAGAGTTTTTAAGGACTATTTATTTTCAGAATTACAAAAGTATCTTGCTTTGTCGCTCATCCGCCTTTCAGGCGGTATAAGGTGGAGTTATGTTGGACTTTCTAGGACTAAATCATGTTTTTCCATCGTTGCCTCTTATTTAATAGGATTTTTATAGGATTTCTTTCGGCAGAGCTCCAGGGCTCTATTCTTCTTAAAAATACACGAAAACACAAGGCGCGTCTTGCCACAAAGCTTTCTTCCATCAACACCTACGCAACGAATCCCTCTGAATACGATGAGGTTAGAAAAATGAGCATACTTAAAAAACTGAAGTAAACAACCAACTTATAGTCCACCTGACGGTATTGGACTTTTGCTGTCTACGGACACAAATGTACACAAGGTAAGGTCGTAGTATCCATCCAGAATAAATACTTGGAAGTATCAGCTTTTCCCGACCCTAGTTTCATAGAATCGCGCTACGGAGTAATACAACGATTAAAATCTTGTATCGATATCCTCAAGCCTTCTTGATAGGCATAATAAAGAAAGGAAGAAGAAAGAAAGATAATTATTCGCCGGTACACTATACACATCACATAAATAAAAAAATTCAGGTGATTAAAACTGAAATTGGGTGTATATCGAGACAGGGAAAAGATTATAACTCATCGTAATGCTGCGGGGTAACCTACAGCGCTGATTATTTTGCCATAACAAACAGGTACGCGCACAATCCATGTGATTGTATTTCTGGAATATATTTTACAGCTACTTTTATAGATTAAAATATTTCAGTGCCTCATAAATATAGTTACATACACATTAAGAGATATACACACATACATACAAGACATAGTACATACAGATTCTACATATATAATAAAATTCCTAAATATATGTAAAAAATAAACGTAACCATAGGTCAGCCAATAAGTTTTGAAAATACACAATAACCACAAACATAATTATATTGCTTAATGATGCTGGAAGAAACATATCTGCTAGAAGATGATGAGATGATGCTGCAAGGTTGAGCTCTTTGTAAGTATATTAAATACTAGAGCGTAATTAAAAATTAAATTTCGAATTACACAAACGTAAAGGAGAAGGAATGTCATTCCATTCTAGTGGCTGCTCTTCTGAAATCTGGAAAAAATGAAGTAATTTTAATTTTAATCTTACCCAGCCACACCACCACTTTCCATGTGGTTAGCGAGCGTTACGTCATTGGACCACACGTCGAATTGCCATTTGCGGAGGCCTAGCACAACGCAGTGTACGCGCCCGGTGTGGATGCCAACACGCATGTTCACGTTCACCGCCATCACTTCACGCACCAGACTGTCAAAAACAAAAAATTAATAGAGAGAGCTCGGCAACCGTTGGGTTGCAGTTGCAACTAAGTTTCTGTTTCTCAAGAATGTTTGTGTTTAGATTTTACATCATAGCAGTACAGTTAATACACACCTGATCTTATTCTATTCATGTTATATCGAATAGGTGAGGATCAGTGAATGTCGTAGTACGTAGGTGCGTAGACGCGTAAAGTTGTGTCACTGTAACATCTTTTATTTAGTTGATATTTCTCGACAATTTTTAGAACTTTTAGTTTTGAACACCATCGATTAAAAGAAAATTATTATTATACTTCTTCTTTAGATTTTTGGAAGCCGTTCTAAGCATACTTTTCTTTTCTCTTTGTTTTCTTTGCAAGAAGTCTTCACAAAACCGGACAGGCGCATTGGTGAGCGCAGAGCTCTTCCACCGGTAATATTGCTTTTAATCAGTATATGCCTTTATTTCTCCCTACCCTTTCATCATCGGATAGTACCATTGTTGTCAGTATTCCACGCATTAGAACCAAATGGCTTAATTTCGTCTTTTAGAATGCGTACAGCTAAGGAGTAGAATTATCTGCCGCCGTCTGTCTTTCAATCAGATTATAATCTGGTCGTCTTCAAGTCACGAGTGAATTAACTTTTGTTACGATAAGACAATGCGATTAAACATTTAGGGCTTCTTCTTATCTATCACAATATCGAGTTAGCATCACATAATGGGCACCCACAATGCCAATATTTCTAAGTTCTATTAAAATATATTTAATGAAAACCGTTAAGTAGAGATAACTTAGTAAATTGAAGTGTAGGTAATTGTAGTAAACTAAGGAAAGTTATTAATAAAGTGACTTATTCTTTGTAAGCTTATACTGCGAAACATTGTTGATGTCAACTCCACGTGGCTGTTTTATGCGCTGCTAAGACATTTAGGGCTTCATCACTACTTTTCATCAAGTGTAATTGTGTTTAAGCACTGGCTTATAATAATTTAAAAAAAACAATAATATAATATAAGTCGTATTTTTGACAGATTTTATAAAACTAGGGGCCTTCCCTAGTTCATTTTTATCATTTATTTAATTACATCATTTTATTTCATTTAGCAGATGGTTGCAAAGTTACAATTAATACCTTTAATAAAATGGATTTCAGCAAAGTAACGCCTGATCCTATCAAGGATTTTTTATATTTTTTTGGGATGTTTATTAATTGTACTTTTGTCATTTCACTTCTCTCTGTTATATGCCGTGTCTGCTTTAAAATAGTTGTACATCAGCCGTAAGTAATTATATAAGCAACATTCTACATAAATGTGCAACGCTGAAAGACATAATAATTTTAAAAAAGCTAGTATTTTCTTAAAACTGAAATGACAGACGAAACTATGTGCATTTCATTGACACCTACGACAACCATCACATAAAGCAGGCTACAGATGTGCTGATGGGGGAGAAGAAGTCTTCTTCCGTGGAGTAGCCGTCATGGGGCGGCCAGCACTGGTAAGGCCGCGATGTATGTGAAAGCGTTCCTGTGGCGCTGCAAATACGCGGCAAAGGTGGAACACCATGGGGTTTTAGGCGGTGCGAGCCCGACATAACCCGTCTTTACCCCCGCGAGGTGGGTATGCGTAGACGTTTCCTCACATATGTGCTGTCACCTCTGAGGATTAAAGTAACAGTAGTAGAAACACGGTTTTATTATTTAGGCAATCTATGGGGGAAGCTTGTGGTCAGCAGTGGACTTTTGGTGGTATATATTATAAACATGTGAATGGAATATTATTTGAAATCTATAGACTATGTTAAACTCTAAAAAAGTATTCGATAACATTCTCATTTACGCCAGAAGTATATTTTTATACGTGGTAGAGCCATGCTACAGTTATATTAGTATATAGTCTTTGGTAGTATAGTTGTAGCACGAGTAGGTCGGCTAGACCAAGGAAGGACCACGCTCTCGCAGAATACCAGCGTAAAATAGTAGCTTAATGCTGCTGTGTTTCGTATGGTGAGTGTAGAGAACCGGAAACCCTTTTTATTGGAAACGAGACATTCCATCTTAGTCCTCACGGGTAACGCATCTGCATTTTGATTTGTAATCGAAGATAGATGTAGGTGTCTATGGGCCGCAGCAACCACTTACCATCAGGTGGACTGTGTGCTCGTTTGTCAACCTATCCTATAAAAATACTAGTGCGGTGAAGAGCTACAGGCTGCAGCATTAAAGCTACGAGTCGTCTGAAACTGCGACTGTAAAACCTCCTGCTAAGCGCAACGATAACGCCAAATCGAAAGTTACTAGATTAAGTTTTAATTTAAGTTATTAGATTTTACATTATAACTTTTAACGGGTCCGGGCTATTCATCATTACATTTCTGAGAACGTTCAAAAAATAATATACAGTAATATTTTATGGTTTTAGTGAATTTTCGAAGTTACAGTATACATTTTGTGTATTCCACTTTCTACTATAACCCTTTTAGCATATCTATATCAAATTATCTTTGCGGAGATCCGACTTTGTCAGCGTTCCAAAAATTTCCTGATGACACGTTTGAGCAATGTATAAATAATCCGTGCTATTAAAATACCATTAATTACTCGTTCATATTAAACAATGTTCTGTTAATAAAACGTATGAAAGGATAAATATTAGGCCTTTACCTATGAAATTGCCGTTTTTTAGTAGTAGTTTATTGATGCTCTTCTTGAAGAAGTCAGCTGAAGAAATTCTTCAAAGGCTTTTTGTATGGCCCCTTCGGTATTGAATTTTTTTCCCGCCAAAAAGTTATTCAAGTTATGTAAAAAGTAGTAGTCTGTAGGCGCAAGGTCTAGTTAGTACGGTGAATGATGGAGAGCTTCAAACCCCAGCTCTTGTAACTTGATAGAACATCTGTTGTGCAGTATGAGGTCGCGCGTTGTCGTGCAGGAGCAGTGTGGACAAGCGATTGACCAAAGCTGGTTGAAAATGTGCAGGCTTCTTGGTATACATCTGCAATAATGCTCATCCCGTTTGGTAATAAGCTGTGGTGAATCACACCGGCGCTAGACCACCAAACAGCGACCATCACTTTTGTAGTGGTAAGTTTTCGCTAAGGGCATTGTTTGGATTCTGATCCAATTAACTTGCTGAGAACTTGCGAATGTCATACAGAATTCATTTTTCCCGATAACGGAAACGATACGGTTCATAATTCCGTCTTTTGTATGCCTGTTGAGCAGTGAAAGGTAGGTCTCGACGCGTACTTCGCGCTGGCGATCATCGAGTTCGTTGGGAACCCATTTGTCAAACTTTTGTACCTTGCCAATTTCACGCAAATGGACCAATATTCTTTTGATGTTAACGTACAAGGCTGTTATTATATTTAGCTTTCACAATCGCCTTTGTTTTGTCACTGTTGAGCATAATTTTCAGATGACCACGAGGTACATTTTACAGGTCGAAATTTCCAGAACGGAAGCGGGCAAACCAATAAAAAATGGTGCGATCGTTTGTAGTATTCATTCCGTAAATATATACGTTGATACTGCGTACCACTTGTGACGCGTTGCTGCCACGACAGTGCTTATATTCCATAATTAAAGTTTTTAAGGTAGGTGTATCCATGATGACGAAAAAGATTCAAATGCGATATAAACTCAATGAACAAATGACTAATTTAAAAAAAAACCATTCCATGTTTTTAAAATAAAATCTCATTTAAAATAAAAAATCGAATTCGAAATTAGAAATCATATACAAGCAAAAATTATTTTGATTTGAGATGAAAAGAACTGCAGAACAGCATTTTCATAGGTAAAGACCTTGTTATATTTCATGGAATTCATTAGATTTCAGAAGAGCACATTTTAATTGTAGTTATAAATAGCTCAAGGCTTTAATTAACAATCTTACTCGTATTACGAGAGTTGACAACCGTGATAATTAAATACTATAACCCGCGTGGAGCAGGTTTGCGAAAGGTTTTTATTATTAGTATTAGCATGATAAGTGGTATACAAGCATTTTAATGTTAGTGTAACAAACGAGCTGTGGTTGATAGTAGTAAATTTGCAGCTGGAACTATTTTTGACAGAGAAGATTACAACTGGTACCGACAGTGGCTGCTTAGTCGTGCAAATTTGTAAGAGGGAGAAATACAGTTACTTAGGTGGACTCCCGGACAAAAAGATGCTTTTGAACAAAATTATTGAAGAAAATGTAAAAGTTGTAAAATGTTGAAAATGTAATAATATATGTTTATAAATACTTACGCAATAGCATCTATCATATCCAAGCCCATTTCAACACAGCACTTGGCGTGGTCATCACGAGCCTCCGGTAGTCCTGACACGCAGTAGTAGCAGTCGCCAAGGAGCTTGATACGAAGGCAGTGATGCTCAGCAGCCAGGCGGTCAAATCTAGGAAATTTCAATTGATGATTATTAGTTTTGGTTTAAATAAATAGTAACAAAATTACAACCTAACCATTTTATATATAAAAGTAAAGTAAAGTTACAGCTTATTTATATCCCTCTGCTGGGCACAGGCCTCCTCTCATTGCGGAGAGGGTTTTAGGCTTTTAGGGCAAGGAATAGTCCGGTGCGCTGCCCCAATGCGTGTTGGCGAACTTCACATGTCTTCGAAATATTTTTTTCTTATTTCTCAGACATGCAGGTTGCCTCACCATGTTTTTCTTCAACGCCGAGCACAATTCATATATATCACATTTCATATATTATGTACATATATGAAATTGTTACGGAGCAATTACTTCTCCGCGTTGCTGCAGTGCGTGTTGGCGGACTTCACCTAGAAATATTTTTTATTTCATAGACCTTCATGGCCAAGCACGAGCAATGAAGCTCGTAAAATGATTGCATTAAAAATTAATTGGAACTCGGGATGCTTTGATACTATAATTAGATAAGCCCTCCTTGAGGGAGATATCATGTAACATACATCCAAAATAAATAACATACAGTCGCATTGAAAATCTCCTCCTTTATTTAAAGTCGTCTTATAAAATATTCATTGGTACAATTACAGCCATAAAGGTTTGTTTCGTATTTCGTAATGCGTACAGTAAAGGAGTGAAACACATTTCGGGTTGGAAAGATTGGAAAATCTGGCACTCAATGTTTTTAATATGGTAGAGGTACGGTACAGGTATATTTTGGTTGCAACAAGAATATCCGACTTGAGAAAGGACCATGCTCTCACAGATTACCAGCGCAGCTAGCGCAGCAGAATACCATAGCAGCTCTTCGCTGCTGTGTTTAGTACGATGGCACTCTATCTAAGTCCAAAGGGGTGACAACGCATCTACATTTTAATGCTTAATCGAGAATGGATATGTAGGAGTCTGTGGTAAAACGTCATTCACTTACCATCGGGACTATAACATGCACAGAAATAGTAATAATGTTACGAGCTTGAGGTTCGTGACAATAAAAATTGCCGATAAAATTACCTAAATTAACACTAATTTACTTTACACAAATTAAAACTAAAAACACTAATAATTAAACACACTAATTCACTTAATTCCGCTCCGAAGCTTCGCTTGTGTCGCTGAGTTCAACTCTGCCTCGATCGCATCTTGCGCCACCTATTTATTTAAATTAGCAAAATATCCGGAATGTTCAAGTAAACAAGCGCAAGGTACCGAGAGTTCGAGTATAGATTTTCTAGAAACTTAGTTCTTCGGGTGGCGCTGTCGGTCGAAAAATTTGTGATGTCATAAACTGCAACGCTCCCCTCGCTCTCGTTCCTGACACTAGATGGCGCTAGTGCGCTGATTTGAGCGCGGCGTAACACTGCCCCCTCCTAAGACATGCTCGTCCCGAGCATTATCGGCCCCATAATAACGCGCCAAGCGATCCACATGGACGATCTTAGGAGTCCCTCTTGCGCCTTTCTGTAACGGCTCCGCAATGTCAAGGGATGTCCTATCCCGTGGTGCACCAACATTGTACAATTTCGATGCTCCTCTGCTCCGTGTCTGAGGTCCCCTCACAGCCACACAACTTGTACATGTACGACACCAATCCTCCACATCGTCACGATAATGGACCCAGTAAAACTGTTCTCGGACCTTCAGTAGAGTTCGTTTAACTCCCAGATGGACTCTTGAACGACCATTATGGCACAGCTGTAAAACATTCGGCACTTTAGCTTTAGGGACAACCATTTGCAAACGACAGCTGTCTCCTCGACCATTGTCCCATTTACGGCACAGGACTCCATCCTGAAGCAGCAAGCTGTCCCATTGGGCCCAATAGCTTTTCGTGGTTGAACTCATCGCTGAGACGTCCCTCCACTTAGGCTTGGTAGCACGGGCCTTCATCCATCCCAGAATCGGCTTGATGTCCGGATCTTCCTGCTGTGCATGTCGTAGGCTGTCCTTCCACCCGTTGCTGAGGTGGTCTGTCCTGAGCATCCTCACGGATACCACTTCCTTACTCTCTTGCCTACTACAGTGGTTGAAATCTTCAGGACAAGGTCTTCTTGATAATGCACCTGCGCTGCCGTGAGATTTTCCGCTGCAGTGTCTGATAGTAAAGTCGTATTCCTGCTGCTGCTGGGCGGTGCTGTTAGCCGCACTTCCTTTCTGAGACCGTTCACCTTCCCTTCCTAGGGTGTGCTTAGGGCAGCTGGTCCGAAGATGGCCCCTTTCCCCACAGCCATAGCACCTAGGGCTGTATCTTTTATTGTGGTCGCGAACCGTAACTGCTGTAACCTCCCTAGCGTGAGGTGAACGATGATCCTGTCGCCACCAGGCAGTGCCGTTAGCTGCACTACCTTCTCGAGATCGACCAACTCTCCTTCCCACGGTTCGCTTAGGGCAGCTGGATCGAAGATGGCCCCTTTCCCCACAGCAATAGCACCTTGGGCTGTATCCTTTGTTGCGGTCGCGAACTGTAGCTGCTGCAACCCCCCTGACGCGATGGGAACGATGATCCTGCCGCACGGCTTCCACTTCCAGTGCATTGGCCAAGGCGTCCTTAAGCGTCTCGTGGTGCCCGAGCCTCACAGCAGCTCTGACTTCCAGGTCGCGGATGCCGTCGATGAATGTCTGCACCAGGTTCCCATCAATGAGCGCAGGTACAGACCGGTATGCTTTTCGCACCAACTTCTCCACTTCTAGAGCCCACTGCTGCAGGTTTTCGTTGATGCGCTGCACACGATCTTTAAGCTGCGCACGAAAGACGTGTTTCAGGTGAGCGTCGCCATATCTCGCCTCCAATGCCTCAAGGAGTTGCTCATAAGTCACTTCCTCACCGAGAGCTTCCAGAACTGTTGTGCGCGACCAGGCCTTGTGTGAGAGCAGTCATGGCCTGATTTTTATTCCAGCCGTTCGCCTTCATAACAGCTTCGAACTGGATTTTGTAGGCTGACCAGGAAGAAGTCCCGTCGAATGGTGGCACCTTGAACCCACGTAGCGAAGGTGTAGTAGCTACTACGGGAGCTGTTGTTCCATCCCCCAGTTTGAGGTCGTCCAGTGATTTCTTCATGTCAGCCATTACGTTGTCAACCCGATTGTTTACTTGGTCGATTCGGGTTTCAGCTTCCGGCAATCGGTTGTCATGTTGAGCAACCTTATCCTTCACCTCCTTTATCTCCTTCCCGAAGGTAGCGTGAAGATCCTTCATGAGGAGCATTTGCTCTTCCAACCGACGGGCCTGTTCCTCTTGTCCGCCCCGCAGTTGATCTTCCAAACGACGGACCTGTTCTTCTTGTCCGCCCCGCAGCTGCTCTTCCAAACGACGGACCTGTTCCTCTTGTCCGCCCCGCAGCTGCTCTTCCAACCGACGAACCTGTTCCTCCTGTCGGCGAGCCTGCTCCTGCAGCATCACCATCAGAGCACCTAAGTCAGGTGCTGCAGATGTAGGGGCTACAGACAGGCCTGCAGCCGGTGGCTGGCCCTCCAACGTCTGCGGCGTTGCACCTCCAAATCTTCTTTGGTCCGTCTACTGCTGGCGTTGACTTCGGGTACGGATACCCTCCGTTTCCTCCTTAGGTAAAATCGGCATGATTTTATCCCACTTCTGACACCAATTGTTACGAGCTTGAGGTTCGTGACAATAAAAATTGCCGATAAAATTACCTAAATTAACACTTTAATTTACTTTACACAAATTAAAACTAAAAACACTAATAATTAAACACACTAATTCACTTAATTCCGCTCCGAAGCTCCGCTTGTGTCGCTGAGTTCAACTCTGCCTCGATCGCATCTTGCGCCACCTATTTATTTAAATTAGCAAAATATCCGGAATGTTCAAGTAAACACGCGCAAGGTACCGAGAGTTCGAGTATAGATTTTCTAGAAACTTAGTTCTTCGGGTGGCGCTGTCGGTCGAAAGATTTGTGATGTCATAAACTGCAACGCTCCCCTCGCTCTCGTTTCTGACACTAGATGGCGCTAGTGAGCTGATTTGAGCGCGGCGTAACAATAATAAGACAATAGAAATGAATTAATGCTCGATTACTTCCGAAACCGATGTCGCCACATCTTACCGTATTATAAACAAACGCAATGCAAAATGATATCTAATGTTTCACATTACATTGCTTGACGAGTTTGTCAACGTCGCATGTGTCGCGTATTACGGTAGAACAAAAGCAGCAATGGTTATTGTACAAGTGTGTGCGCAAATATTGGTGCACTCTTAATTTTTTCACTGTCACAATCTGGTAGGACTACGTTCTGGCACAACCGAAGAGTGATGAAGAGCAAGACTTTTCGTGATTTCCAAAGCGCGAGGGTAAGACACCGTTAACTTTTAGACTCCAGGCTGCTATTGAGAAAATTTCAAAAATAAAAACTCAGTAAACGATTTTGACCACACTAGAGATTCAAATCAAGGATCACACGATCAACAGTGGCGCTAACGATCACTATGTAAACGAGGCAGTTTATGTAAAAGTATAATGTGTTTATACGTGTTTGTAAACTCAGGTAAACAAGTAACCACTTATACAGGAAACCAATGAGAATAGATATACAAGGTCACATCTGAATATTATGATGAATGATGATGATGAAGTTATTATCCATCCATTAAAGCCTATAAAAGTCAATTGCTGAATATAGGCTTCCCTCATAGACCATGTTTTTATTAGTGGTAATTTAGATTTTTCCGAGTTAGATATATTTTTAAAAGTAGCAGTGCTTATGAAAACTGTCTGTAATAATTGTAATGTTAAAGGAAAAATTATGATTCTCTTTGATGTCAATAAAAACATTTATAGTTAAAATGTGTATTAACGTTTAGACGCATCCTTCAAATACTTTTAGGTCTTAACCCAAAGAGAATATAATCACTACGTTTATTTTAACCACTTGATAAGAAGTTATAACTTTGTATAAACCTATACCTTAATCGATATTACTAGGTCGAGTACCTTACTACCCTAATATTAATAAGTTATTTTGAAATATTAAGTTCAGTTATTATTAAGTATAACTAGTCTAGCCATAAAATACTGTTACATAAAAGCTTTGCTTTTTTAAAATTTTAATTATTTTGAATTTGGAACGCGTTCATTATTTTTAAAAGTTCTATCGATTTCGCGCCATTTCACATATTTTTTCGTGTTCATCATCAAACTACAATATGGAATGGGGAGTTAAAAGAAATAAGATTGCGGTAATCGCCTTGCATAAAGTCGGTATGGAGCTGTAGTCGGTCATATTCCAGACACTTCAAAAGCTTGGTATCAGCCGTATGTTCGTATATCGTACTATCAACAGATACCACAACACTTCTTCTATCGAAGACAATAAACAATCGGGGGCCGCCTGCTGTTAGAACTACAAAGGTTGTTAATGCTGTTAAAGCCAGAATTCGTCGAAATCTCATTAGGAAGCAAAAAATCTTACATATAAGAAGTTGTTTAAGTGGTCGGAAAGGTACAGCGTGGTCATCATCCTGCGTCAGTGATGGATTGGTGGGGTGTGTCTTATCAAGGCATCACAAAGCTACATTTTTGTGAAAAAGGAGTGAAAACTTCAGCCAAATTGTATCAAGAGACAGTCTTGGATCATGTTGTGAAACCTCTCAGTAATACACTTTTTAAAAATGTACCGTGGACTTTCCAGCAGGACTCTGCACCTGGTCACATACCACCAGGCACGAACTACCCAAGCCTGGCTTGAAACCAACGTTCCGGACTTTACAAGAGCTGAAGACTGGCCCTCATCTAGCCTAGACCTCAACCCTTTATACTACAAAATATGATCAGTTTCAGAGGACATGGCTTGCCCTAAACGACACGGTGACATTGCGTCTCTTAAAAAATCTCTGGAGAAAGCAGTGGCGAAATTTCCCATGGAAACAGTTTAAAGGCCTGAATAAAAGCCAAAGGCGGCAATTTTAATAGAATATTGTTTTTATTTTTTGCTGAGACTTTAATAAATATGTACATATAAGTTTTAGTAATAGTACATTACTTCATTAAAAAAATGCAATTTCATTTGTAACAGAACTTATGGCCGGACTAGGTATATTGAAGCATTTTATAATGTCAATAAAAATGTTGTTTTTGTTTATATTTTTGGTAACTAATAAATACTGTTAAAAATGATGTTCGAAAATGGGTATACTAAAGTTACAAAAATATCTCTTAATTTTTTATGAACGATTCTATGCTAAAAAAGACCATATAGCTTCAAAAAGGTACTACGCGTACGTTTAATTAGAATTCTTTGATGATATATATAATAGTAGAACCATAATAATCGACATAGACTGCGAAAGATATAGTTTGAAGATGCGACAACCGATGGTGAAGAAAACTTTTCAAGAGGCAGCTTCGCACCGTTGTGCGAAGTATAAGGCTGTACTCGTACACTAGATGAAATTTAAAGTAACAAACTGGTAAGACAAGTTCAACCATCAGTTTCATCTATCTATCTATTACAAACTATAATAGTCCACTGCTAAACAAGGCCTCAAAAGGCCTTTATCGTAGACAGAGAAACCTATAGACTAATGATCGGCGTGGCCTTGAGTGAGAAAGAACGATAACAAATTTTTAGGTTATAGAATAATCTTTATGACTTTTAAACACATTTAGATAAACATTTTAATTGTTCTAAGAACTGAACTGAACAAGTTTCACCAATATTAAGCTCAAAAAATACTTTTTTCTCACTTAAACCAACTTGTAAACTCCTTAAATCGCAACGCTGTCAAAGTTGTTTAGCAAACTCTACAGTTTGTAGTTACAAAAACACCGACACGGAGAAAGGGACAAACAATCACACCACTCTATCTAATTTCTATGCAAGACGTATGCATAAATCTATCTTTTTCGTGTGCGAATGCGAAAGAAGGCTTCAATTTGTCTATAGGTTTCTCTGTCTACGTTTTTTATTGATTAAGTATCTTATTAACCGATGAAAAGTAATTCTTTGGTTTTTACTGATATTTCTTGAATTATTTGTACAATATCTAAGTACACACGACGGCATATTTTTATCGAGAGATTTTTTTAAATCAACACAACACGTGACAGAGACAAGCGCCTAGCGAGTGACTGATTAAAGTGCGGTGTATGCACCGCAGTTGTGTGGAACAGAGTAGCTGAATGCGGTGTCGCCTCTAGTACGTAGTACACAATAGCTCTGGATGAGATTAAGAAGGCAATTCGTTCTGTTTGCACGTTACTGGTTTCCGAACGCTGCAAGCACCGAGCGCGAACCCGCGCCTTAAATTAAAATTGATTTTATTGAACTGAAAAAACACTCGATTACCTCATAGGGGGGATTTTGTCATAGTTGCCAGGCTCGGCAGGCGGGTTGGCAGCCGAAGTTCTTTATTTTTACTTAGTTGTTATCAGGAAGATGCTGTTAACCATTTCCTGTTTTAGGTTTTCCTCTGTCGCCTCTTACGTCATCTACGATATGGGGTAGTAGGTATTCTTACACGGTCAGTTTCATCGCATGCACTTAAAACCTCAAGCGATGCACCAGTTCAAAACAGATGTAAATGTATTGTGTGTGTGAAGTGAGAAATATCTATTTCAATGGTCTTTTTTAAGACAGTTTTTTGACTTACTAATTGAACCCGGCTTTGCAGTGATTAATACAATCTGGTTGAATGAAAATTCAGTAAATTCAATTAACTGCCAATTGTTATTTAACGACCGCCGCAATTAACTTAATATTTTTCTTAATCTGCAATTTTCATCACAGTTTGATTTGATTTCATTTAAAAAAAAAACTTAAAAATACTCTATTTATACTGAAATATTTTACTAATAAATTTAAATATACCTACACATATACTTAGTATTTAGTAATTATTTGCGTTTTTGATAAATTGTAATCTTATCTTCTTATTGTTACGAAATAAACACTACTTTATAAGTACCATATTATGTAAATGTATAACAGGCGATTTTTTTACTTTAATTAAAGAAAGATTTTGTGTTGCTATTTATATACGTAAAGAAATTATGTAACTTAATTAATGAAAGAAGAGGGTGTGAAACTAACATAACATAAACACTCACGCCTGTCACCCAGAGGGGTAGGCAGAGACTACAGACTTCCATTTGGCACGATCCTGACACACCTCTCTCGCCTCCTTCACATCCATACACCTAAGCATACATGCTCGTCGGTTAAGGGTACTCCTAATTTGGCCCGTTTTCAATAAATCGCCAATTTGGTCGATAAATTTTCGCCTAGGACGTCCCTTTTCGACTCTGCCATTCACTTCTGCAACATAAATTTTCTTTGTCACTCTTTCCTCATTCATTCTTTCCACTTGACCAAACCACCGAAGCATTTCTTTCTTAATCCTGGTCACAACATCATCTTGCAAACCACACTTTTCTTTTATCACACTATTTCTCACCCTGTCACTCAGATTCAGCCCTAACAAACTCCTTGATCGCATTTCTACTGCGTTTATTCTACTCTCGTGCTTCCTCTGCCACACCTAACTTTCACTACCATACGTTAAAGTAGGGACTAATACAGCACTGTAAATTGCCATACGTGCCTTTTTTGACACATTCTGACTCCTCACAATAGAGTGTAGAGCCTCATTTACTCTATTTCCTGCGTTCACTCGTCGTTCTATATCCTTATCATATCTCCCATCCCTGCTAAATACGCAGCCCAAATATACAAACTCATCTACTTGCTCGATCAACTCCCCTTCTATTCTTATTTCACAAATCGTTTTACTTTCTTCTCTTTCAAAAACGATAACCTTCGTCTTACTTGCGTTCACTTTCATACCCCTTTCTTTAAATGATCTGTTCATTAATGTAACCATCATTTGCAACTCGGCCACCGACGACGCAAGGATAACTTGATCATCGGCGTACATAAGGCATTTGACGGTTAACTCACCCATTCTTAATCTCCATTCTTCAACTTTCAAATTTTGCAAACAACTGTCCATAAATAGGTTGAACAGCCACGGGGAAGCCACACAGCCCTGTCTGACAAAGGAGTGTAGTGTTCCGTGACAAGTGTTATTGTCATATATTTAAATATACCAAATGCGTCGAATCCATTTGTCATTATCACCAGAACACAAATAGTCGCCAATTTTATTTAGTAGTGTGAAACTAATAAATAAAATTAAAACTGAGGATGATAAAATATTATTTCAATTAGTATAATGTGCCGAAACAAAAATTAAATCTATAAATAATAGTTTATGTGAAAAATAAAGATCGGTAGTATAAAATTGTAAAAGAAAGTATAACATTTTATTTTTACAGATTGAGATCCATGCTCGACTCAATTAAGGAATCAACGGTCATATGCATGATCTCAGATATCATGCGTCCACTACACACTTTAGATAAAAAGTATATAGTGGAATTACCCTCCAGAGAAGACTGGCCGAATGGCCAGGTTATCTGTGAGGTCGGTAGCCTCATATGGTATACCGATGGGTCTAAAATGGGCCTCGACGTAGGATTTGGAATTTACGGGGACCACCCCAAATTCAAACTTAGTATGAATTTGGGTCACCTCTATCTTCCAGGCAGAAATTTTCGCCAAACTTCGGTGTGCGGAAATCAATCTGCAAAATCACTACGTCAACCATAAAATTAATTTACATAAACCCTGATAGTCAAGCAGCACTGCTAGCGCTGGGATCAAACTTAGTGAACTCAAAGCTAGTTGGAGACTGCGTGAACCGTTTAAACGCCCTGGTATGTAACAACAGGGTCGTTTTAAGATGGGTTCCGGGTCACGAGGGTATTGTAGGCAACAAATTTGCCGACAAACTTGCACGGGAGGGCTCAAAGTGCACAGAATTTGGACCTGAGCCATTTTATGGAATCTCAAGAAGCCTATCCCGATTGACCCTCGAAACTCTTTATCACAATAAATCACTTAAGATCTGGTCTGACACACCAGGCTTAAAACATTCTTAAACCTTAATCCGGGCTTTTGATCGTAAATTCGCTTCAGAAGCCCTGGGATTAAGTAAAAATAAATTGCGCATTCTGGCAAGAGCCCTAACTGGACACTGTTGTCTTAAAAAGCACATGTCCATCCTGGGACTAAGCAACTCAAGGATGTGTCGGTTCTGTTCCATAACGGAAGAAACGCCTCTACACATCCTAACTGATTGCGGACCCTTAATGCGCAAACGTAACACTCATCTGGGACACTATCTACTCCGCCCAGAAGAAGTGAAATTGCTCACGGCTAAGCAACTTCTTCGATTCATTGAAGACATAGGGCTTAGCCGTGAACTATAGCCATAGCAGCGATCACAATAGATCTTTTAGGTCGCAGTGATACTGGTCTCTTTACCTAGACCTGCATAGCTGCTCGAATATAATAAAAAAACATTTTATTCCTATTGCCTAGTGATTCAAATTTGTGAAAATGCTTTTTTAATAGAAAAGTGTGAATAACCGTAATATATTTTTTTAAGGTTAACGAATATTTCTAGTGCAAATTTTTTCGTATAAATATTGATTTTTGATTTTAATGAGATATCAATGGTAGCAGATAATTTATTTGAGTATTGCCGAAAACCATAGTGAGGGTATAAAAAGGATATTTTTCACATTCATATTCTTTTTATTCTAAATTTCTATCTTTAAATTATATAACTTGAATGAACAGTATATTATACCACATCATTCATTTATACGTGCTTATAAGACATGTTGAGGGATCGACCACGTTCATTGTGATATGAATGGAGAAAACGTAGGCACTCGTGTGTAATTTAATCATTCGACCCAACCTTTCAAACAAGTTCTTTCTCTTTCATCTTGTGGAGTTACTCTACTTATTTATGTACATTTTTGTAAAAATATAATTTTCTTTTGCTATGTTATCACCATGATATGTCAGAGGTTCCTGAATTTAAATTGGCTAAAACTAGAAAGTCTTTTCAGGGTAAATGTAAATTTTTTAACAAAAAGTGTAAAATTTTACAAAGTGTAGCAATCTTATGTATGTATAAATATAATATGCATAAATCAATATAAATATGATATAAGCCTACCTATTATTAAAATTTTGATTTACTGTAAAAGTACCTATATTACTGCTATTCGTGTATACAATCACTTACCACCATCAGCTATTAAACGGTTAAATGGAAATATGTTCAAAACAAAATTAAAGAAATTGTTAATTTAAAATGTTTTTTACAATCT
Organism: Parnassius smintheus behrii; assembly: GCA_036936625.1. Taxonomy (NCBI): domain Eukaryota; kingdom Metazoa; phylum Arthropoda; class Insecta; order Lepidoptera; family Papilionidae; genus Parnassius; species Parnassius smintheus. The sequence goes on along the minus strand of JAUPFT010000016.1, from coordinate 13,401,557 downwards.
CAATGAGTTTTTTAATAAAATTAATGTTAGTAGTAAATTTTAAATTTATTTTTTTATTTGTTGCATATCCGAAATGGGTAAACTGTTGAGCCTAAAACTATATGTTTTTGTACTAAGATCATATTGTACACAGTTATGCAATAAATGTATCTTCATTTTTATGTACTTAAAACTTAAAAACTTATTTTTAAATTATAAGTACATCTTTATACATTTATTAGATATTTATTTATCACAGTTAGCATTTTATATTTTATATAAAATGAATATAAAATGCTAACTGTAATAAAAATTAATATGCTGAGGAGAATATGTCGATATAACTTTTACTCTGCACTTGAGTGCTCCTGTATTCCCAGAATTTCCTGCCTGTATTTTACGGAAAACGGGAATTTTTTTGACGTTAGCTCTAAATAACCGTTGATTTAAAAAGTTTTAACGTTAACATAGAATTATTGTCTTGAATCTAGAACGAATGTAATCAATTATTGAGCCTAATTTTATAAACTCTTCCGAATCTACTTATAAAGAATACAATTTATTCTATAAAATTATATTGTACACGCAATCTAAAATTTTTAGTTTGAACTTATAAATTTAAAATAAGGGTCAGTGCAGACAGATAATGACAATGATAATTTTAATGATAATGATAATTTATTACTTTAAAACAAGTAGTAAGTTGTTACAATATTGTTGGGAACCCTCTTTTAAGTAAATAGATGTCTGTAGTAGAGGGCCCCGCTCTTCCTTATTACAATTTTAATACTACTTTAACTCGGCGAGCATGTGGTTAAAAAAAGTTACATCGAGAGTGTGGCAGGGTGGGACGTACCCATAATTTAATGTACCATATTTAAGTTCTTATTATTATTAATTTTACTTTGATGATTTTACTATGTAAAACAATGAATGATTTCATAGAATTAAATGAATCAAGTTCTTAATTGTGAAATTATTATTATATAATCATGTTTTTCATAAACTTTGTAATTAAAGAAAAAAAAGTTTAAGGACTTACAAAAATTTAAAATTTAACAATAATAATATTCTTTGGTGTGTAAATCAACCTAAAATTAAAACATAGTAAGATCCGACCACTGTCGAGATCAGCACAATTTTCGCAAATAAATTTTGCGTGCTCTCCATACATGTGGGCTTGGCACAAGCATTCCAGGAATATTTGGTTTTTCTATACTTCTTGTATGGACAATCCTGTCATCTGACATATCGCCCGGTTATATTCACATGTCTAGGCGAGGGCTCACCGAACTGTTTTAAGATTCGCTGGCAGATGTAGCTTAGATATTCTAAGCTAAAAGCTTTTTTTATTCTCTTGAATGTAGGTGTTCGTAAATCACGAATTAAAAAATTATTAATCACGAAAAAATAAAATAAAAAATGAATTCCGTTCTCTTGATAGTGACGTTTTTGTTTGCACGATATAAATACGTATATACGATAAAATGTATCATGCAAGCATTGATAGCTGCCATGTTCAAGACACCATAGAATAAAGTCGTTGCCCATCGTTTACTGTTGCGACTAACATAACACAGTATAAATGAATGAACAACAATTTTATATACTAAAATCATCAAAGGAAAACTAATAAAACAATCATAATTCATGATCAAATCATTACGTAAAAAAATACGTCAAAAATGAGGCAGGGTATAACACACCCGAGACAGGTTTGCCCACGAATATAACGGCCGGTGTCCCACGCCACACTGCGGTCACGCCACTAACCCAGCCCACGCGCCCAGCACTCCAGCTACTGAGCGAGTTAGAGTTTCCAGGCGAGGATTTTAAAAAATACACCACCTTGAAATTTTATCAGGGTGTGTGATACCCCGCCTCATGCTCGCCTGGTTAAATTAGAATTATGTAAATAACACTAAACAATAAAATAACAAAAAAAAACATAAATAACTCAAAAGCTAAACAATTTAAACTGCAAGTAAGGTTTAATTAGCGATATTTGCGTGACAGTGTGCAAAAATGTGTGTGTGTGTGTGTGAAAGGGAAGTCTGTGAGTGTGAAAATTCATAAGACAGTGTTTTCGAGAACTAATTCGATTTCTTCTTAGGAAAGTTTTCTTAACCAGTCTGTTACGGTTTTTTAGTCATGGTAATTCATTGAGTAAATATTGATTTTTTGGTTTATTTTATTATATAAGTAAATTGAACGTTTAGTATACTGTCTTGATGCAAACTTAGTCTTAAATGAACCTTTGTAGGGTATTGTATATTTTCTACGTCTAATGATTGAAGACATATGGCAATTTACGGAACTATGAAGTTTTAAATCTGTTGCTAAAATGTGAAGTTTTCTTACCGAAAGTAAATTACTCAATTCATAAAGTCCAGTTGTAGAGAATCTATAGGGCTTTAAGTACTTAACTTTAATTAAGCATCTTTGAGCCCTTTCAAGCTCAAGAAACATAGTTTTTACTGCACCACCCCATATAGGAATACAGTAGCCCAAAGTTGACTGAGCCAGAGCTATGACCAACAGGTCTTTGATAGGCCTGTTGGTCTAGTGGTTAGTGATTCTGACTGCTATGCCGGAGGTCGTGGGTTCGATTCCCACCCAGGACAAATGTTTGTGTGATGAGCACGATCATTTGTTCTGTGTCTGGGTGTAATTTATCTATAATATTTATGTATTTAGAAATATATAAGTATGTTTATCAGTTGTCTAGTACCCATAACACAAGCTCTGCTTAGCTTGGGACTAGATGGCGTTGTGTGATAGTTGTGGAATATCCTTATAAAAAAAAATGTATATTTTATTAAGTAAAGACTTCGTGGAGACATGTCGTAGAGACTTAAATATCTAAATAAGTTTTCTGAGCCAAGTTTCCATTAATTCTAGATGTGAATACCAAGATAAATAAATTGAAATAATGATACATGTGGCATTCATTGGGGGAGGCCTATGTCCAGCAGTGGATTTGTGAAGGGCTGTAATGATGAATGATGAATGTGTTTTGATGAGAAGTCCGAAACGTGCAGCTGATTTCTTAAAAATTGTTTAATATATTATGAAACTATAATTCATAATCCCGAAACCGAAGCTAACGCTTAATCGAATGATCGCTCTAAAATGAAATTAATGTCGGTTGAGTATTGTTCGTTCGGATCGAGTAATTCGTGCTAAACTCGCTCTATCGATTAGTTTTCATTTGAGTAGTTCCATCAAAATCATCTGTCCTAATAGCGGATACCTTAAAATGTACTTTGATTGGATTATATTAGATTGATTCAATAATTTAAACAAAATCTATAAAAAATGGCCAGTCCTACGTCTTCGAAGAAGTACACAGCATAGATATTACCCCTCAAGGAATTGACCACAGGCAAGACCTCTGCCCATTTTGCCCAATTTGATTGCGAGCTTGCCTAGAACGTTAATGTGTTATAGCAAATTTTGAGGGAATTAAAAGCCTCCTTTGTAATAATTAATAAAATAATCCTGCATTCCCTGAAAAAGTTGCACTCCATGATCCATTCCGTTTGTAATGTTAATTCATGTTATATACATATTACTATTGTAAATTAAAATTTAAACTCTGCGGCTATCTTGTGGTTGGTAGCATAGCCATAGACCAGATCTGCCGCCGGGGCCAGAAAAGCTTCTGAGCAGTCGGATATCTTGCTCCATGGCCTCAGCGTAACGCACTCAGGAGGATTCTCTGTACAAGAGGAGGTAAAGGACATGTAATAAAGCACAAATTGTGAGTTGTGACCTGCTAGCATTAGCAATGTCATGGAAGTGTGCGAGAAATTACTGTTGCTATAGAGCAACGATGGGGAAATTGGATTCGCACTGAATAAAGCACGAGTTGGACGTAAAATATTCTTGTCCCTGAAAAGTTGGAGCGTGTATATGAAATAATAATAATAATAAAAAAAGGCGTAGGGAAGTGACGACCCCATCGCCCGCTGACGTGACGGTTATGTGACAAAACCGCTACGTCCGCGCAGTCAGTCAGCACCTTGCCAAGAGGTGTAAGCGCCGTGCCTCGGCAAAAATTGATGGTGCAAGGGCCCGCTTGTGCATATGGCCTCACCATGAAACGGCGCCGGGTCTGGGCGTCTCCCGTTAAATGACGCCCTGTATGGATGATGGAACATAGAAGATTGCGCAAAGGGCCGCTATCTGGAGATCGCCAGGGCGCGTCTGGAGCTGGCGCTGGACGCGACAGCATGCGAACCGCCAGCCGAGCGCGAGGTGCTGCACGACCACCCAGCAGCCCCTCGCATCCATCATCCCCACCAGCTTGCTTGGTGTCGGCAGGGTCTTCGCGGACCCAGCAATCGGCACCCGCCATTGGTGGAGTACGCCGCATGCGATGGACCATCAATATGAATACAAACGCATTGCGGGCGTATTTTAGGGCGAAAGGGGGAGAAATTGGAGGTTTCGCGTATCGGGCTAGGATGCATCGTCTTTTTACTGAGCTGGAGCCATCTATTACTGTCACCGAGCAAAACCTGGCAGACCGAGTTCGGTATATCTTACGCTCAAATATATTTGATGGCGCCGAACTCGAACGGCTACGACGTGAGGCTGTTCCCTCATCAAATGAAAACGCTGCGACTGAGGGTGCGGTGCCACAAGTTGCAGAACAACCCGCACACGTGGATGCCGCCGTGAATACCCCAGTGGTTGCTGATTCAAATGATGATGGAACATTCACCCAGGAACTAGAAATGGAGCAAATGAGGAGTACATTGGAAGAGGCGATTATGGAAACGCGCAGTACGCCTCTCGAAAATCGACCGCGACTTCCCCGCATAGCCCTAAGCAAGCGGAATCGGGCTGTCGTGAGGGCTCTGAACCCAATGCTGGTGACCTATTTGGAAGCCAGCCGGGACCTTTGCGAGACGGACTCAATTCTCTTTGGCGCCGCACTGGCAGTCTGCCGTATTATAGGTGCCAAACTTTCCACGGCTGGACGCACTACTGGACAAAGTAGTGCTATCCCAGCCTGGAGAACAAGAATTGAAGAACGTATCGCAAAGGCTAGGGCTCTCATCGGCAGACTGATATGCTTCAGGTCAGGCAATACCAGGCCAAGGATTGTGCGCACCGTCAGGATGGCGTTTGCTGGGACAAATATTAGTTTGTCCCAGCCGGATATAATGCAAAAACTGACGGAGCGCATAGACGACCTGAAGCAGAGAATCGCTGCTTGGGGAAAGCGAATTCGGCGATATACCGAGAGGTCGACACGGTTCAACCAGAATCGTCTCTTCCAGAGTGATCAGAAGAGGCTCTATAAATCATTGGAGCGACCAATGGTAAGTGGAACGGGCCCAGTACCGAATCAGGCCGACACGGTCGCATTCTGGCGCGGCCTGTGGTCAGAGCCCGTAAACCACAACGAGGGCCCTTGGACGGAAGTTGTGGCGAGTCAGTGTGCGGGTATTACGCCCATGGACCCCGTCACCATAACGCCGGATGACGTAGCTGAGGCGGTCCGTAGGGCCCCGAACTGGAAAAGTCCGGGACTCGACGGGCTGCATCACTACTGGCTGAAGGGGTTTGTGGTGTGTCACACTGTGCTCGCCCGACAGTTCCAAGAGGCTCTCAACCAGAAGTCGCTCCCGAGCCTCTTCACTACTGGGATCACTCATTTGGTTCCTAAAGACCAGGTTACCACAGACCCGAGCAAATACCGCCCCATCACGTGTCTGCCGACCATATACAAGACACTAACATCCATTTTGAGCGCGAGAATCACTCGTCACCTGGACTCAAATCAGGTGATGTCGCGCGCTCAAAATGGATGTCGGGGCGGTGGTCGTGGAACCAAGGAACCACTCCTCATTGACGCGGTCATTGGCAAAGTGGTGAAACGCAACCGTCGGAACTTCTCCGCCGCCTGGATAGACTACAGAAAGGCATTCGACTCGGTGCCCCATACATGGCTAAAGAGAGTCCTCGAACTGTACAAGATAGACTGTACAGTTAGAGACTTCCTCGAGCAGTGTATGGGGCAGTGGAGTACGATCCTTTGTCATCTGGGCGAGCGGATGACGGCTGCGGAGAACCACATAAGGATAGGAAGGGGTATCTTCCAGGGCGATTGTCTGAGTCCAATATGGTTCTGCCTCTCTCTGAACCCTCTCAGTACCTTACTGGAGGGCTCTGGGAGGGGATTTCAGCTACGGAAAGGAGGGACAAAAGTGACCCACCTTTTCTATATGGATGACCTCAAGTTATTCGCCTCCAGTCGCTCCCATCTTATGGAATTGCTAAACATCACTTGTGAATTTAGCAATTCCATTGGAATGGAGCTGGGGACGGATAAGTGTGCGGTACTCCATGTTGAGAGGGGTAGGGTTGCTAACTCTGAGGGCATAGACTTATCTATGCCCGTCAACTTAAGGACCCTTTCCGAGGCTGAAACATACCGATACCTGGGTATGTCACAGAACATCGGTATCGATGAGGCTGGTATGAAACAGTCAGTTTGCGACGTATTTTATGCACGCTTGACCAAAGTGCTTAACAGCCTTTTGTTCGGTGTGAATAAGACACAAGCATATAACGGCTGGGTCATGCCTGTCCTCATGTATACCTTTGGCATACTCAGGTGGACTCAGACTGAACTTAACGCCCTGGATAGAAAAGTCCGCACTACCATGACGTCCCACAGGATGCATCATCCGAGATCGTCGGTAATGAGGCTGTACTTGCCGCGAAAGCATGGTGGGCGTGGTTTCTTGAGCGCGCTCACCATGCATAATCGCGAAGTGTGCAGCCTCCGTAATTACTTCCTGGCGAGATCGGATGATCCATTCTATAAGGACGTCATTTCTTGTGATAAAGGACTTACCCCTCTATCCTTAGCCAACGAGCAATGGCAAGACCCGGCAGTGCAGACAATTTCCGACCGGGAGACCGTATGGAAGGAGAAGGAGCTCCACGGGAGGTTCTACAAGTCTCTACATGGGCCTTTCGTAGACACAGTAACCTCCCTCCACTGGCTACGCTTTGGTGACCTCTTTGGGGAAACCGAGGGTTTTGTCTGTGCAATACAGGATCAGGTTATTAAGACCAACAACTATCGGAGATACATCCTAAAGGATGGCACCATCGACATCTGTCGAGCTTGTCGCCATCCCGGTGAGTCACTTAGGCATGTCATCTCCGGTTGTTCGGCGCTTTCTAACTCTGAGTACTTGCACAGGCACAACCTAGTAGCCAGAATTCTACACCAGGAGCTCGCTCTGAAATACGGTCTCGTGGATCGGAAATTGCCGTATTACAAGTACTTGCCGGAAGCCGTGCTCGAAAATGATCGCGCCAGGCTCTATTGGGACCGGGTCATCATCACAGACAGGACTATTCTTGCGAATAAGCCTGATATTGTGCTGATGGACCGGGCACAGTCAAGGATATTTTTGGTCGACATTACCATTCCGTGTGACGAGAACCTCGTGAAATCCGAAACCTGGCTCACGAGGTGACTGACATGTGGGGTGGTCTGCCGACTGAAATTATTCCTGTAGTCGTCTCTGCAAACGGGCTAATCCCAGTCAGCCTCTCGGGTCATCTGAGGCGACTGGGACTACGTGGCGGAACGCTCCGGGCTCAAATGCAGAAGGTGGTGCTCATCGATACCGCCCGCATCGTCCGCCGGTTTCTTTCCCTTTCCCCCTAACGCTCGGCCGTTTGGTCTCCCCTGCCGAGGGCCTCCATCTGGTTGGGCTTTTATTTATTTATGTATTTTTATATTTATTTTATGCTATTGATATTTATGTATATTTATCTTTTCATTTTTATTTATAATTATATATTTATAGAACCCAACCAGATGAGAAAACTATATAGATACCGCACAATAATAATAATATTCCACAACTATCACACAACGCCATCTAGTCCCAAGCTCAGCAGAGCTTGTGTTATGGGTACTAGAGACAACTGATACACATACTTATATAATTCTAAATACATAAATATTATAGATGAATTACACCCAGACACAGAACAAATGATCGTGCTCATATAAAGTGAAATACTTTATAATAATCTCATTTAATTTTAAATGGAAATACGGTCAAGTTTTAACGTAACGTAACGCAAACCAAAATGATAAAATAAGATTTACTAAAGTATATGCAAACTATCAAGTTGCTTTATTTCACCACCATCATTATTACAACACTTCAAACGTCGACTTCGAAGTGTCAAAGCATCCAACCATCCATCCATCTATTAGGTGTTCACCCTACACTTTGCTTACTGGTATGGAACTGCCAATTGCGATACTTTCTTCCCCATCGGTTGATAGTTTTCAAACTATATTAAGAACAGCAACATTGCCATTTCAGCTAATTTATCCGATGGGCTTTGTCGGATACTCTGGTTCTGTGGATATCTTTAGTCTACACTACGGCCAACGAGAAGCGATACCAAATGTAAATAAAACCAATGCAAAGTTATTAGGAATAGCAGGGGTGCGTAACTTTTTGATAGTTGGATTATATATTTAAGTAGACAATATAGTTTTAAAAAATGTCCAGTAAAACAAAAAATACACTTTTATAAACTTTATTGTAATTTGAATTATTGTGTAATGTAGATTTAAATTAAATAAATTCTTTCTGTGCCATCTCTTTTCTGTATGGTATTTATCATTAGGCCAAATTTCTCTAACATATTTGTAGGTAATAATAACCATATTTTTTATTCACAGTAAAACTAGTCACCTAAAATTAAAATTAAATTAAAATGATATAAATACTTACATGCATCTTTAATAAATTAAATTTTTTTATTATTACAGCTGCTGTTTTTTTAAATAACTTTAAGATAACTTTAAAGTACACTCCAAAACAAGAAGTTTTAATTAAAACTACTAAACAACATTCATATATATCCTATTCCTTCCCTCCTTTTGGACGAAATACTTTTCCGGAGAAGTAAAATCTGTTGATTTATCTCTTGACGTACTTGGTTGTGGCTCCATCATTAACCACTCTTAATAAAAAACAATTATCAACAAAACAAAATAACAATAATTAAATAAACAACAATTACTAAAATGGCCTCCCGAATGCTGGCAAATCCGTCTTGACCCTGACATGTTTTTGCCGTGAAAACGAGACATTACGACAAATACACAAGATGGAAAGGGATAGATAATAGGTTGTCAACTCCACGGTCATTAAGGTAAATAACCTTTTGTATCGCTGCTTGTTGGCCGTACTATAGTTAATATACAATGGACACACATTTTTTTCGTCACTAGTCACGTCTTGTGTGATTAGAGTTTTGTTCGTGATTATTGTCGATTAATATAAAAAAAATTATGGTTCTACAATATCATTGACATATCTAAAAATATTGTTATGGTATAATTTTTTGGTACGACTTGTAACTTTCTGCTGGCGGTAATACTTTACGTACAACAGTCTCTATAATTTGACAATTGTGAAAATGGTGTTTGATTTTATATAAGTTTGGTAGAAGAAAATTTCGTTTGCCAGATCACTGACCAGATCACTTGAAAAAATAATTGCAAAATATAAGACAAATTATTTTAAGACAAGAAGCATGCTTAATTTAATAAAACACCCTTTTCTGATATTAAATTTGACATTGTTGAACAGGATTTCATTGTAGCAGAACCCAATGCTATTAAAAAATCATTGTGTTTTAGACATAATATTATATTTTCATACAAATTAACAGGTAAAATAAAGGTAATAAATTAGCTCACATGCCCACACATAGCACATCTATCCTCGCATAAGAATCAAAATGCAGAAGTGTTGTCACCTCTGGGCCCTAGGATGGAATGCTCGTGTCCAGTAAAATAGTCTACGGTTCTCGGTACTCACCATATGAAAAACCTGCTGTGTTTTACTTACATTAAACTGCTATTTACGCTGGTATTCTAGAGATCATGGTTCTTCCTGGTGGAGCTGACCCATTCATGCTACAAACATAAAACAGCTGCAGCATGGTTCTTACTCGTAAAAAGATCTCATTATTATTTCGTAAAAAGAAGTTCTTTTTCCTTTTGTGATCCGCAATTTTGAGTAATTTAGTTGCTTCGATAACATTGACGTTTTGTTTTTTACTACTTGTATATTAAGGATGCATTGACTGCAAACATATTTTGACGTTATTTATGTTCCTATATACTTGAGCAATATAATTTGACTACTTTTGATGGTTTGAATATTGTTCATCAATTTGGATGTGTCAAAATATTTGATCCCTTTCCTTTTGACGCTGACTGTACTGCCTTTTTGGATTTTGAAAGTTATGGTTATACCGTGGAATCCCTTTTATTTAAGCATTTAAAGTACAGACAACACTTCTACTCCTTGAGGCACGCAATCAACTATCTATAACTAGCTGTGCCCGCAATGCGTTACAAAGACGTCCTATATTTAGACCCAAAAAATTATCTTATCCCCTAATTTAAAATTTTTAAACGAGATTGTTTTAAAGACAATCCCTCTGCTAGTTAAAACAAAGAAATTAAAAATTGCTTCTTGGTGACGCGCTTTGTTAGAAGGACAAACGTTATTTTGCGTATTAACAATTTCCCTGTCCGCAAGAGACACAATAGTTAAACAATAGTAATGTTGATATTATAATGTGACTTATGGTCATGGGCCGGTGAAATGGTTAATATTTTATTGTTAATAAATGTTGCTACTGATAGGTACCATAAAAGCATTAATGAAAACAATATGATATATAATACATGATAGACTAAACTTTTGACTACACTTTTTTCTCGTATTTCTTTTGATTTAAACAGATTATTATTTAATTATAGGCTAATATTATAGTGTATTTGCGTACCTCATAAGATTATGTATAATGTGGTTGATTTGATTAGGTGCAAAGATGAGTGGTATAGGATACGTACGGCTCAATTTGTTTTATAGAATAAGGGTGACAAACGAGCACACAGTCCACCTGATGGAAAGTGGATGTTGTGGCACGTAGACTCCTACATCTATCCTCGATTAAGGATCAAAACGCAGATGTGTTGTTTATCTCCCCTGAGAACTAAGATAAGTTTGTAACAGAGGTCTCCGGTTCTCTACATAAACCATACGACACACAGCAGCATTAAGCTGCCATTTTACGGTATTCTGTGGTCGTTCCCCACCTGAGCCGACCCATTCGTTCTACTACCTACGATAATATAACTGAAATAGGGCTCTCTATATACGAATAATATCTCTTGACGTTTGGTGGCAGTGTAAGAATATCCACTACCCCATATCATCAGGAAAAGAAGCAGGAGAGTAGCACTTTCTTGAAAACAACTCACCTGCCAACACATGGTAACTATGGTAACCTCATGAACTCAGTGTATTTGGATTCACTGGATATGGTTGCCACATGCTTCGGACCCTCACCGACCAACGAGCAAACCTCATCAAACCCGTGCGGATATTACCCTGTGATCGGTGACTGTGTGCGTGCTCTACGGACTGTAGCCTTTTATATTTCCTTCTATCTTTTGTAAATATATATAACGTGTAAATTTGTCTATCATTAATGTACTTATATTTTTACCTAGTAAATAAAGAAAGAGGGTAATGTTTTTGAGCGTAAGTTACATATTACTTACTTTATGTATGTATATGTGTATGTATGTTTCTTTGGGTCGCTCTATAGCCTAAACGGTTTGATCGAATGTGTCATGGAATGTCACGGGATTCATCTTATTTAAGGAAGTGAAAGTGACATAATATAGGGAATAATTTTTTTCTCTTTTCGGTGAACTTTTTTTAGTAATCGGTTTTTTTTTATTTATTGTGAAAGTTGACTGCACGTAGTGCTAACGTGACATAATGTAGAGGGCTACTGTACACCACAGATTAGGAAGATAAACAAGCGATAACTTTTCCACATAATGGTGATTGACATAAGAGTCAATGACAATATCGAGGCAAACTAGTCATAGTCAGCCACATGAGTACAACTTCGTGGGTTCCAGGTACGACCGTAACTACCCTTATACTCTAGCCGGAGCTAACATTAAATTAATTGCCTTAGCTTTGGTTATATATACAAGTATATAATCAAAGAGCTTTACATAACGTTCATTTAAAAAACATAAATGCCTAAATTTGGTATTGGAACGGGATACCGTGCATTTTACTAAGCAATCTCTAATCTCAGCTTTTAAAGTCGTAATTAAAAACATAAATGCCTAAATTTGGTATTGGAACAGGAACCCTGCATTTTACTAACCAGTCTCTGATCTCAGCTTTTAAAGTCGTAAATATTATTAAATTATTAACACTGTGCAATCGGTAAATTGAAAGTGAATTAAACTCCTCATAATTCTTTAAAAAAATAAATTCATAAAGCCCATGAGTATATTTCTAGGATTTTAAATTTAATTTTACCTAAGTTTTTCAGTTTTTACTACTACAATAAAATCTGATTTCTGGAAAGAAGCAATGTTATTTTTTTATAATGAAATCGCATTAACAACGTAATAATTTTAATTTTTTCTTTTAGTTTTTTGATTTTATATATTTCCGAATGTTATTATATTATAACATTTAATCCGAATTCGTATTAAATGTTATAATATAATAACATTTAATACGAATTCGGTACCTACACGTTTACTTTTCGTTTACTCCAAAAAATATTTCGTCTACTTTCATATTCGCTTCGTCTGCACTGTACTGTTTCGATCTATTGTATATTTAGGTTTGAGTTTTATTTACATTTGTTCCTTTCTTCTCTATACAGAGGCGCTGTTAGTTGAGTCGTTATTTGCTTACAAGTAGGTTTTTGATCCCCAAGAAGTTTATTATTTTTAAATCATAAACAAATTTAAATACAACTGGCTTTTAGAATGTTACATAAAGTTAAAAGTAATCTGTATTATACACCGTAAGTCAACTATTTAAGCAACTGCCAAACAATGAAAAGAGCCAAAAATAAACAATATAGCCAACAGTCTAAACACTGTCCCCCATTAGATGGAGTGACGATCTGGTAAGATATGCAGGAAGCTAATGTTAATACTTATACAAATGACTAATATACTAATAAATAAAAACTCATCAGTTTCATCAACAAGTTGAAAAACGTGAAAAGTAAACATAAAGCTCCTAAAAATATGAGCGATAGCTTATTAGATTCCTAATGACTAGAAAAATGTATTCTAAGGGCTTATTAGCATAGAAAAATTGCAATTGTTATAAAAAACTAAGATGAAAAAATAGTTTTTTTTTAATAACTCAAAAAGATGAATATGTAAGAAAATTAAAAAAAAAACGTTATACGATATTTCCGATAAAAAAGTCTCGACTTTCGAAACTCCAAATCCATTATTAATAATGTTACGCGCTCAAATCGGCGGCACTAGCGTCATCCAGTCTCGAACTGAAGAACTAAACTTCTTGAAGTTTAAAACTCGAACTCTCGGTACCTTGCGCGTGTTTACTTGAACATTCTGGATATTTTGCTAATTTATATAAATAGGCGCTGCAAGATGCGATCGAAGTAGTGTTGAATTGGCGATACGAGCGAAGCTTCGGAGCGGAATAAAGTGAATTAGTGTGATTAATTATTAGTGTTTTTACTTTAATTAGTGTAAAGTGAATTAAAGTGTTAATTTAGGTAATTCTATCGGCAATTTTAATTGTCACGAACCTCAAGCTCGTAACAATTGGTGTCAGAAGTGGGATAAAATAATGCCGATTTTACCTAAGGAGGAAACGGAGGGTGTCCGTACCCGAAGTCAACGCCAGCAGGAGACGGACCAACGAAGATTTGGTGGTGCAACGCCGCAGACGTCGGAGGGCCAGCGGCCGGCAACGGAGGCCGGTCCGTCAGTAGCTCCTGCACCTGCAGCACCTGATTTAGGCGCCCTGATGGTGATGCTGCAGGAGCAGGCCCGCCGACAGGAGGAACAGGCTCGTCGGTTCGAAGAGCAGCTGAAGCGCGGACAGGAGGAACAGGCCAGTCAGTTGAAAGATCAGCAGGAGAAACAGGCCCACCGACAGGAGGAACAGGTCCGCCGACAGGAGGAACAGGCCCGTCGCTTAGAAGAGCAGCTCAAACGCGATAGGGAAGAGCAGATGCTTCTCATGAAGGACCTTCACGCTACCTTCGGGAAAGAGATAAGGGAGGTGAAGTATAAGGTTGCTCAACATGATAACCGCCTGTCGGAAGCTGAGACCCAAATCAACCAAGTTAAGAAAACGCTGGGTGAACTCAAACTTGGAGATGGAATTGCAGCCCCCGCAGTAGCTACTACACCTTCGCTACGTGGGTTCAAGGTACCACCGTTCGACGGTACTTCTTCCTGGTCGGCCTACAAAATCCAGTTCGAGGCCGTCATGGAGGCAAACGGCTGGAATAAAAGCCAGGCCATGACTGCACTCACCTTAGGCCTGCGCGACCAAGCCTTAACCGTGTTGGAAGCTCTCGGTAAGAAAGTGACTTACGAGCAGCTCCTTGAGGTATTGGAGGCGAGATATGGTGACGCTCACCTGGAACACGTCTTTCGCGCGCAGCTTAAAGATCGCGTGCAACGCAGCAACGAAAACCTGCAGCAGTGGGCCCTTGAGGTGGAGAAGATGGTTCGAAAAGCATACCAGTCTGTACCTGCGCTCATTGAAGGGAACCTGGTGCAGACATTCATCGACGGCATCCGCGACCTGGAAGTCAGAGCTGCTGTGAGGCTCGGGCACCACGAGACGCTTAAGGACGGCTTGGCCCATGCACTGGAGGTAGAAGCCGTGCGGCAGGATTATCGTTCCCATCGCGTCAGGGAGGTTGCAGCAGCTACAGTTCGCGACCGCAACAAAGGATACAGCCCTAGGTGCTATGGCTGTGGGGAAAAGGGCCATCTTCGATCCAGCTGCCCTAAGCGAACCCTAGAAAGGGAAGGTGAACGATCCCAGGAGGGTAGTGCGGCCAACAGCACCACCCAGCAGCAGCAGGGAAACGAGTAAAAGCTAGAACTGTGGGGCGGGTGCTGGCTGATGTTAAAAGAGCCCCAAGGATCTCGATCTCACAAACCCATGATGGGAACAGTCTAATCATCAAGGGCGAGGTCAACGGAATGCCGTGTAAACTGACCATAGACACTGGAGCCTCTCGTACGGTTGTTAGTTCCCAACTTATAAGTCAGTTCCTTGGGGACTCCGCATACAACCGAGAACGCATTAATTTGGTAACAGCCACCGGTCAGCGTATACCCGTCCGTGGAGAGAAGGAGATGGAGTTGAAGCTTGGCAACGTGATCTACCTGCATAATGCCATCGTGGCTGATATAATGGACGACTGCATCCTAGGCCTAGAATTTATGAGGAATAATTGTTGTGAGATCGACGTTAAGCAAGGTGTTTTGAAATGTGGACAGGAGGAACTTTTTACGGAAGGTGCGTTACCAGGGAACGTGTACAGCATTAAGAAGATTGTTCTTTCGCCGAGATCGGAAACGATTGTTCCAGTTAGTCTTCCCCGAAACGCTGGGCAAGCTCACCGTTGTGTACTTGTGGAAAGGGTAAACAATGACCTTCCATGGAAAGTAGTTCGAACCTTGGTCAGAACCACTGACATCTCAAGAATACGTGTGCTGAACCTTTGCGACCGGGAACAGATTATAGAAAAAGGCACACTGGTTGGCACTTGTGAGGAAGTGGATTGGTTACGTCGGTGCCAATATATATCGAGTGGGCCCCCAGCAAGGATTCAGAAACGAGAGTGACCACACTTTTGGAAGACTGTCGCAGTGTTCTCTCCCCGAACGAATTGGTCAAGGCGAAGAAGTTGTTACTCAAGTACGCCGATGTATTCTCGTCAAACGATGCTGACATAGGAAAGACTGGCTTAGTTCAACACAATATAAACACAGGAGAGGAATTGCCTATCCGTCAGCGGCCAAGAAGATTGCCGGTAGCACGTGAAAAGGAAGTGGAAACCATGATTGAGGGAATGGTGAAGGATGGTGTTATTGAACCTTCATCTAGTCCATGGTGTTCACCCGTGGTGCTGGTAAAGAAGAAGGATGGCAGCATGCGGTTCTGTGTTGATTACCGCCGTCTGAACGACGTTACAAAGAAGGACAGCTATCCCTTGCCAAGAATTGATGACACGTTGGACATGCTTACAGGAGTAAAATGGTTTAGCACGTTGAATCTAAAAAGTGGCTACTGGCAAGTTGAAATTGACCCTAAGGACAAGGAGAAAACTGCGTTCTCGACGGGAAAGGGTCTGTGTCAATTCAAAGTAATGCCGTTTGGGTTGTGCTCCAGCAACGTTTGAAAGGCTGATGGAACTTGTACTTACCGGGCTAATTGGCGATGCCTGTCTGGTCTACTTGGATGACATCATCATCGTGGGCCATACGCTTGAGGAACACCTTGAAAACCTGGGACGCGTGCTCATGAAGATTCAGAGTGCCAATCTCAAGCTGAGTCCGAAGAAATGTTCACTATTCAAACGGCAAGTCAACTTTTTGGGGTATCACTACATATATAGTGTCGGAAGAAGGTATCCGCACGGATCCGGAGAAAATCGCAGCTGTAAAAGATTGGCCGGTTCCAGAAGACAAGACGCAGGTTAGAGCATTTTTGGGTTTGTGCTCCTATTACCGGCGATTTGTGAAGAACTTTGCAGATATAGCCAAACCTCTGCATAAGCTAACCGAGGAGAAGCGGCATTTCTGCTGGGATGAAAGTTGTAATATCGCATTCCAGGAGCTCAAGGACCGTATGTGCAAAACACCTATTTTTGGATACCCTGATGCAAGCAAAGAATTTATAGTTGACACAGACGCTAGTGATATAGGACTTGGCGGTGTGTTGTCTCAACGGAATGGTGACCAAGAGGTCGTGATAGCGTACTTCAGCAAGTCGTTGTCAAAACCGGAAAGGAACTATTGTGTCACAAGACGCGAATTGCGAGCTGTGGTAAAGTCGTTGCAGCATTTTAGCAAATATCTTCTGGGGCGAAAATTTCACTTACGAACTGACCATGCTGCACTAAAATGGCTATTGCAGTTTAAAAATCCAGAAGGACAAGTTGCGAGGTGGATTGAACTACTGCAGGAATACGACTTTGAGATCGAACATCGCAGCGGGAAATCTCATGGCAACGCAGATGCATTATCACGAAGACCTTGTCCTGAAGATTGCAAACATTGTACTAGGCAAGAGAGTAAGGAAGTGGTATCCGTGAGGATGCTCAGGGCAGACCACCTTAGCAACAAGTGGAAGGACAGCTTTCAACGTGCACAGCAGGAAGATCCGGACATCAAGCCGATCCTGGAATGGATGAAGGCCAGTGCTCCCAAGCCCAAGTGGAGCGACGTCTCAGCGATGAGTTCGACCACTAAAAGCTATTGGGCCCAGTGGGACAGCTTGCTGCTTCAGGATGGAGTTCTGTGCCGTAAATGGGAAAACGTTCGGGGAGACAGCTGTCATTCACAAATGGTTGTCCCTAAAGCTTAAGTACCGGATGTTCTACAGCTGTACCATTTTTTTCAGGATTTTTCAGGAGGCCATCTGGGAGTTAAACAAACTCTACTGAAGATCCGAGAACGATTTTACTGGGTCCACTGTCGAAACGATGTCGAGGACTGGTGTTGCAAATGTACAAGTTGTGCGGCTGTAAAGGGACCTCAGACTCGTAGTAGAGGTGCATTGAAGTTGTACAATGTTGGTGCACCATGGGAAAGAATAGCCATTGACGTGGCGGGGCCGTTTCCGGAGAGTGAAAGCGGTAACAAGTATTTCATGGTTGTGATGGATTACTTCACTAAGTGGCCAGAAGTCTTCGCCATTCCAAATCAAGAAGCTTCAACAGTTGCAGATAAACTAGTTCATGAAGTCTTCTGTCGTTTTGGAGTACCTTTAGAGATTCACAGTGATCAAGGAAGGAATTTTAAGTCTCAAATATTCCAGGAAACTTGCCGAGTTATGGGTACTCATAAAACAAGAACGACTTCTTATCACCCGCAATCTGATGGAATGGTAGAACGATTTAATCAGACATTGGAGAGATACCTAGCAAAAGTTGTAGACAATCGGCAACGAGATTGGGACAAGCACATACAACCGTTTTTGTTGTCATATCGAAGCGCTGTTCACGAAAGTACAGCAGTGACACCAGATTTCGCAAACTTTGGAAGAGAATTACGGCTGCCTGCAGACCTGATCACCGGGATACCACCTGATGCTCCACGCAGTATAACCGATTATGCAAATGACTTGCGGAACAAAATGAATGACGTTTATGAGCACGTCAGACAATCGGGCCAGCAAATGTCTGAAAAGATAAAAACCCGGTATGACCGCAAAATGAACAACAAAGGGTTCGACGAAGGTTCACTTTTGTGGTTGCACAATCCAGTCCGCAGCAAAGGGAAATCTCTTAAGCTTCAAGCTAAATGGGATGGCCCGTACCGGATTGTGACCAGGATCAACGATGTAACCTACCGGATACAGAAAGGCGCAAGAGGGACTCCTAAGATCGTCCATGTGGATCGCCTAGCGCGTTATTATGGGGCCGATAATGCTCGGGACGAGCATGTCTTAGGAGGGGGCAGTGTTACGCGCTCAAATCGGTGGCACTAGCGCCATCTAGTCTCGAACCGAAGAACTAAACTTCTTGAAGTTTAAAACTCGAACTCTCGGTACCTTGCGCGTGTTTACTTGAACATTCTGGATATTTTGCTAATTTATATAAATAGGCGCTGCAAGATGCGATCAAAGTAGTATTGAATTGGCGATACGAGCGAAGCTTCGGAGCGGAATAAAGTGAATTAGTGTGATTAATTATTAGTGTTTTTACTTTAATTAGTGTAAAGTGAATTAAAGTGTTAATTTAGGTAATTCTATCGGCAATTTTTATTGTCACGAACCTCAAGCTCGTAACAATAATTTTAATTTAACGCTGAAAATAAGGCTCCGCAAGGCCTTTACGACATGCGCGCGTCGCCCTGCCGCTATAGTTCATAAAAGATAGCTTGAACTCTGCGACAGCTGTCAGTAAAATCACGCCTATGAAGTCCTGAATTTTTTAGTAGTACGGACCTAATTAGTGCATATATATTCTCTCGGATACTTCTGACGGAGATGAAAGTTTCCATAGTACTCTCTCTCTCTCTCAATTCTTCCTTAGAGTCTTGTTTCTTTCATTCCCGTACACTATCCTTTTATGCTGACAACCTTAAATTACAAAAACATTCATGCAATTCTGGGCTCTGAAACTTGGCTAAAACCTTGTTTATCCATTTCGTATTCAATCCCAGGTGTTCATATTTTGCGAAATGACCGTCTCGTCAGAACTGGTAGTGGTTACCGGTAGTAGGTTGCCATATATCTTCGTAAAGATATTCGTTACTGCATAGTCAGCTTATTATTCACTTCAATTGTTGATTGTTTTCATTTTTGGTTCACGTAAATATTATCATGTATCCTAATTTCGAAATCAACTCCAGTGGCTACCAATTATTTTATATATAATTAAGGGTGACAAACGAGTACACAGTCCAACTGATGGTAAGTGGATGCTGTGGCCCATAGACATCTTAATTTAACCTAGATTAAGAAGCAAAATGCAGATGCGTTGTCACCCCTGAGGACTAAGATGGAATGCCTCGATTCCAGTAAAAAGGGTATCTGGTTCTTTGCACTCACCATACGAAACAAAACAGCATCAAACTGCTATTTTACGCTGGCATTCTGTGAGATCGTGGTCCTTCCCCGGTTGAGCCGACTCTTTCGCGCTACAACCAAAAATATAGCTGCATCATGGCTTTACCACGTATAAACCCCCAATTTGCCTTCGCCGGAATGTTCATATACTCTCTTTAGTTTTTTGTGTACTGTTTGATCAAATATCGAAATCACCAAGGTACCTTAAGGGGATATATAATCTCAAATGGCTTAGCAAGATCCTTCGTTATGCCGAAAATATTGCAGCATTAATTTTGAAATAAATATATGGCAAAGTTGAGGTTTAATGTTAAGGATTATGTTAGACGAAAACACGATTTCGTAAAATTTTCTCGATAGAAAAAAAATCCAAAGTTACCTCCAAAATAAACAATAAACCGCTGTTATTCATAAAATACTTGAAATAAGATCATGAAATTTTGCATACTAACTGAACTAACTATAAAGCAGTGCTTATGTTATTTACTTTTTTTTAAAATACTATTATTTTCACTGTAAAAAGAAATTACCTAAACTATCGGCCTTTTGAAGCGTGATTCCTGCCGCACGGTCACTTCGCTTCGGCCTTTGGACGGGGAGGTGGTGTCGCTTACGATAAGAATTTACATTACGCAACAGGACGACGTAAAATTAAATTGGGAAATACCCGTAATAAAAATAAGAAGCGACTGGCTTGACGTTAAGAAACAGGCATAAATATGATAAACCTAATGAAATAAGTGTCTAACGACCTTTCTACTTACAGTATTAGTAACTTCATTTTATAGTAAGTCGTTTACTTCACAAGCAACCTGACTTTGGAATTCATTAACACTTAATATTCAGCAACCGTAATTTTCGTACTCTTTTAAATAATTACTTAAGGAGTTTGTAAAGTTTCTTAAATATATATATATATATATATATATATATATATATATATATATATATATATATATATATATATATATACGAACGGCAATAAAACAACAAATTTAGTAGGTATCTTTGACCTTGTCACTTCACAGGGTCCCAGGGTAGGGTGGATATGACCACCGTTTGTAGTTTGTAAGTTTTCAGTTATTGTAATAATCTATCTATAATGTTATTTTAAAAATTTGAAAAATTGTGGTATCATCGGGTCACTTGAAAGAATAAAATAGTCGTTGGAAACAAATTATTTCGTTTTCTTAAATACTTTTGCGATTGTTAAGTAACCTATTTTTTTAATCTGCGTTCTCATAAATAACGGTAGTTTTAAATAATTGACATATAACTTTTTGGCTTTGTAGAGCCCTTTTTATTTTTATATATTATATGTACTTAATAAGATCACGCGATAAAAGTTATTTTGTTTATTACAATTTATTTAAAAAATTGTATAAGAATATAGAACAAAAAAAATTCAGTACTTTGTTACATATATTTTTAGCTTCAGAAAAAAATATAGCTGTAGACAGAATATGTTTTTAACTATCAGCTTAGTTAATAAACAACGAAAATATTGATAAAAATTATCTTTATTTATTTAAATATTATTAGTTTTGAGAAAAAAACCGGATACTGTTTGTTCATCAATTGTGTTTTTTCATCTTATTTTGTTAATAACATTTGCAATTTTTTCCACGATAATAATCCCTGAGAATATATTTGTCATCCCAAATCGAATGAGCTATTGCTCGTATTTTAAGGAGCTTTGTGTCTATTGTTAACGTTTTTCAACTTGTTGACCTGAATATACAATATTAGACGAGTGCAATATCATTAAGTATTCGCGGAACTGTCAATATTTTTTACTATAATGAGATTAAAATATCTCCATGCTGGCAGTCAAGTCTTTAATTTACAAAACATTTTTTACACAATTAAAATTGCTATGTTAAATCTAATAACTTTTTAGGTACTTGTAAAATGAAGACTTATATATTATATGTTTTAAATAAATTTACATATGGTAGGAATCATGTAATGTAAAAACAGTAGCGATTGAAGTACTACTGAGTACACGATGAGAAAAGTTGTCTTTAGTAAACAATTTGCCTGTTGTTACAACGCGGTAACAACTTGTAACAAAATCAAGATTAGAATCAGAGAAAACCTAAAACAATCTTTAATTTTATATCATACCGTTAGATTTTCGACTAGGTTAAAACTTTCGAGCAATTGAAAGCTATCAACTGCTCAATATAGTAGTACTCAGTGGATGAGCAAATACAAAGTAATTCATTGAATTTTACTTATATGTGCCCAATATAAAGGCAACGTAACCAGAACTAGGCTACGATGAGGCCTTAGAGATACGACTAAAATCACAACATAGTACCACATTCACCAAAGATTAAACCTGAAAATCAACAATATATGCCTTTGTACAAAATTCATGCCCAGGGTTCCTCAGGTTAGCAGTTAAGTAGAATTTCCTAAAATATTATTTAAAAACTTTCTCGCCATAATAATTTAAGTTGATACTTCTTATTACACTATGGTATTATAAGCAACCCTTTATCAAATTTATGTTCACCTTATTCGCACAGGCTTACTAAGTTGTAGGATCTTATCCGTCTAGGCAGTACCATCATTACCATAAGGGCACACGGGGCCCTATCGTCACGGGGGCCCCGTGACGAAGTGGTGACGTTATTCGCTTACGCTATACAATCTTTTTTCTTTTTTAAAATGTTTATAGAGTAAAGTGTTAGTGACTTTCTGTAACCCTGAGCAGTGACTAGCCACATATTGCCAAATTAGCCAGAAAAAGTGGCATTGATAGATCTCCTAGGTACAAAATATGTATGTGTTTTTGTCGGACTTTACAGTCGCCTTACTTATAGCCTGGATTTTTTTTAATTTTCGGCAATGTATGTATTTATAATCTACGAGATAAATGTATCATATCATACTGTTTAATAAAAATAACACTTCAAAAGATTTAACGGTAAATGATTTATTTAATACGATAATTTTCAACCACAAATATTAGATTTTATAGGAAATAATTGTTACGATACTTATTTTTAGACAAGTTAAGCCTAAATTTTAATGTAATAAATAAAAAGGATACACGTTTTGACGTTGTTATAGAATATTTCCTTTTTTCAAAAGAAAGTTTAAGAAGAAAACATTAAAGTTTACATTTTCCTAAGAAATTATCGTCCCCGCTACGGAATCTCAAATATTATAACTCTATATTATATAGAGGACAGTGTACTTCATTGTAAAGTGGCGCCGCCCTGGTGGCAGAAAAAGTCGTGGATGCCCTCATTAATGACATATTATTTGATTTTTACCAAT
The DNA here is from genome assembly GCA_036936625.1 of Parnassius smintheus behrii. Taxonomy (NCBI): domain Eukaryota; kingdom Metazoa; phylum Arthropoda; class Insecta; order Lepidoptera; family Papilionidae; genus Parnassius; species Parnassius smintheus. The sequence continues at coordinate 13,378,575 of JAUPFT010000016.1, read as the reverse complement.
TACCTATAACAAATATAAGATCATAGCAGTAAATTTATTTGTCATTCACTTTGTTTTACTTTTCAACACGGCCCCAAATTATTGTGAGCCCAAGGGCCTTGATAGGACCTAAGACGGCCTTGTGTCTAGTGTGGTATGCACATCCAATCAACAATATGTGCAATAATGGCCACCACTAGACTTTCGTGTCGCGAGGTATTGAAATTGGTTGCATGTGAAATATGACTTCGTTTTACACCTTAATTTCACAAAAGTGGTGAATATTTAGTAATTAGTCTAAGCAGAAATCCTCTCTTAGGCTTAATAAATGCCAATATTAATAATTAATCATAATTTACAACCGAGTTTAATGGGTAAGTTACTGATCTTAATCTGTAGTTTAAGTATTACGCCCTCGTATTTTACATTGCTATTTCATGTCAAGCTGAAATATACATTTGAAAAAACCGCGTGAATGTTATTAGCGAAATTTGGTTAGAGTTTTACATTTCCTAGCAAAATTATGTCCACTCTGACATTTTTAATGATTTATGCTTTTTTTAAACAATACTTTTTTTTTCATTTATTTTTGTTTTCACATACAGTTAGAAGTATTACAATTTATAAGGTGTAAACATAAACTCTTTTGAGTTTTACCGTACACCCTAAGCCGTCGTTATACATTAATAAAGATTAAGACTATTTATAACATATTTGCTACAAACTTCATACATCCATACTTAAATAACAATCACAAGACAGCTACACATTTTGTAAACACAATGAGGGTATATCACAAGATAAGGTTATGTAAAGACCTTTTGTGGACGTTCCTATGCAGCAATATCTTCATTTTTTACTACTTTTTATTCTACAGGATGTTTCTTTTAGCAAGACGTTTATAACAGGTATGGTATAAAGTGTTGTTTGTGATTATTATTATATAGTGTTGTTAGTTTATATTTATTACGTATATGTATTTTATTTAATTGTTTTGTATGTGGATAAATTTGTTATCATATTATATATATTAATATTTAGTGTTTATATTATGTATATGCTTACTTGAATTTATTAATTGCTATTATGTAGACAGATATAATCGTTCTAATGTATAAGTTAATGTATATTATTGTTTAGATAGTTTTTAACAATTATAATGAATGTTATGTGTATTTATTGTTTATTGTTTGTAAAAAATATTGTTTCAAGGTGTTTTTTATATTTTTAGATGTTATTTTTTCTTTAATAGCATTAGGTATAAGGTTAATTAGGTAAGGTATTATGTAATTTAATCGTCTTTTACCATACAGGTTATTATAAGAAGGTAGTTGTAGTTTGATGTTATCTTTCCTACGGATTGAATAATTTTTGTGCGGTTTTTGTAGATTTTCAGTAAAATAATATTGTGATAAAAGAATTAGTTCTACTTTTTCATGAATTGGTAATATTTCACAAAATGCAAAGAGCTTACGGTAATCTTTAAAGGTGTTTTTTATTTTTATAGGAACTATTCTTTTTAGTATACGTAACTGGAGTAAAAAAATATTGTCTAGGTTTGTTTTAGAGGTTCTTCCATAACTGGACAACCCGTAGGAAATTATAGACTCAGCCCGGGACTTATAGAGTAGTAGAAGTGTTTTATAAGGAACTTTAGGTTTAATAATTGAGAATTTGGCTAAAATCACCCTTAGTATGTCGCTCACATGGTTAATATGCTCCTTCCAGTTTAGCCGATCGTCGATTACGAGTCCAAGGTATGTATATTTACTTACTTGTTCTATAGCATCACAGGTACATTGCAGAGTATTATTTGATTGTTTTAGATGTAGACATTGATGGTTGTGTGCTATAAGTTTTAATCTAAAAGTGCTTCTGTTTTTACTAGAGCTGATGTAAATTAGTTTGGTTTTGTTTGAATTAAGTACAAGTACCACATCATGAGACCATTTCACTAATACGTCAAAATCGCTTTGAAGTCGAGTAAGGGCATCTTCGATGTCTCTTCCTGTGGCAACTAAGCATGTGTCGTCCGCAAACTGGTACAGCTCACACTGTTTGATTGCGTTTGAGAGATTATTTACGTAGGTAAGGTAATGCAAGGGTCCTAAGACGGAGCCTTGGGCAGTGCCTTCTGTTGCTAAAACTGAGAAACTATCTGCATTACTGACCCTAACTTGATAGCTTCTATCATGTAAGTAGTTTTCGCACCAAGTTAATAGATTACCTCTGACCCCACTGTCGTTCAAGCTTTGTAGAAGCTTCTCGTGTCTGAGAGTATCAAATGCCCTGCTATAGTAAACAAAAACTACCAATATATGCTCTTTTTTATCTAAATGGTTATAAATGCTGTCAGTGAAAGTGGATAGCAGTTGTGTCGTACTTTTATGTGGTTGAAATCCATATTGGTTGCAAGTTAGTATACTGTTATTGGCATAAAAGTGTTGTATTTGAGTTCCTATATATTTTTCTACTACTTTATCGATCGTAGGCAATATGGTTATTGGTCTATAGTTGAGGTAGTCCGCCTGGCTACCTTTTTTATGAATTGGTCTCACAATGCCGGTCTTTAGTAATTTTAGGTATTTTCCAGTGAGAATGCATGCGTTTATTAGTTTAGCTATGGTTAATGAAATTTTGTCACATATCTTTTTTATTTCGATGGCTCTTATCCTATCTATTCCAGGAGCTTTGTTACTATTAAGGGATTTTATTATTTTTGTAATTGATTTGGGTTTTGCAGATCTAAATCTCATACTCACGTTTGCTGATACTGCATAGGTTTTTTTGTCGAGCAATGGTTCGGGACATTTTGATATTATTTGTTTGACACTATTATTGAATGTGACAGCGAATTTATTTGCAATGTCTTTCGATGATTTGTTATTACTGCCAAAAAGCGTTCTAAGCCTTCATCTATAGACGATTTTATTCTACCTGTTAATCTGTTTAATATAGACCACAAATTTTTAGTGTTGCTTTTGTTGGATATTATTTCTGACTTAGTGTTTAGGTTTTTAGTTTTTTGAATCAATACATTGGCATTGTTTCCAGCTTTATTGTATTTTAGTTTTAGAATCATATTATTTGTATTTTTTATCCATTGAAGAAATAAATTATCCCTATACTCACAGGTTTTGATGATTTTATTATTTATCCAGTCGTTATTACTTCGCGTACTTTTAATATTAATTTTGATTGAATATTCTGATTTTTTATAGCATTCTGTAAATTTTGTATAAATATAGTTGTAAGTATTTAGAGGGCAGGTCATGTCGTAAGTGGACGTCCAATCTATCTGTTCTAACAATGAGTTCAATTTATTATTATTTAAACATATTTTATATGTTGGAACATCCTGTGTTCGTGGTCCGACGCAGGCTATTATAACCGCCGACTGCGTAAATGTGATCTATGCAGGTTTTACTTAGCTTTCCATTATTTAGTTCGATCCTTGTACTCGTATGTGCTGTGATCCCGCACAAAAGACCTAAGCTGTGTAACGTGTTGTTATATTTATGTTTTGCAGGATTGTCTAATTTCAGGTTAATGTTTGTATCACCTAGTAAGTATAAATCGGTTTCACAAGAGTATTTGTCGATTATGTTCACGAGTTCGTCAATAAAAAGGTTTTTACTCGAGCTAGGAGGGCGATATACGGCACATACATTCGTAATGTAATTTAAGTTAGTGGTGATTGTAAGTAATATGTTTTCGAAGTGTATTGTTTTGATAGTTTTTATGTTGCATTTGTGTTTATTACTGACGAAAATAATTATACCGCCACCCCTTCTAGTTTTTCTTAACGCAGTAAACATTTGATAGCCATTGATATGAAACAAACAGCAGGTATTATCCATTACATTAACTTCAGTTAGAATTACGACATCAATAGGTTTATTTGACGTTAGTATACATTGTTCAAGTGCTGTGAAATTTTTAATTAGGGATCTGATATTAAAATGAACGCACAATAGATTAACATGGTGCTTAGGAATTTCGTTTAGAAATTGATTTATATTTAGACAGTCAGATATCTCACAGATTTCATCTAACATATTTCGAGTTATAAAATGAGTTTAGACCTTACGGCTAGGTATATGGATAGGTATACAATTAAGAAAACTTAGTTAGAACATTTAGGTCATGCAGGGTTTTCAATGTGTAAATTTTTGATCCGTCATCCTTACGTGCCTTAACATATCCCTTTTTAAACCATACGTACTTGTAATTCTGATTGTTTTTTAACTGCTGCTTCGCCTGCCACAATATTATTTTATTATTTTTTGTCATTGCTTCTCTGATGTACACGACACTATTTCTGTTCATTTCTGTAGGATATATATCTGCTACGGTAATCTTAGTGGATTTTGCTACTGAGATCCATATCTCTTGTGAAGGCTCGTCTTGCAATTCTACCTTTATATTCGCCGGATGGCCTTTTTTTCCAGGAAGTCTTCGAATACTTTTTATTCCTTCGAGGGGCTGTTGGAGTTTCAGAGCGATGCTTTCCACCAGTTTTTTGACATTTTCTGTGGGCTGGTAGGGAATATTTATATTTCTATGCAGTTTATAAGTTTTTCTTGCTCTATTTCTTGTAGTTGTTGTTCAAGGGCACCTACCCGCGTTTCCAAATTGTTGTTCTTATTAGTAAGCTCTATATTTTTTCGTTCAAGAACTTTGATGGTTTGTTTAAATGCATCTATACACTCGACCACTTCTTCTAGCTTGGTACTATGAAACTATAGGGACTCGTTCAGTTCCCGCATTTCATTTTTTATTGCTTTTTCAACTTCCCTACTTATTGAACTCAGCAAGTTTTTGGAGTTTATTAAGACGCGTTCATCATCTTCTCCTTCGTCTTCTTCCGGGATTACAATAGATGAATTCTGTCTCGGTGATTCCTGCTGGCAATCAAGGCAAGTCCACTCCGGGCTGGAGGCCGCTTTCAGTGCTGCGATTTGTTTGTTTGTCAGGCCACTGCATTTCGTGTTAAGATGCACAATTTTTTCACACTTACTACACTCCAATCCGGGAAGAGATTTTGTAAATGATTTTTTACAAATATCACATTTGGACATTGTCGGTACTTTTAAATAATCCGATTTACTCATTACAAAACGTGTAGCACTTACGACTGACGACGACTGACTGTGACTTACACGACATTATTATGAAACACTGTTTTTGCTGTACAATTATAATTCGATAGTTATATCAAAAACCTGATAACCACTTTACTTCCAAATTTTGACGGCTATCTTAAAGTATTTTATCTATTTCTACCATAAACAATCAAGTTTTTAGAAAGGAATAGAATAAGTAGACTCCATCTATGTACATATGTATTATAGTTGTAGCACGAATTGGTCTGCCCGAACGTGGAAGCACCACGCTCTCACAGAATACCACCTTAAAAACAGCTTAATGCCGTTGTGTTCCGTATGGTGAGTGTAGAGAGCCGAAGACCCCTTTTATTGGAAACGAGGCATTTCATTTTAGTCCTCAGGGGTGACAATGCATCTGCATTTTGATACCTTATTGAGAATATATGTAGATGTTAATCCGCTTACTATCAGGAAGACTGTGTGCCCGTTTGTCACCAAAACATTTTTTATATAGTTTCATCATTATCATCATCATTACAGCCCTTCGCAAGTCTACTGCTGAACATAGGCCTACCCCAAGGAATGCCATAAATCACCTGATCCACCTGCATTCATTGATTTCCTGCATGTCTTATCGTGTCGTCACTCCATCTAGTGGGGTGGCCTTACACTTGGCCAACCGGTACGAGGTTGCCACTAGAGAACCTTTCTTTCCCATCCATTGTCCATTCTTCGGGCTATATGAACAGCCTATTGCTACTTTAGCTTACTAATCCGTTAGGCTATATCGGTTACTCTGATTCTGCTGCGGATGTTCTCATTACTAAGCTTATCACGCAGAGAAACTCCAAGTATAACCTCTCCATAGCTCACTGAGCGACATTTAGCTATAAAAATATATAATTTGTTACTATAAAAATGATTTAGTCTTTACTTTAAGATGTATTTTCTAAATTGATTATAAATTTCTGTTTTATGTGATGATAAACAAATAGTAAGATAGCAAGTATATCCATGTGATAGTCATGCAGATCTGGTACTAACAATCATAGTGCTATAATCAAAATTACATTAAAAAGCCTAAAATATAATTCGCTCTGGTAATAAATATATTTCTGGAAATACGCTACGCAAGTTGTGTTACTCACCGGGCAAAGAGCTCGTTAAGGAGGCGCACCAGTTCTTCAGCAGTACATTGATCTGACAGTGATGTGAATCCGCAGATATCGGCGAAGAGAATGCTGTAACAATAATAAAAGGAGGCGTATTAAATTTTTTTTTAGATCAAGGTATAATATATATATATATATATATATATATATATATATATATATATATATATATATACTTAGTCGGATCATAAGTTCTGTCAAAATCTTATTATTTAAATTTTTTTGATTTCTGGCTATATGAATTTCACCAATTTGAAAAATATCACGTTTGCGCTTGCCGCAAATAAAAATTTATTAATTTTCATTAATTTTTAAATATGAAGTGGTCGAAGAAAGAAGACAGAGCTAAAGATTAAGCCCACTGGATTATAAGATATGGCAAAATTTGGAGGAGAAAGTCTGTGCTAAACCTTATCAGAATTTGGAATCTCTCCGAGAATCTTTGGCTAAAGCAGCGGCAGTAATAGAAATGAGTGTGGTGCGTGCTGCGATTGATGACTGGCCTAAAGTATATATATATATATACAGGTAGACGTTGTTCTGCCTGGCAAGATTATTTATTATATACTAATTCTAGAGTTTACTTTATTATATAGAAAATTACCCAGAAAGATAAAAAAAATATGAGAAAATTTGGTGCAATGCGTGTTGTAGTAACAGACTAGATCATTTCTGCGCTTATCTTTTATCAATTGTAAATTATAGTGTAAGAGTGAGAGCTTTTTAATGATACATTGTAGAATAAAGAGCTGCCTGACAGATAGGACTTTCCAATGTTTGTATAGGTTGACAGTAGGGTAAAGAAAGGGAAGTGAGGCGGATACTTTTAGTTAAGCTCTCTGTGCTCGTTCCAGTTTTATTATTTTTGTCCTTTCAGAACCACCCCAAGTTGTTATGCAGTATGTGATAATCGATTGACATGAGGCAAAGTAAATTATTTTGATGACTTTTGAGTCAGCTATTTGCCTAAGGTTTTTAAGTTTTCTAGTTGTTAACATGTTTATGTGGCTATGAAAACTGAGTTTGTTATCAATATATATATATATATATATATATATATATATATATATATATATATATATATATATATATATATATATATATATATATTGTATTAATGAAGGTTAGAAATCCAGTTAATCTTAAATGTTGGATTTTAAATATTATAGCTTTTGTGGCTGATTTGTCGTGTGAATTTTACTTTCTACATAAAATAACTTGCAGAAAAACGACGCTCATATGAAATCGACTTTCTTATGTTATCTATACATATGTCTGTAATATTGAAATATCTGGCTTATATTAAGCTTAGAGTGTTATTTGAATATTTGAATGCTATTGGGACAGCAATAATTATTTTTTAATTTTTGTATGACTTGCTATCTGTTTGTCCCGACTAATCTTCTAAATAGCTGAACTGATTGTGATATAGCTTTACGAACAAATAGAAAGAAATACCAGTAGAGAAGCTCACTTAAGTAAAAATACGAACGAACATCACAAAGCAATCAAGGAATTTTACAAATCCCTTTTTCTGTCATATCGGATGAATTCGAATCGAAACGACCCAATCATCATCAAATAATCAAAGTAAAAACCCTATTTTTGATGATGCCTAACAACGCAACCATCAACGCAAACATCATCATTACAGCCCTTCACAAGTCCACTGCTGAACATAGGCCTCCCCCAAGCTATGCCACAAAGCACGGTCCTGAGCCTCCTGCATCCATATACTTCTTACCAGGTCGTCACTCTATCTAGTGGGGGGAGGGTCACCCTACACTTCGCTTACCAGTACGAGGCTGCCACTCGAGAACCGTTTTTCCCCATCGGTTGTCGATTATTCGAGCTATAAGGCTGGCCCTGGCCGGCCCATTGCCACTTGAGCATACTAATCCATTGGGCTACATCGGTCACTCTGGTTCTACTGCGGATATCCTCATTTTTTAGTTTATCACGAAGAAAAACTCTGAGAATAGCCCCCTCTATAGCTCGCTGAGCGAATTTGAGCGTCCTATGAGGACGCTCAAAGTCGCTCCAGTAGTTACGTTGTACCAGTTCTGGCGCACTGAGTCACGAGTGGTACAAGTACGACGTTCGTCGACTTACGATCCTAAAAAAAAAAAAAAAAAAAAAAAAAAAAAAAAAAAAAAAAAAAAAAAAAAAAAGGTTTTGGCATGCTCTAATCACGAATCTGCGGTCCATTTTTGCGTAGGATGCACGGTTCCGGAGATGTGCAGATCAATTAACTCTTATCTAATTGATATCCGCTGCGAGCCTCCACCGTCATTAGCGCTCCATTGTCCTTATCTACTTATCTATTGTCGATTGACTACCGTCATTATCTATTATTCGCAGCGTGTGGGTCGGCTTATGCTATTGTATTATACTCCTTTGTTCCTATCTACAACACTAATCTGAATCTACAATAAAACACATTACCTAATTTTGTTAATATTTTTATTTATAAAATACAAAATCTTATTACTTATTATCTATAAAATAGGAGCGAAACATCTCATCCACTAACATATCGTCGTACAATGTGTTCTCTGTAAATATACTCGTAAAACTATGCATTGATCATCCCTGAAACTTATATAGCAAATACATTAAGCAATATTTGCCACAAACTGAAGTCCTATCAACATTCCAGTTCCATCTTTTACAATTTCGTACAGATGCCCGTCCATATCAATCAAAATATTCACCGACGTTATTCGTATCGATATATAAAGCTACCCAATGTGACCCTGGTTTATCATCTGTACCCAAATTGCATATTACCTAATCAGGTCATAAATTCTATCACATGTTTGATATAAAATAATTGAAACAAGTTTATTCATTATGTAACCATTTATATACCAAAATGAACTTAACAAAACATAGATTCTTATGACACTATAGTTTATTCAAAATGACCTCCGTAATTTTGAATACAGGCCTTCAATCTGCGCGGCCAGTCGTCTATCTCATCACGAACGAGGTCCATGTCATATCGGCGGCTGCCTTAATTAAAGATGTCTTGAGTGACTCGAAATTGGGATGAGGCTTTGAGCACGCCTTTTCCTCCATGTGTTACCATATCTTGTAATCTAACGGATTCAAATCTGGACTGGTCTTTGTGTCGGATGAAGTCGATTTCACGCGCCGGTCAGCCAGTCTTTTTTTTTTGTTTTTAAAGAACGTTACCTCCACACTAGGTTTTTCTCCTGTATCGTGGGGGCAGTTTACAAACACAAATTTCACAAGGACAAACATCCAAACTCGGAACAATTACTTGTAGGTCGTACACATACTTGTTCCGTGCGGGATTCGAACCCGCGACCCCCAAGCGCAGCCACTCATTGCTAAGCCACTACGCCACTCTATGAGCTGACGCCGAATCTTGTTGGAATACCCAGTGCCTGTTATTGAACAAGGTATGAGAAACAGGTTACACAAGGTTCGTCAGGACTGTATTTTGATACACAACTGCATTCGTTTTTAACCTTTCTCACAAAAATGTACCTCTGTTAAGCCCCAATAAGAAACTCCCAACCATACCATGAGCGAGGATGGAAAATGACCTCGTTGGACACGCAGAATACGGTTGCTCGCTTCTTCACTACTGTGTGCGTACACCTTATCATTTTGTTTGTTGTAGCTCTCTTCTACGGTAAAAATTTTTTCATCCGAAAAAGAGAATTTCCCGATATTTTTTTCCCGCGTACCGCTTCAACAAAGCGCAGCATCTCTTCAGTCTCAGGTCCATTAGACGAGTATTTAAACGAGCATGCGGCTCACCTGATATTAAGTGACTACCGCCGCCCATGATCAACCGCAACACCAGGAGAATTGCGGGTGCGTTGCCGGCCCTTTAGAAAGGAGTAAGCTCTTTTCTTGAAGGTCCCCAGGTCGTATCGGTCCGGAAAAATCGCCGGTGGTAAACTATTCCACAGAGGTTGTACGTGGAAGAAAACTCCTTGTGAAACGTACAGTGGTGGACCGCCAAGCATCCAGATGGTGTGGATGGTATCGGGACGTTTGCCATGTAGTGCGTTCACGAAATTTGGCGGCTGGAATTAATCTAAAAAATTCCTCAGAGCACTCCCCGTGATAGATGCGATAAAATACGCAAATAGATGCAACATCTCTTCGCAGCGCCAGTGAATCGAGCCGATCGGAAAGCACTCGGTCGTCGACGATTCTAGCCGCTCTGTGCTGGATGCGGTCAAGTGGAAGGTGCTGGTACTGGGGAGCCCCAGCCCAGAGATGGGAACAGTATTCCATGTGCGGCCGAACCTGCGCCTTGTAAAGTTGCAGGCGGTGTGCCGGCATGAAATACTGTCCCGCTCTGCCGAGCAAGCCAAGCTTTTTGGAGGCCAAATTGTGTGTGTATATGATTAAGCCGTGGTAGCTTAGATGGTTAGCGCAAGCTGTAAATTTTACAGTACGCAACGCGGGTTCGATCCCCGCCGACACCAATTAAATTGCTAATTGCAATTTTAAGTGTTTATTCTATTGACAAACTTACTTTTCTTTTTGTTATTTTCTTACGTGTGCATGATTTAGTGTTAACAAATTATATTTAAATATTGTGTGTGGATATGATTAAGCCGTGGTAGCTCAGATGGTTAGCGCAAAATGTAAATTTTACAGTACGCGACCCGGGTTCGATCCCCGCCGACACCAATTAAATTGTTAATTGCAATTTTAAGTGTATATTCTATTGACAAACTTACTTTTCTTTTTGTTATTTTCTTACGTGTGTATGATTTAGTGTTAACAAATTATATTTAAATATTGTGTGTGTATATGATTAAGCCGTGGTAGCTCAGATGGTTAGCGCAAAATGTAAATTTCACAGTACGCGACCCGGGTTCGATCCCCGCCGGAACCAATTAAATTGTTAATTGCAATTTTAAGTGCTGATTTACCACGTACTCGGCGGTGAAGGAAAACATCGTGAGGAAACCTGCATGTCTGAGAAAATTTCGAAGGCATGTGAAGTTCGCCAACATGCATTGAGACCGCGCCGCGGACATTTCCTAGCCATAAATACAAAGACAATAGCAGAAAGTAAAAAGTTAAAAAATACTTTTTTAACAATGACAGTCATTAGTGATCATTAGTGAATGTGACTCTGTTTACTTAAATTACAGGAAGACAAGAGCAGAAGGAAGAAATGGGATGATGGGAAGTAATGAAGAATGAATTGTTATGTGAAGTTTGTTGGAACAAACATATTTTAGTCACGTGTAAATACTTTTAACATTTTGGTTCAAAATGACACAAAATCTAAAAAATATTAGATACATCATCGACATGGACGGATTTTACATTACATATCCTCATAAACATTTTCAATGTAGAGAAATGGTTATTCTAGACGTAAAACTATCCAATAAAAATAATGCGTTTAACGATCATTATTTGTTTCGGCCAAGTTATCCTTTCAATTATTTGTCGCCAAAAGGCAAAAAAACTGTTCGTTATTGTGAAACACACGTGCACGGCATTCCATATTTTGATGTGACCGAAGAATTAAAATGTGCCTACAAACGAGAGAACATCATTCGCATATTAAATTGGTATATTAGAAATTTGTGCAAAGACGAAGTGATCGCATACAAAGGTGGTTCAACAGAAAAACAATTTTTAAAAATGTTGACAACGAATGATAGAATATTTAATATTGAAGAATACAAATGTCCAAAATACAATGATTTAGTAAGTGTCATAAATTTAAACAAACGTTATCTGTATAATAATCATATATTTGCAAAAAATAGTCACAAAATTTTACATTGTTCTTGTGACGAAGTGTGGGTTTCCTACAAGTGGTTATTGCTTGAAAATAAAATTTTAAATTAATCATAAATTTTGTTTGATTTCCAAAAAAATTGTCATACTATACTATATAATACAAAGGTGGTTCAACAGAAAAACAATTTTTAAAAATGTTGATGACGAATGATAGAATTTTTAATATTGAAGAACACAAATGTCCAAAATACAGTGATTTGGTAAATGTCATAAATTTAAACAAACGTTATTTGTGTAATAATCATATATTTGCAAAAAAATAATCACAAAATTTTACATTGTTCTTGTGACGAAGTGTGGGTTTCCTACAAGTGGTTATTGCTTGAAAATAAAATTTTAAATTAATCATAAATTTTGTTTGATTTCCAAAAAAAATTGTCATACTATACTATATAATACAAAGGTGGTTCAACAGAAAAACAATTTTTAAAAATGTTGACGACGAATGATAGAATTTTTAATATTGAAGAATACAAATGTCCAAAATACAGTGATTTGGTAAATGTCATAAATTTAAACAAACGTTATCTGTATAATAATCATATATTTGCAAAAAAATAATCACAAAATTTTACATTGTTCTTGTGACGAAGTGTGGGTTTCCTACAATTGGTTATTGATTGAAAATAAAATTTTAAATTAATCATAAATTTTGTTTGATTTCCAAAATAATTTGTCATACTATACTATATAATACAAAGGTGGTTCAACAGAAAAACAATTTTTAAAAATGTTGACAACGAATGATAGAATATTTAATATTGAAGAATACAAATGTCCAAAATACAATGATTTGGTAAATGTCATAAATTTAAACAAACGTTATCTGTATAATAATCATATATTTGCAAAAAATAGTCACAAAATTTTACATTGTTCTTGTGACGAAGTGTGGGTTTCCTACAAGTGGTTATTGCTTGAAAATAAAATTTTAAATTAATCATAAATTTTGTTTGATTTCCAAAAAAAATTGTCATACATAGTATGTCATACATACTATATAATACAAAGGTGGTTCAACAGAAAAACAATTTTTAAAAATGTTGATGACGAATGATAGAATTTTTAATATTGAAGAACACAAATGTCCAAAATACAATGATTTGGTAAATGTCATAAATTTAAACAAACGTTATGTGTGTAATAATCATATATTTGCAAAAAATAATCACAAAATTTTACATTGTTCTTGTGACGAAGTATGAGTTTCCTACAAGTGGTTATTGCTTGAAAATAAAATTTTAAATTAATCATAAATTTTGTTTGATTTCCAAAAAAAAATTGTCATACTATACTATATAATACAAAGGTGGTTCAACAGAAAAACAATTTTTAAAAATGTTGATGACGAATGATAGAATTTTTAATATTGAAGAACACAAATGTCCAAAATACAATGATTTGGTTAATGTCATAAATTTAAACAAACGTTATGTGTGTAATAATCATATATTTGCAAAAAATAATCACAAAATTTTACATTGTTCTTGTGACGAAGTGTGGGTTTCCTACAAGTGGTTATTGCTTGAAAATAAAATTTTAAATTAATCATAAATTTTGTTTGATTTCCAAAATAATTTGTCATACTATACTATATAATACAAAGGTGGTTCAACAGAAAAACAATTTTTAAAAATGTTGACAACGAATGATAGAATATTTAATATTGAAGAATACAAATGTCCAAAATACAATGATTTGGTAAATGTCATAAATTTAAACAAACGTTATCTGTATAATAATCATATATTTGCAAAAAATAGTCACAAAATTTTACATTGTTCTTGTGACGAAGTGTGGGTTTCCTACAAGTGGTTAGTGCTTGAAAATAAAATTTTAAATTAATCATAAATTTTGTTTGATTTCCAAAATAATTTGTCATACTATACTATATAATACAAAGGTGGTTCAACAGAAAAACAATTTTTAAAAATGTTGACAACGAATGATAGAATATTTAATATTGAAGAATACAAATGTCCAAAATACAATGATTTGGTAAATGTCATAAATTTAAACAAACGTTATCTGTATAATAATCATATATTTGCAAAAAATAGTCACAAAATTTTACATTGTTCTTGTGACCAAGTGTGGGTTTCCTACAAGTGGTTATTGCTTGAAAATAAAATTTTAAATTAATCATAAATTTTGTTTGCTTTCCCAAAAACATTAGTTATAGTATACTATATACTACAAAATTGGTTCAACAGAAAAACAATTTTTAAAAATGTTGACGACGAATGATAGAATTTTTAATATTGAAGAATACAAATGTCCAAAATACAGTGATTTGGTAAATGTCATAAATTTAAACAAACGTTATCTGTGTAATAATCATATATTTGCAAAAAAATACTCACAAAATTTTACATTGTTCTTGTGACGAAGTGTGGGTTTTTTACAATTGGTTATTGATTGAAAATAAAATTTTAAATTAATCATAAATTTTGTTAGCTTTCCCAAAAACATTAGTTATAGTATACTATATAATACAAAATTGGTTCAACAAAAAAATAATTTTTAAAAATGTTGACGACGAATGATAGAATTTTTAATATTGAAGAATACAAATGTCCAAAATACAGTGATTTGGTAAATGTCATAAATTTAAACAAACGTTATGTGTGTAATAATCATATATTTGCAAAAAAATAATCACAAAATTTTACATTGTTCTTGTGACGAAGTGTGGGTTTTTTACAATTGGTTATTGATTAAAAATAAAATTTTAAATTAATCATAAATTTATTGTTTGCTTTCCCAAAAACATTATTAATAGTATATACTAAATAATACAAAATTGGTTCAACAGAAAAACAATTTTTAAAAATGTTGACGACGAATGATGGAATATTTAATATTGAAGAATACAAATGTCCAAAATACAATGATTTGGTAAATGTCATAAATTTAAACAAACGTTATGTGTGTAATAATCATATATTTGCAAAATATAATCACAAAATTTTACATTGTTCTTGTGACGAAGTGTGGGTTTCCTACAAGTGGTTATTGCTTGAAAATAAAATTTTAAATTAATCATAAATTTTGTTTGATTTCCAAAAAAAATTGTCATACTATACTTTATAATACAAAGGTGGTTCAACATAAAAACAATTTTTAAAAATGTTGACGACGAATGATAGAATATAGAATATGATAGAAGAACAATGTAAAATTTTGTGATTATTTTTTTGCAAATATATGATTATTACACACATAACGTTTGTTTAAATTTATGACATTTACCAAATCATTGTATTTTGGACATTTGTATTCTTCAATATTAAATATTCTATCATACGTCGTCAACATTTTTAAAAATTGTTTTTCTGTTGAACCACCTTTGTATTATATAGTATAGTATGAAAAATTTTTTTGGAAATCAAACAAAATTTATGATTAATTTAAAATTTTATTTTCAAGCAATAACCACTTGTAGGAAACTCATACTTTGTCACAAGAACAATGTAAAATTTTGTGATTATTTTTTTGCAAATATATGATTATTACACACATAACGTTTGTTTAAATTTATGACATTTACCAAATCATTGTATTTTGGACATTTGTATTCTTCAATATTAAATATTCTATCATTCGTCGTCAACATTTTTAAAAATTGTTTTTCTGTTGAACCACCTTTGTATTATATAGTATAGTATGACAAATTTTTTTGGAAATCAAACAAAATTTATGATTAATTTAAAATTTTATTTTCAAGCAATAACCACTTGTAGGAAACTCATACTTCGTCACAAGAACAATGTAAAATTTTGTGATTATTTTTTGCAAATATATGATTATTACACACATAACGTTTGTTTAAATTTATGACATTTACCAAATCATTGTATTTTGGACATTTGTGTTCTTCAATATTAAAAATTCTATCATTCGTCATCAACATTTTTAAAAATTGTTTTTCTGTTGAACCACCTTTGTATTATATAGTATAGTTTGACAATTTTTTTTGGAAATCAAACAAAATTTATGATTAATTTAAAATTTTATTTTCAAGCAATAACCACTTGTAGGAAACCCACACTTCGTCACAAGAACAATGTAAAATTTTGTGACTATTTTTTGCAAATATATGATTATTATACAGATAACGTTTGTTTAAATTTATGACATTTACCAAATCATTGTATTTTGGACATTTGTATTCTTCAATATTAAAAATTCTATCATTCGTTGTCAACATTTTTAAAAATTGTTTTTCTGTTGAACCACCTTTGTTTTATATAGTATAGTATGACAAATTATTTTGGAAATCAAACAAAATTTATGATTAATTTAAAATTTTATTTTCAAGCAATAACCACTTGTAGGAAACCCACACTTCGTCACAAGAACAATGTAAAATTTTGTGATTATTTTTTGCAAATATATGATTATTACACACATAACGTTTGTTTAAACTTATGACATTAACCAAATCATTGTATTTTGGACATTTGTGTTCTTCAATATTAAAAATTCTATCATACGTCATCAACATTTTTAAAAATTGTTTTTCTGTTGAACCACCTTTGTATTATATAGTATAGTATGACAAATTATTTTGGAAATCAAACAAAATTTATGATTAATTTAAAATTTTATTTTCAAGCAATAACCACTTGTAGGAAACCCACACTTCGTCACAAGAACAATGTAAAATTTTGTGATTATTTTTTTGCAAATATATGATTATTATACAGATAACGTTTGTTTAAATTTATGACATTTACCAAATCACTGTATTTTGGACATTTGTATTCTTCAATATTAAAAATTCTATCATTCGTCGTCAACATTTTTAAAAATTGTTTTTCTGTTGAACCACCTTTGTATTATATAGTATAGTATGACAAATTATTTTGGAAATCAAACAAAATTTATGATTAATTTAAAATTTTATTTTCAAGCAATAACCACTTGTAGGAAACCCACACTTCGTCACAAGAACAATGTAAAATTTTGTGACTATTTTTTGCAAATATATGATTATTATACAGATAACGTTTGTTTAAATTTATGACATTTACCAAATCATTGTATTTTGGACATTTGTATTCTTCAATATTAAATATTCTATCATTCGTTGTCAACATTTTTAAAAATTGTTTTTCTGTTGAACCACCTTTGTATTATATAGTATAGTATGACAAATTATTTTGGAAATCAAACAAAATTTATGATTAATTTAAAATTTTATTTTCAAGCAATAACCACTTGTAGGAAACTCATACTTTGTCACAAGAACAATGTAAAATTTTGTGATTATTTTTTTGCAAATATATGATTATTACACACATAACGTTTGTTTAAATTTATGACATTTACCAAATCATTGTATTTTGGACATTTGTATTCTTCAATATTAAATATTCTATCATTCGTCGTCAACATTTTTAAAAATTGTTTTTCTGTTGAACCACCTTTGTATTATATAGTATAGTATGACAAATTTTTTTGGAAATCAAACAAAATTTATGATTAATTTAAAATTTTATTTTCAAGCAATAACCACTTGTAGGAAACTCATACTTCGTCACAAGAACAATGTAAAATTTTGTGATTATTTTTTGCAAATATATGATTATTACACACATAACGTTTGTTTAAATTTATGACATTTACCAAATCATTGTATTTTGGACATTTGTGTTCTTCAATATTAAAAATTCTATCATTCGTCATCAACATTTTTAAAAATTGTTTTTCTGTTGAACCACCTTTGTATTATATAGTATAGTATGACAATTTTTTTGGAAATCAAATAAAATTTATGATTAATTTAAAATTTTATTTTCAAGCAATAACCACTTGTAGGAAACCCACACTTCGTCACAAGAACAATGTAAAATTTTGTGACTATTTTTTGCAAATATATGATTATTATACAGATAACGTTTGTTTAAATTTATGACATTTACCAAATCATTGTATTTTGGACATTTGTATTCTTCAATATTAAATATTCTATCATTCGTTGTCAACATTTTTAAAAATTGTTTTTCTGTTGAACCACCTTTGTATTATATAGTATAGTATGACAAATTATTTTGGAAATCAAACAAAATTTATGATTAATTTAAAATTTTATTTTCAATCAATAACCAATTGTAGGAAACCCACACTTCGTCACAAGAACAATGTAAAATTTTGTGATTATTTTTTTGCAAATATATGATTATTATACAGATAACGTTTGTTTAAATTTATGACATTTACCAAATCACTGTATTTTGGACATTTGTATTCTTCAATATTAAAAATTCTATCATTCGTCGTCAACATTTTTAAAAATTGTTTTTCTGTTGAACCACCTTTGTATTATATAGTATAGTATGACAATTTTTTTTTGGAAATCAAACAAAATTTATGATTAATTTAAAATTTTATTTTCAAGCAATAACCACTTGTAGGAAACCCACACTTCGTCACAAGAACAATGTAAAATTTTGTGATTATTTTTTTGCAAATATATGATTATTACACAAATAACGTTTGTTTAAATTTATGACATTTACCAAATCACTGTATTTTGGACATTTGTGTTCTTCAATATTAAAAATTCTATCATTCGTCATCAACATTTTTAAAAATTGTTTTTCTGTTGAACCACCTTTGCATTGTATAGTATAGTATGACAATTTTTTTGGAAATCAAACAAAATTTATGATTAATTTAAAATTTTATTTTCAAGCAATAACCACTTGTAGGAAACCCACACTTCGTCACAAGAACAATGTAAAATTTTGTGATTATTTTTTTGCAAATATATGATTATTATACAGATAACGTTTGTTTAAATTTATGACATTTACCAAATCACTGTATTTTGGACATTTGTATTCTTCAATATTAAAAATTCTATCATTCGTCGTCAACATTTTTAAAAATTGTTTTTCTGTTGAACCACCTTTGTATTATATAGTATAGTATGACAATTTTTTTTGGAAATCAAACAAAATTTATGATTAATTTAAAATTTTATTTTCAAGCAATAACCACTTGTAGGAAACCCACACTTCGTCACAAGAACAATGTAAAATTTTGTGATTATTTTTTTGCAAATATATGATTATTACACAAATAACGTTTGTTTAAATTTATGACATTTACCAAATCACTGTATTTTGGACATTTGTGTTCTTCAATATTAAAAATTCTATCATTCGTCATCAACATTTTTAAAAATTGTTTTTCTGTTGAACCACCTTTGTATTATATAGTATAGTATGACAATTTTTTTGGAAATCAAACAAAATTTATGATTAATTTAAAATTTTATTTTCAAGCAATAACCACTTGTAGGAAACCCACACTTCGTCACAAGAACAATGTAAAATTTTGTGACTATTTTTTGCAAATATATGATTATTATACAGATAACGTTTGTTTAAATTTATGACACTTACTAAATCATTGTATTTTGGACATTTGTATTCTTCAATATTAAATATTCTATCATTCGTTGTCAACATTTTTAAAAATTGTTTTTCTGTTGAACCACCTTTGTATGCGATCACTTCGTCTTTGCACAAATTTCTAATATACCAATTTAATATGCGAATGATGTTCTCTCGTTTGTAGGCACATTTTAATTCTTCGGTCACATCAAAATATGGAATGCCGTGCACGTGTGTTTCACAATAACGAACAGTTTTTTTGCCTTTTGGCGACAAATAATTGAAAGGATAACTTGGCCGAAACAAATAATGATCGTTAAACGCATTATTTTTATTGGATAGTTTTACGTCTAGAATAACCATTTCTCTACATTGAAAATGTTTATGAGGATATGTAATGTAAAATCCGTCCATGTCGATGATGTATCTAATATTTTTTAGATTTTGTGTCATTTTGAACCAAAATGTTAAAAGTATTTACACGTGACTAAAATATGTTTGTTCCAACAAACTTCACATAACAATTCATTCTTCATTACTTCCCATCATCCCATTTCTTCCTTCTGCTCTTGTCTTCCTGTAATTTAAGTAAACAGAGTCACATTCACTAATGATCACTAATGACTGTCATTGTTAAAAAAGTATTTTTTAACTTTTTACTTTCTGCTATTGTCTTTGTATTTATGGCTAGGAAATGTCCGCGGCGCGGTCTCAATGCATGTTGGCGAACTTCACATGCCTTCGAAATTTTCTCAGACATGCAGGTTTCCTCACGATGTTTTCCTTCACCGCCGAGCACGTGGTAAATCAGCACTTAAAATTGCAATTAACAATTTAATTGGTTCCGGCGGGGATCGAACCCGGGTCGCGTACTGTGAAATTTACATTTTGCGCTAACCATCTGAGCTACCACGGCTTAATCATATACACACACAATATTTAAATATAATTTGTTAACACTAAATCATACACACGTAAGAAAATAACAAAAAGAAAAGTAAGTTTGTCAATAGAATAAACACTTAAAATTGCAATTAACAATTTAATTGGTGTCGGCGGGGATCGAACCCGGGTCGCGTACTGTGAAATTTACATTTTGCGCTAACCATCTGAGCTACCACGGCTTAATCATATACACACACAATATTTAAATATAATTTGTTAACACTAAATCATGCACACGTAAGAAAATAACAAAAAGAAAAGTAAGTTTGTCAATAGAATAAACACTTAAAATTGCAATTAGCAATTTAATTGGTGTCGGCGGGGATCGAACCCGCGTTGCGTACTGTAAAATTTACAGCTTGCGCTAACCATCTAAGCTACCACGGCTTAATCATATACACACACAATTTGGCCTTCAAAAAGCTTGGCGTGCTCGGCAGAGCGGGACAGTATTTCATGCCGGCACACCGCCTGCAACTTTACAAGGCGCAGGTTCGGCCGCATATGGAATACTGTTCCCATCTCTGGGCTGGGGCTCCCCAGTACCAGCACCTTCCACTTGACCGCATCCAGCGCAGAGCGGCTAGAATCGTCGACGACCGAGTGCTTTCCGATCGGCTCGATTCACTGGCGCTGCGAAGAGATGTTGCATCTATTTGCGTATTTTATCGCATCTATCACGGGGAGTGCTCTGAGGAATTTTTTAGATTAATTCCAGCCGCCAAATTTCGTGAACGCACTACACGGCAAACGTCCCGATACCATCCACACCATCTGGATGCTTGGCGGTCCACCACTGTACGTTTCACAAGGAGTTTTCTTCCACGTACAACCTCTGTGGAATAGTTTACCACCGGCGATTTTTCCGGACCGATACGACCTGGGGACCTTCAAGAAAAGAGCTTACTCCTTTCTAAAGGGCCGGCAACGCACCCGCAATTCTCCTGGTGTTGCGGTTGATCATGGGCGGCGGTAGTCACTTAACATCAGGTGAGCCGCATGCTCGTTTGCCCCTCTTCTATATAAAAAAAAGGACATCGTTTGAATGCTCGTCTAATGGACCTGAGACTGAAGAGATGCTGCGCTTTGTTGAAGCGGTACGCGGGAAAAAATATCGGGAAATTCTCTTTTTCGGATGAAAAAATTTTTACCGTAGAAGAGAGCTACAACAAACAAAATGATAAGGTGTACGCACACAGTAGTGAAGAAGCGAGCAACCGTATTCTGCGTGTCCAACGAGGTCATTTTCCATCCTCGCTCATGGTATGGTTGGGAGTTTCTTATTGGGGCTTAACAGAGGTACATTTTTGTGAGAAAGGTTAAAAACGAATGCAGTTGTGTATCAAAATACAGTCCTGACGAACCTTGTGTAACCTGTTTCTCATACCTTGTTCAATAACAGGCACTGGGTATTCCAACAAGATTCGGCGTCAGCTCATAGAGTGGCGTAGTGGCTTAGCAATGAGTGGCTGCGCTTGGGGGTCGCGGGTTCGAATCCCGCACGGAACAAGTATGTGTACGACCTACAAGTAATTGTTCCGAGTTTGGATGTTTGTCCTTGTGAAATTTGTGTTTGTAAACTGCCCCCACGATACAGGAGAAAAACCTAGTGTGGAGGTAACGTTCTTTAAAAACAAAAAAAAAAGACTGGCTGACCGGCGCGTGAAATCGACTTCATCCGACACAAAGACCAGTCCAGATTTGAATCCGTTAGATTACAAGATATGGTAACACTTGGAGGAAAAGGCGTGCTCAAAGCCTCATCCCAATTTCGAGTCACTCAAGACATCTTTAATTAAGGCAGCCGCCGATATGACATGGACCTCGTTCGTGGTGAGATAGACGATTGGCCGCGCAGATTGAAGGCCTGTATTCAAAATTACGGAGGTCATTTTGAATAAACTATAGTGTCATAAGAATCTATGTTTTGTTAAGTTCATTTTGGTATATAAATGGTTACATAATGAATAAACTTGTTTCAATTATTTTATATCAAACATGTGATAGAATTTATGACCTGATTAGGTAATATGCAATTTGGGTACAGATGATAAACCAGGGTCACATTGGGTAGCTTTATATATCGATACGAATAACGTCGGTGAATATTTTGATTGATATGGACGGGCATCTGTACGAAATTGTAAAAGATGGAACTGGAATGTTGATAGGACTTCAGTTTGTGGCGAATATTGCTTAATGTATTTGCTATATAAGTTTCAGGGATGTTCAATGCATAGTTTTACGAGTATATTTACAGAGAACACATTGTACGACGATATGTTAGTGGATGAGATGTTTCGCTCCTATTTTATAGATAATAAGTAATAAGATTTTGTATTTTATAAATAAAAATTTTAACAAAATTAGGTAATGTGTTTTATTGTAGATTCAGATTAGTGTTGTAGATAGGAACAAAGGAGTATAATACAATAGCATAAGCCGACCCACACGCTGCGTATAATAGATAATGACGGTAGTCAATCGACAATAGATAAGTAGATAAGGACAATGGAGCGCTAATGACGGTGGAGGCTCGCAGCGGATATCAATTAGATAAGAGTTAATTGATCTGCACATCTCCGGAACCGTGCATCCTACGCAAAAATGGATTCGTGATCAGAGCATGCCAAAACCTTTTTTTTTTTTTTTTTTTTTTAGGATCGTAAGTCGACGAACGTCGTACTTGCACCACTCGTGACTCAGTGCGCCAGAACTGGTACAACCTTTCTACAAGTGCGCCAGAACTGGTACAACGTAACTACTCGCTCAGCAGTGAAGGACCACGTCTCAATTCCGTAGGTCATCACTGGCAATACGCACTGGTTGTACAGTTTCGTTTTCTGGTTTTGACGTATAGCTGACGAGAAGATGTGTCTGACACCATTCTGTTGATATCCTGGACGTCAGTCAAAGAGAAATTATAATGGATTTCTAGCATCTTAAAAACGGCAAGTTCTCGGTTGAGGATAGAATTACAGCGGAGCTACTGAAAGCGGGTGGAAAACCGGTACTTGAAGTCCATCAGAAGCTCTTTAATTCCATCCTACATGGTGGCACTACTCCCGAGGCGTGAGCAGAAGTGCGGTGGTCTTATTCTTCAAGAAAGGTGACAACGCTCTCTTGAAGAACTACAGACCGATATCCCTTCTGAGCCGCGTCTACATGCTGTTTTCGAGAGTCGTTACGAATCGTCTCGCACGTCGTCTCGACGACTTCCAGCCTCCCGAACAAGCAAATTTCCGAAAAGGCTGCAGTGCCATAGACCACATACATACCCTTCGACAAATTATACAGAAGACCGAAGAGTACAATCTGTAACTTTGCCTGGCGTATGTGGACTATGAAAACGCTTTTGTTTCCGTCGAAATTTGGGCGGTACTACAGTCCCTTCAGCAGTGCCAAGTTGACCGTTAGTATACCAACTAGGTAAGTCCAACTTCGGACGAGAGGTCAATCGACGGATTCAACTCGGCTGGACAGCGTTCTGGAAATTACATTACCAGTAAACATATGCCGTAAATGTAAGGTAGACCTAGAAATTGTACTTAATTTTGTAAACATAAATAAACAAAAACCGCCAATAATCGAAAATCAATACACTTTTATGAGCCGTAGTAGCTCAGATGGTTAGCGCTCGCTGTAAATTTCACAGTACGCGAGCAAACCGGGTTCGATCCCCGCCGGCACCAATGAAATTGTTAATTGCAATTTTAAGTGCTGATTTACCACGTGCTCGGCGGTGAAGGAAAACATCGTGAGGAAACCTGCATGTCAGAGAAATAAGAAAAAAATATTTCGAAGACGTGAAGTTCGCCAACACGCATTGGGGCAGCGCGGTGGACACTACCTTGCCCTAAAACCCTCTCAGAAATGAGAGGAGGCCTGTGCTCAGCAGTGGGACGTATATAGGCTGTAACTTTACTTTACTATACACTTTTATGAGTGTGATTTGTGGTGGTGGTGATCACTTTACGATTATCGGTGTAGATCTTACAGTGCGATCGTAACGATTTCTCGTAGCGTGTGTGTCATCCATTACTGACTAGTTTCTTTAAAGCTGATTTGAGTGACAGTTTGCTCACTTTGGCATTTAACATTCAAATTAGATTTCCAAGTTCAAATCACTAACATACTAACGCTTTGACATGAGGTTGCTTTTAAAAATTAGTTGTTGTTTGTTCTTTGTACTATTTTTTTAATGTAGTTATGGCTATGACCACGAAAAAACAGCGTTATTCTCGAATACGAGTTTCTTTGTGGCAATTAGTCATGTGGACGGCACGCTATATCAATCCATATGGACATCAAATGAACGCACGATGAACGCCGGTACTCAACCTAGTTCAGGCAGGGAGCTAATATTATAAACGTGACTTTTTAATGTTTCTATTGTAGATTCCAGATTATTAAGCTACACATAGTTGTAATTTTTATTTTTGCTTGTACTACCCCAAGTTTAATAAAAATATTATTAAACTTGGGGTAGTAATAGAGTATTCTCATCTGTTTATGCTGAATAAATATATAAAATGATATGATAAATATACATAAATATATATTTAATACAATAACATAAATAAATAAATAATACGTACAGAAATAATAGGCAAACCAGATGGAAGCCTTCGGTAGGGTAGACCAAACAGCCGTGGGTTAGGGGAAAAGAGAAAAAAACCGACCGAGACGATGCGTGCGGTACCAACGAGCACCGCCTTCTGCATGGAGCGGTCCATCACGGAGTCCCAGCGGCCTCAGATAACTCGAGAGGCTGACTGGGATTAGCCCGTTTGCAGAAACGACTACAGGGATAATTTCGGCATGCGATGCAGCGCATGTTGTCTTTCGAGTACTTTTTTCCTAATTTTTTACATACCAATCTCGGTAACTTCCCCAAGTTTAAAATCGTGTGGAATATTATTTTAATTTATTTTGATATAATTTGGTACAAATAATGATTACGTCGCATCACAGTTGAAAGTTTGACTGTAAAAAGAGCTTACGCTAACGAACACAAATTACATGCATAAGTCTGTGGAATAATAAATATGGGAGTGTATGTAAAAATGTATAAAAATAAATATGGGAGCGTATAATATGGGAGTTGTGGATATAATTATGATAACTTTCGAAGAACATGATCAGTGCAGAAATTTTTCTATTTAGAATGGTTCGTTTTATTATTACTAGACGAAATCTTTTTACTATATTTTCCTTTTACATACACTATTAAACGTGCACATAGTTCACCTGATCGTATGTAGATACTGTGTCGTTTAGACACAGCCTATTTTTAACCTATACCTGGATAAAAATCCAAATGCAGATGCGCACCCTTCAGGACTAACATGAAATGCCCTATTACAAGTAATAAGGGTCTCCGGTTCTCGTTAGAGTCATTATTCTCCTATTTTACACTGTTATTCTGTGAGGGCCGTGTAGCCCTACCCAATTATGAATACATTATTGTAACATGAACTTTTTAGAAGTGTATCTCTAATGTTATTGAGTATTACATTATTGAATATAGAAATCTTTACCTATAAAAATGTAAACGTACTTTTTGAATACTTTCGAGAACGCATTTTGATGACGCGTGCCTGTGTGCGTTCGTGTGCGCATCGCGCGTATGTGCGTGAGCGTGCGCGTGCGCGTGCGTGCGCGTGCGCACGCGCTTTCTCGTGGCGGGAACGCATTTTGATGACGCGTGGTTGTGTGCTTTCGTGTGCGCATCGCGCGTATGTGTGTGTGCGTGTGCGTGTGCGTGCGTGTGTGTGCATGCGCGTGCGCGTGCGTGTGCGTGTGCGTGCGCGTGGGAGCGCGCACAGTCAGTGCGTGCGTGCGTGCGTGCGTGCGTGCGTGCGTGCGAGCCAGCGTGCGTGCGTGTACTAATATTCGTAATATATAAAATATGGATCCTTGTATCTAATAAAACCAGACGAAACTCTACGAAAAATGAAAAAAAAAAACATTTGAACCGAAACAAATAGCGCATTTGAGAAATTCGTACTCAACGTAGCATATTTTACAGTTAAAGAGTATTATGCTGACGAGAGTTTCGAATAGTATTTGCAATTTTCCTGTTAAGTGGCATGGACGTTGAACATGATTTTACCGTGTTCATTTTCATTGTAAGCGCTGCCTTTTGAGTAATATTACGCTCAGTGAATCAGGCTCATAATTAAAATACTTAAAGCCATGTGTGTGTGTGTGTGTGTGTGTGTGTGTCCTAAATAAGATCTGTCATTCTGAGTCATGAGTGTGAGCCGTGGTAGCTCAAGTGCTTAGTACTCGCCGTAAATTTCACAGTACGTGAGTAACCCGGGTCAGATCCCCGCCGGCACCAATAAAATTTGTTATTTGCAATTTTAAGTACTGATTTACTACGTGATCGGTGGTGAACATCGTAACGTACATCCAGATATATTCGATAGTAGCCTGGTTAGATTTAAAAGAAATTTACGTGTTTCTCTTAACATTTAATGTATTTGCTATCTATCTTATTTTTACTTAGACTAAGATTCCACTGCAGTTATATTATTGTGCTGTGTACACTTTTTTAGATTGTAGTTTAGATCAACACAAATATACTTTTAATTTTAGACCTTTATATAACTACTGTCTGTTTGTGTACCTTATTCAATAAAATAAAAAAAGTAAGGAAATGTTCATGTCTGAGAAATAAGAAAAACAAATTTTGAAGAAATGTGAAGTTCGCCGGACAAATTGCCGGACATTTTCTTGCCCTAAAATCCTCTCAGAAATGAGAGAAGGCCTGTGCTTAGCAGTGGGACGTATATAGGCTTTAACTTTAATTAACACTACATTATCAGTCAGCGGAAAGTCAAAGGCGGTTTTGACATAGATATTAGTAATACAATATTTTCTGAATCAGCTTGAAAATAACTTCCAATAAAAATAATATATTTTAGTGAATTTGGTAACGTCACGGTATAATCGTTTCAAAAAAAGAACGTCATTAATACGTATAGAGTACTTAAGATTGGACTTCATTAGAAAGCGTTTGGCTGATCGAGCAGCGTTTCATTATGACTTTATATGTGGTAGAGCCGTACTGCAGCTATATTATGGTTGAAACACAAATATGTCGGCTCGAGCGGGGAAGGATTACGCTCTCACAGTATACCAACGTAAAATAGCAGATCAATGTTGCTGTGTTTCTCAAGGTGAACCGGAGACACTTTATACTGGAACTGAGGCATACCATCTTTGTTCTTAAGGGTGACGACGCATCTGCATTTTGATTCAAAATCGGAAACAGATGTCTATGGGCAACAGCATCCACTTACCATCAGCGAGAAAATCCCAGATAGTCTTTGGCTGTCTGGCTTTTTCTGTGACATTAACTTAGCGGATTTAGTCGGTATTTGGATTTCTAACTACACAAAGTTCAATTAACTCAAGTGATAAAACCGAACGACCACAGAAAACACCGTGTATTCGCTGATTGTGCTTTAGATCATTTGGTGGTTAATCCTGCATTTGGCAAAAAAATAATTTTTACTATTTATTTAACAGGCTTATTTCTGGTTGAGTGGCTTTGTTAACAAATAAACTAGCGGATTAGGAGTGACAAAAATCGACAGCAAATTCATGAGGTGCCTCTTCACTCCGAAGAAGACACTGTTTGGTATGAATTATGGTCCGGCGGTATCATCGCCCCTTATTTCTTCAAAGATACGCGAGAAGCCGCAATCACTGTTAGTGGCGACCGGTATCGATGATAACCAATTTTATTGTGACTTAATGCAGTTCCAACAGGACGGTATCATTTGCGATACTGCACGAAAAACATTGAATTTTTTGGATGATACGTTCGAGGGCTTTGTCATCTCGCGTGGTGGCGATAAAACTGGTCACCGAGATCGTGTGACTTAATACCACTCGACTACTTTCTGTCAATTTTCAACAGACAATTGCCGACCTGAAGGCCTCGCGTTATTCAAGAAATAGAGTCTCATTTATACGAAGATGTCGTCTACAACTGGTACACTAGGATACATCACCTACAGCGGAGTCGCGGTGGTCATTTGTGTGAAATTATACTTCATATATATTGCAACAGAATGCCCTTTAAAATGAAATTAAAAATTGTGGCAATGTCACTTACGCAGGCAGTTTTATTTCATTTCAAAGTTCAAGCGCTCTTAATGAAAAACTATGTATTAGAGACGCGCCGCCACGGAGATAGTGTAGGTTCTGCCGAACGCTCACTACTGTGACATTTTTAATACAGAATAAGGTTAACACATAAGCATACTGTCCACCTAATGATAAGTGGCTACTGTGCACCATAGACATCTACATCTATACCTGATTAAGAATTAAAATGTAGAATGCGTTGTGACCCTTTAGGACTAAAATTAATCCAAGTTTATATCAAATTGCTCATTTATACAATAACAGATTAAAAGCGATATCAAACCACTGGCACACGGATACATACAAACGGATATGTCTATCGAATTACGCTTTGTAAGATTTTAAGACGGGTTCAAATTAAGATGTGGTCCTACCGCAATCAAGCCGACCCATTCGTGCCGCTACCACAAACCACAACTAATACAAAAATTTTATAATTCAATTCATTAAAACTACGGAATTTACTAATTACGGATTTTTACTAATTACGGATATTATCGCGTTTAACTTATTTGTTTTTAATATCCGACGTTTCGGGTGCTTTTCAGCACCCATGGTCACGGGAGACTAAGGTGACTGACGTCCCGGAGTAAATTCAGCTTTTTAATTATTGTTTTTGGGTCGATCTACGCAGAATAAACTTACCATGTTTTAGAGTCTTGCAGTGGTATGCTTGGGTTTAGTTTAAATTTTAATAACTATAGGGTCCCAAGCAGGTGGTAGCCTACTTCTCTATTTAAATTAGAATGTTTTTTTTTTAATTTCAATAGCCTCACGTATAATCCTTGGTAAGAATCCATGTTATTTCGCGAGCATTTGTGGTCTATCAAATCTGATGAAATGGTTGGGGCTGTCTAGGATGTGATTACAAACTGCAGACTTCCTGAAACGTTGATGCTTCATTTCAGCTGTGTTCTTTTGCGTGGGTTCCAATTGATCTTTTTGTTTGCCCTATATATCAGAGACTACATTCACAATGAAGCTTGTATACTCCTGCATCTTAAATTGAACGCGATAAAATCCGTGAAAGTAGTTTTAATCAATGTGTAAGGTTCGCGTAAATATAAGAAAACATTATTTGATACGTCAATGCTTAAAATTACTGCATTAAGCTCCAATTATTTTTTCAACGTTACTAACTGTAAGAATAAACCTAATATTATCAGGCATAACGAGGAATCCTCGAAACACATATTCGCCTCGATGAGCAATTTCGTGCGCCGGCTCCGAACACTTAAATATTTGCGAATAACCTACGGTGCAAATTACACAGTCCCAAATACACACTGTGACAAAATACTAATTAAACCTTAGTAAAATAGAAAATAAGATCAAAAATACGTATTTAAAAAAAGTAAATAAAAGGAATTGAAGTAGCAAGATTATTTGATTAACAAATAGTAAAATAAAACATTTTGTGCAACCGAATTCAGTATAATTGAAATTAATTTCAACTATGTATTCGAAGTCAATTAAATACGCATTATTGAAGATAACTCAAAAACTAAATATAAAAAAAAATTAAAAATAAACCTACAGTGGAACTAAATACCCTCTCTCTTTTAATGACGGTTTTATTACGTGGTAGAGCCATGCTGCAATTACATTAGTAGTATAGTTGTAGCACGAATGGGTCGGCTCGACCGGGGAAGGACCACGCTCTCACAGAATACCATCATGAAATAGTAGCTTAATGCTGTTGTGTTTCGTATGGTGAGTGTAGAGAACCGGAGACCCTTTTTATTGGAAACTAGGCATTCCATATAAGTCCTCACGAATGACAACGCATCTACATTTTGATTCGTAATCGAGGATAGATGTAGATGTCTATGGGCCACAGCAACCACTTACCATCAGGTGGACTGTGTGTTCGTTTATCACCTCATCCTATAAAAAAGTATAGTTGTAGCACGAATGGGTTGGCTCGACCGGAGAAGGAATACGCTCTCACAGAATACCAGCGTCAAATAGTAGGTGAGTGTAGAGAACCGGAGATCCTTTTTACTGGAAACGAGGCATTCCATCAAAGTCCTCACGGGTGACAACGCATCTGTATTTTGATTTGTAATCGAGGATAGATGTAGATGTCTATGGGCCACAGCAACCACTCACCATCAGGTGGACTGTGTGTTCGTTTGTCACCTTATCCTATAAAAAAGTATAGTTGTAGCACGAATGGGTTGGCTCGACCGGAGAAGGAATACGCTCTCACAGAATACCAGCGTCAAATAGTAGGTGAGTGTAGAGAACCGGAGACCCTTTTTACTGGAAACGAGGCATTCCATCTAAGTCTTCACGGGTGATAACGCATCTGCATTTTGATTCGTAATCGAGGATAGATGTAGATGTCTATAGGCCACAGCAACCACTTACCATCAGGTGGACTGTGTGCTCGTTTGTCACCCTATCCTATATAAAAAATAGGGATTCGCCCCTGTACATATACACACAAACGATCATATAAATCGGTCCAGACCTTTAGTAGGCGTCCTATACCAAACATGTAGAGATATAAGGTATTTATCTATGAAAGTGATGTTTTTATGAAATATGTTAAAGTGTTTTTTCTATATTTTTTTTATTTCTATTAATCAAAGTAATTGCCTATGCAATCGATGGATCTTTGCCAACGCAGTGACAGATTATTGATGCCGTTCTTGAACAATTCTTCACAGGCCTTTTGTACTGCTTCTAGGGTATTGAATTATTCCCCGTCAAAAAGTTATACAAATTCTGGAAAAAGTAGAAGTTAGAAGGTCGTTGAAAAGGGCAGAACTCTGAATCTCTGGTGGTACTCGATTTCACAAGGATGTTGTGCGAGGAAGAAAACTTGTTTCAAATCGCACAGTGGTTGACCGCCTGTCATCCAGATGGTATGTACGGTATCGCGAGTTTTGTTGCTATGTGTGATAGTGAAATTATGCGACTGGAATTAAAGTAAAGTAAAGTTACAGCCTATATACGTCCCAATGCTGGGCACAGGTCTCCCCTCATTTATGAGAGGGTTTTTAGGGCAAGGAAGTGTCCGCCACGCTGCCCCAATGCGTGATGGCGAACTTCACATGTCTTCGAAATATATTTTTTCTTATTCCTCAGATATGCAGGTTTCCTCACGATGTTTTTTTTCACCGCCGAGCACGTGGTAAATCAGCACTTAAAATTGTAATTAACAGTTTCATTAATGCCGGCGGGGATCGGACCCGGGTTACTCGCGTTCTATTATATTTAAAGCGAGCGTTAATCATCTGAGCTACCACGGCTCTGCGCCACTGGAATTGGTTCGAGCAATTGCTCAGAACACTCCCTAGGTAGATGCGATAAAATACGTAAAGAGATGCAACATCTCTTCGCAGTTCCAGGGAGTCAAGCCGTATGTTCGTTTCCCCCTCTTCTTTAAAAAAGCCGATCGGAAGGAGTTCGGTCGCCGACGATTCGAACATCTCTGCGCTCGATGCGATCAAAAGGAAAGAGCTGGCACTAAAAAGCCTCAGCCCATAGATGGTAACAGTATTCCATGTGTGTATTTCCAGTGTTCCATGGCTGACCCTGCGGCTTGTAAAGTTGCAGGCGGTGAGCCGACATGAAATACTATCCCAATATACTGAGCACGCCAATCTTTTTAGAGGCCAATTTGACCTTTTTTCCAAGTGACCACGAAACTCCACGTCACTCAATATGTCGACGCCGAGGATTACAATTCGGCGACGTTTCCCCGAGAAATATTGTCACGACCGGTGTGTAAAGCATCACCAGTGCTGTCGTCTGCATAGCAATGAATACTGGTTTGCAACATGTCATTGATATGCAGAAGAAACAGCGTTGGTGATAGCCCGCAGCCTTGTGGGACACCAGAGTTAAGGGGCTTGTAATTGGAACAGCACCGTCTACTACGACTTTGATGCTCCGATCAGCAAGAAAACTGGTGATCTAATTACACAATTTCTCAGGAAACCCGTAGGAAGGAAGCTTTGTAAGAAGCGATTTGTCCAAACCCGTTCGAGGGCCTTCGTTATGTCCAACAAACGGCCAAAGCCTCCCACTTAGACTCTACTGCCTCCGCTCATTTATGAGTTACGTAACCCAGAACATCACCAGCCCAGGGACCGTGACGAAAACCGTACTGGCGGTCACCAATCAGCTGGTGATCCTCAAGGTACCGCGTGAGCTGGCTTTTAATAATGGATTCCATTATTTCCGAGAACAAGGAGGTGATGGCGATAGGCCTATAGTTGGATGGATCAGAGCAGTTACCTGTTTTGAGGATCGGGTGCATGAAGGCTGTCTTTCATGATTTCGTGACTACGCCTAGGGAGTAGGAGTACCGGAAAAGTCGCGTTAAAACCGGTGCCAACTCCGGAGCACAAGTCATCAGGCCCACTCGACTTGTTGACGTCCAGGGAGAGGAGTGCTCTGCGCAGCGAGCGTTGTGTAAACAGCACATCCTGCATGGAGCACTCACACCGCGGAATGGTCGACGGTGTGTTCCCCTAATCATTAAGAGTTGAGTTTAACACAAATAGAGAGCCCAGTAGATCGGCTTTGTCCCTTGCGACATGGGCCAGTGAGCCGTTCTCCCTATGCAGAGATGAGAGAGATGGCTGACAGAAGATTTTTTCGGCTGCCTTAGCGAGAGACCAGAATGCACGTTTTCCCGTAGGAAGACTAACTAGTTTCTTGCCAATTCTGCCGATATGCTCTGACTTTTTAAGGACTTGCAGACAGAATTATACTTCTTTTTAAGAGCTAGTATTTGCATCCCGAGACGTCGATGCGCGAGCCCACTCCTGGTAGCACTCTTGATTATGATGTTCTGCTTCCGATAGGTACCACAGATGATGGAATAAAAAGTTCCGTTCCCTGTAGCACCACATCAGCGAAGAAATCAGCAACAACGCTGGGATCATCCGGCGAGAAGCAAACCCATCTAGAAGGGAAGGATGCAAAAAAAGATCGCATCCCGTCCGACCTATAATTGGACCTGGTAGGTGGCACTGTTGTCAAGGTCCAGAAGTAAACCGTACGTAGTCGGGGCGGATCGCTAGTATGTAAAAAGTAATTATTAAAATCGGCCCACAACTGTTGAAGGTATCGTGTGAAATACCTAAAAATGCAGATGGATTTAGAATATCCTGCTTTTTGAAATCTGTCAAAATAGTGATCCACACCGTGATGTATTGGCTGCAATTTCTTCATTTAACTTTTTACCCAATCAAAGGTTTGAGTACCGAAACGCAACCGAGTGTTTGCGTAACAAGCGCTTGAGATATATTGTATATATGGACGGTGATTCTCATTGAAATATTGAATGATAAACTACAATAGTCTAAGAGTTTAATGGTGATTGGAGAAGATGCCAATAACTAAACCATAAGTAACCCACGCTCGCAAAGAATAACAGCTTCAAATAGCAGCATAATGCTAATGTGTTGCGCAAGGAAAGTGGGGCGAAGAGTCTATTCTTTTTATTGATAAAGACGAAGCTTTCTATTGATTTTTTAAGGATTAAAATCCATCGAGGTATTGATTTTCTATCGAACATAGATTTAGGTGTGTATGGATCACAGCATCTACTTACTACAAAAAAACTAAAATAAAAGCTTAAAATTATTTCAACGTCATAAACTGCATACGAAATTTAACTTTATAAGGACTCATAATAGGTTCAAATGTATGTGACAAAAGCAATTCTTTTATATGAAAATTAATTGCTGTCCATTAAAGTCGCAAAAACTCAATAAATGGCTAGACCGATTTCGATGAAATTTTTGTGTATGTTTGAGATGGTCCTAGATGGTTTAGATTTACATCTAGACCCATGCGAAGCCGAATAGTTTGTATGTTATATATATATATACACGCATATACATATATCCTAAAAGGTGACAAAGGAAAAGTGAGATAGGAGATGAGGATCAGAATATTTCTGATAATATAATTGATAGAATCAGGCGTTACTTTGCGGTAATCCATTATAATAAAAAATAAAAATATAAATTACTTCGCAACCTTCCGCATAATAAATACAATGATGTGTCTTACCTGGATTGAAGAGCACCTCCCGCCCTCCCTCAATTGCATGCATTAACTCCGTCACCGTTAGTCCCAACACCACCGCTCCCAACACCACTATTCCAGGACAAAGACGAAGACACACCATCGACGATAATACGACACGTGTTTCGCCTCTACACGAGGCATCCTCAGGCAATGTAGAATCTACGGCGGCTGACCGCTAATAAAAAACTAGGGTTGCCAACCCAACGGAAAATGTAGGCGCTTCGAATCGGCATAGACATTTATTTATTTATTTATTTTATTTATTTATTCTTTTTTGTACACCACAATACAGAAACATCAATATAGTTAAAACTAATTAAAGTATGTACAATAGGCGTATGGCATAGCCAGTCCAGCGTACTTGTATATATAGAGTTCAGTGCATTTTCGTCAATTTATAGAGGTATGATCAGTCCTCTATGCAGTATTTTCTCTCAGTTGTCTAGTATAATCGTTCGTGTATAGCTCGACAACAATAGATCGTTTAAAATATAATCTTTAAATTTCTTCAGCATAAATATCCTCTTAAAAGCTCAATTACCTATTCAAGATCTCATCTGATGGTATCCAGATCGCTGATCTTTAAAATATCAAGTCCTATCAAAATAAAGCGACTCATGAAATAAAATGAGAACAACATTTTAATTTCCACGAGCAAATGTAACTACCAATCTGCACTTCGTAGTTACTGCGTCGATGATGCTCATACATTTTCCTCGTTTTATGCTTTAATGGAAACAAAAGTGTGTAGCTTTGAATTTTAATAAATTTCTAACTGTCAAATTTCAATATATTACTTCTTCATCATCATCTGCTGCTGAGCACAGGCCTCCCCGATTGAATCCTAGAAAGCACGATCCTTAGCCACCGTGAAATCAGGACCGTGATTTGTGGTATTCCTTGGAGAAGGCATATGTTCAGCACTAGACCTGTGAAGGGCTGTTATGATGATGAATGATGATGGCATTATATAAATACAACAATCTAATATATAAAAATAAATATTTTTATGTTCGTATATATGTGCTGCCATGTCGTTCATCAGATCGCGGTAAAATTTTATCAACATATCGCTATGTAACATAAATCGAATGGACGTTACCTATAGATGCCTACCCGTAACGTCGATTCTATTTATTTAGGTACAGGGTATAGAATTTTTATCGATATATTTTGTCACACTGATATCTCTATTATTAGTTCCGTGAAAGTTCAATTCTGCTGCCAGCGCCAAAATGGTGCAAATCAAATCACCTCATTATGTCACGGTGTGTTATATAGCCAGTCCCTATATAGAGATCAGTGCGAAAATGTCATTCGGTATTCTCCTGTTAATTTAAGAGGCATTGTAGCTATGCCCATATAATTTTTTATGTTGTATACTAGATGTGTTTAATAGAAGTTATTGGGTAGTAATTTTAGGTTCTTAGTTTTTAAAATTAAAAAGATTATGGAAAAACAAAACATAGTAATCATGGCAGCGGTATATAAAAGCTGAACTTAGAAAAATATTCGCGCTTGTTCATTATCCATGTGCATTATCGTATATGCAGTGTGCATTGTTTTGAAGCAGTAGAGCCACGCTACTGCTTTATTATCGTTGCATCAAGAATATGTTGGCTCGACCGCTGAAATACGCTCTCACTGAATACCAGCGCAAAATTGCAGCATAATTCTGCTGTATTTCGTACGGTGAGGGGAGGAGATTTTTTAAACTTGTAATAAGGCATTCCAACTTAGCCCCCAGGGGTGCTAATGCATATACCTACATTTTGTTGTTAATAGAAGATAGGTCTAGATGCCTATAGGCCATACCAGGTTGAAATATAAAATTTTAAAAGGAGTATTACTTAATAAAAAGAAGTAAAAGCAAATTGAGACAAAATGGAGTCTATGAATGATGATATAACAGTGAGCTAAAATTGTATATTTTATAGCAATGTATATAATACAAATTTGAAATACAATTCAAGAAGAAATATTTGATTTCTAGAAAGTTTTCTTTGAAATGTCGGAGCTGTATCACATTATTGTATTGTAGTACAAACGCTTGAATTCAAAGCAATTACGTTAGCGATACATCTGCTGTATAAATTTAGAATAATATATTGTGTACATTTCATTTTTATCCGCCGTATAATTCCATCGTTCTAGACTACACTATCTCATATCGACCCATGGGTGTCTTAAGAAGCGACAGAGGGAAATTGAAACAGAAGATTGTTAGCAGCGTGTTATCGATAACAATTCAATAAAAGAAAATATGGTACATAACCGGTGGGGAGACTGATAATCAACAGTGTTCTTTGTTCGTGTAACGCTCCCTTTGTATGGAAAAGAGGCCTATTGATGTAAGATAAGATAAGATAAGATAAGATAATGTAAAATATAACAATAATAAAGAGCGTAAATTACGTGACCAGGCTAATATACGTATAGATGTTTCCAAAGGATTTTCCTAAAAGTTTAGTTATAAGCCATTTGTTTTATTTATGGCGTGATCGTCTTAGTTAGGATCCTTATTTACGTTGTGTTTGTTTAGTAACTAAGTTCTTTTAGGCGTTTCTTGGAACAGTCAATCGAAATTCGTTGCTAGTGCCGTACAATTATTTTAAGCTAATGAACCTTCTTCACGAAGAAAGGGCTCGAAAAGGTTCACAACATTAAATCGTCTCAACTCCACTTGTATCAGCATCACATAAACCAATTCCTTATAATTAATCCCTCTCCACTTGGAAAAGCTCACAATATTGATATAAAAATAACCGATAAAAGTGCTTCGCTCTTCCTAAATATGCTGTAATGAACAAATAAATGGGATCCTTCCCCATTTAAGCTGACCTGTTTGTGCTACAGCTATAAAACACTGCAGTGTAGCTTTACTACGTATCAAAATGCGTATCACGTAAGTAATAAGTAAATTCCGACATGTCACCCAACGAATCATTTGGGGTAGGTGTAATAATTTTCAGGTACTCACCTCACATTTTCATATCTTTGAATGTAGATCTTGTGAAATTGTTCTTGACGGGGCTGATTAGCGATGTCGGCTTTCATTTCCATCGCAACGTGACGCGGTAGGACCGACAGCAAGAGACGTTCCTGAAACAAGTATATTAGTTATTTTGTGAAGGGTCGGAAGTACTAAAATATAAAAGTATTATAAAAAATCTCAAATTAATTTCGTAAGGTGAACTAATCAGTACAACTTACAATATTTGGGCCATTACACTCTATTTTTACATTAAATTTCTAGTGATTACACCAAATAATTTAATAGAAAATCAACCCAGTATAAATAATGGTTTGTTACTAGCTTGGCAGGTAGATGTTGTTCTGCCCTTTTCGACGATCCTTTGTCATGTCCTAATAAAAATCCTTAAGGAACGAACTGCACACGGTGTGCAAATTTGATTAAAATCGGTTAAGTAGTTTCGGAGTCCATCGCGGACAAACAACGTGACACGTTATTTATATATATATATATATATATATATATATATATATATATATATACATAAACACTCACGCCTGTCACCCAAAGGGGTAGGCAGAGACTACAGACTTCCATTTGGCACGATCCTGACACACCTCTCTCGCCTCCTTCACATCCATACACCTACGCATACATGCTCGTCGGTTAAGGGTACTCCTAATTTGGCCCGTTTCCAATAAATCGCCAATTTGGCCGATAAATTTTCGCCTAGGACGTCCCTTTCCGACTCTGCCATTCACTTTTGCAACATAAATTTTCTTTGTCACTCTTTCCTCGTTCATTCTTTCCACATGACCAAACCACCGAAGCATTCCTTTCTTAATCCTGGTCACAAAATCATCTTGCAAACCACACTCTTCTCTTATTACACAATTTCTTACCCTGTCATTCAGATTCAGCCCTAACATACTCCTTAACGACCGCATTTCTACTGCGTTTATTCTACTCTCGTGCTTCTTCTGCCACTCCCAACTTTCACTACCATACGTTAAAGTAGGGACCAACACAGCATTGTGAATTGCCATACGTGCCTTTTTCGACACATTCTGACTCTTCACAATAGAGTACAAGGCCCCATTTACTCCATTTCCCGCATTCACTCGTCGTTCTATATCCTTATCATATCTCCCATCCCTGCTAAATACGCAGCCTAAATATACAAACTCATCTACTTGCTCGATCAACTCCCCTTCTATTCTTATTTCACAAATCGTTTTACTTTCTTCTCTTTCAAAAACCATAACCTTCGTCTTACTTGCGTTCACTTTCATACCCCTTTCTTTTAATGATCCGTTCATTAATGTAACCATCAATTGCAAATCGGCCGCCGACGACGCAAGAATGACTTGATCATCGGCGTACAAAAGGCATTTGACGGTTAACTCACCCATTCTTAATCTCCATTCTTCAACTTTCAAATTTTGCAAACAACTGTCCATAAATAGGTTGAACAGCCACGGGGAAGCCACACAGCCCTGTCTGACACCTTTATGGATGTCAAACCAGTCCGAGTAGACCCCGTTGATCCTAACACAAGCACTAGAGTATACATATATACATATTATATATACATTATTTTTAAAAAGCGTATAGAATTTAATTTATCAATATGCCGTGTGGACGAGCCTCATTTAATTAAAATCGTACTATGAATAATATAAGCCAATTAATTAAAAATTTTCTTCTGCCGTTTCATAAAAAGTTACTGAAAAAGACGCGTGTTGCAGTTTACGGCAGATTTTATATTTATTTAGATTGTTTATTAAATTTAAAACAAAATTTGCGCTGTCCACGATACTGGTAACAAGTATAATTAAATGAATTCAGTAACTCCCTTGATACATATTAGTAAACATTACTTATTTTAATTAACGTATTTGTTTCACGGAGAATTTTCTTAATTGCCATCTTTGCGAATAAATCTTGCGAGGGTGCTAAACAAGCAGTCGTATAGGGTGAGACGTGGATGCAGTCAACGAAATATCTTAGTTTATTCATATTAATGTAAGTAAGCATATTTTATAAGAGATAATCAAGGCATAGCGTGGAGTGAAGAAAACTTGAGATGTAGTTATTGATACCAATTGCATTCTTGGAAGCAATATCCAAGCACACAAATGTTTATATTTTTAACATATACATAATAACAAACGAGCATACAGTCCACCGGATGGTAAGCTGATACTGTTGCTCATCGACAACTCCATTAATTCTCTATAAAGAATCAAAATCTAGATGCGTTGTCACTCCTAAGCATTAAGATGGAATACTAAACACAGTAACATTAAGCTGCTGTTTTAGGCTGGTATTCTGTGAGAAAGTTGTCCTTCCTCGGTCGAATTTACCCGTTCGTGTTACCACTATTAAAATATAGTATATATAAATATACTTTAGCATAGCTCTACCACGTGTAAAATATAGATAATATGCTGTCATATACTTATATTGTATTGTCATTGCCATAAGAAAATAACACATGTGAATTTCATCAAATCCAAAAGGAGCTTTCCAAGACGCTTTCCTCTCTTATAATTACAGCTATAGTAGCAGAAGAATATTTAAATGTTTTATAAAATAGAAACAACTATACTTCACTATAAAAGTAAAAAGTAGCCTGATGGGAAAGTAGCAGCCTATATATACCCTTTTTATTTCTGAGCGGTTTTTAAGGGCAAGATAGTGTTCGCCGCGCTCGCTCGTTACGTGTTGATAGACTTATCATATCTTCAAAAAAAAAAAACTTCAATGTACATTCTGTCATGCAAATTTCTTCACGGTGTCCTCCTTCTTTGGCGATCACATGATAAGTTAACATTTAAAATTGAAATTAACAGTTTCATCCGTACCGGCCGGATTCGAAAGCCGGCTCGAAAGCCGGGTTCACTCATGCACTCTCAAATTTACAGCAAGCGCTTATCTCCTGAGCTATCTGAGCTATCGTATATTATACATAACTTTCTATTTTTATATTCATATCGAGAATAACTATTATTTCAATTATTTTTGATACATTTGTTAATTTTAATAAAAATTGTAATAAATGAAAATTTGTGAATGGTATTTTCGACATAATTATCCACTTGATAAGCGTCCAAGTAAACGGAGTGTTAATTTCTTCAAAGTGACCTAACGTGTATAATGATTTTAATGAACGCTAAGCGAGCACAAAATTGGGGCGCAACACTCAACAATTTTCTCCTTGTTACGCGTTAAGCGGCAAGAGGACGCAATAGAATCAGATGGATTTTTATCTGAAACGCGGCAAAGGTAAACGAGGCCGCATGTTGTGTAGCCTCTATAAATGTATTTTTTTTCATTCATTACAGCCAACGAAAAGTCACAATAGATTGCTCCATAGGAAAAAAATTTGACATAGTTTACTTTAATTTTAAGTTGATATCAGGAAGATGCCGTTGCCAATTTTCATTCTCATTGAAATTGGTTGCAATGAAGGGAAACATCGTGGAAAAGCCTGAATGTCTGACAAATAAGAAAAAAAAAGTATTTTAAGTAAGTAAGGCATGTGAAGTTCACCAACACGCATTGGGGCAGCGCGGAGGACACTTCCTTGCCCTAAAACTCTCTGAGAAATGATAGGAGGTCTGTGTGTCAGTGGGACGTATAATTATTGTAACATTATCTTTTTAAATTTTGAATTTTAATTACGTTTTTTATCACTATTGTATTTATCTTTATTGTATTTTTTTATTGAATTTTAATTACGTTTTTTATCTTTGCGATATAAAATATTGTATATTCTTTAATTATAAATTTGGGTATTTCAAATATTTATTGATATCTTTGTCATCCATAGCCCATAGTTCCGTTTGGTTAAATATTTGTTTCATTACCTATTTGCAATCGAGGCTAATTAAGTCTGAATATTTGACTTTCCGCAAACTCTAAACCATTTCATTATTTACTGGACATATATTAAACGGGTGTTTTTTTATGGGATAGGGTGACAAACGAGCACACAGTCCACCTGATGGTAAGTGGTTGCTGCGGCCCATAGACATCTACATCTATCTTCGATTACAAATCAAAATGCAGATGCGTTGTCACCCGTGAGGACTAATATAGAATGCCTCGTTTCCAGTCAAAAAGGGTCTCCGGTTCTCTACACTCACCATACGAAAAACAGCAGCATTAAGCTACTATTTCACGCTGGTATTCTGTGAGAGCGTGGTCCTTCCCCGGTCGAGCCGACCCATTCGTGCTACAACTATACTACTAATATAACTGCAGTATGGCTCTACCACGTACATATATTTAATAATGAGTACCAGAGATGAAATTCTTTTTATTACCGTTTGTGGTTGGTACTTTATATTTTTCTCAGACTTACGAGTAGGAATAAATATTTTTCTTCCGTTCTCTAGCGCTGTAGCTAAGCATTTGGCTATGACGTAGTCGGTCGTGGTTTCGGGTCCCGTACGAGGCTTAATTTGTATGGCGTGCAAATAACTTTTCTGGGTCTTTGTGCTTAGTGGCAATCCGTACCCTGTGCGACTGTTTGACCGCAGACTATTGTATGTGTTTCCCATTGGCCAATGATTTTTTATTATTTATATTTTAATATTTTATTTTATGTATCAGTAATACATGAAATATGCAAAATCTCACACTCCTCAGTACTTTTCTTTTCACATATGAGTATATGGATAGCGTTTACTTACTTAATGAATACATCACGTCCTCCAGATCGAATTTAGGTCACAGTGACCAGTCTGAAGGGACTCTGGCCACCTTGCAGGGTAGGGTTATAGTATCCAAGTGTATGCGCAAGTATAGGTGCACAATCTATTTCCTCACCCTTATAGTCTGATGGGACTGTTATCCAGCAAGAGGTTCAGACGGAGAGAGATTATACGCAGGACGAACGGCTTTGCATGACTTCCGAGGAATGGGGTTGAATCATTATATAACTAAAAGACGTGAATAATAAAAATGAAGGCGTAAAGGTTATAAACCCCGTTGATAACTTATAACGAGCAAGTTCTAAAAGTGCAAATATCTTAGCATATTCCTCGCATCCCGGTTGTATGCGCAGCTATCGGCTTAAACTAATTACCAACCTTAGCAGTAAGGAGGTAGCAATGAAGCAATATTTCTCTAAATTCGCTATTGCCTTGCATCTTAAAGGAAAAACGAAGCAATTGACATTTCTTTGTAAGCTTACATTTTTAATTTTTGTACAACACGGTAAAACCAGAGATAATAATTTAGATATTTCCTTTTAAATGGAGTTTTAAAACGCCAGTCGTTTTAAACGCAAGTCGTTTTTTTTACGTGGCTATTACACCGTGAAAAAATAAAAAGAGTGTTGCTTTAATTGTATTTGATGGCAAGATGCTAATGCAGTCCATTAAAATATGCAACGGGAATAAATTTTTACTATGAAATCTAACAAAAATGGCTTCAACTTCGGTGTCTTTTCAGATGTTTTTTTCAGGTATTGTTAAATTAGGATTCATTTCATTCAAAATATTTTTATTTGTAGGTGCGATGTGGATCTTATTTCATATACGATTTTTGACAATTTTCTAATCAAATACCTTAGATTTTTCTTAGTTTTTTGAATAGAATTATTTCCTAAAGGTGGATGGATTCCATACGGGACTTTTTGACGTGTTTATTTAATAAATAAATGCAACTTCTTAAGGAGAAGGAAACGTCACCATACATTCTTGGGCCCGGTGTTAACAAGATGAAAGTCGGACTATTTGAAATCTTTTACATGAACAATTTATAGCTGAATAATATTAAAAAAAATATAGTAAATAAAACAATAAATTTACCTGTTGTTGGTTTTCGCGTTGTGTGACTAGTCTGGCCTCGACACAGTCGCGAGTCTCGAGGAAAGCTCGACGCTGCGCGAGTTCACGGGGATGGTGTGTCATTATACCGGCTAAGTTGCTCGCTATTAGTGTCGTCAAGTTGCAGAAGATCTACAAAAATCACATTTTATTGTTATATTTGTAAATATGTTAGTTTTAAACATCATGCCAAGCTTGCGACAGGCGGATGCTTTCAAAAATATTTTGCTATTTAATTTTTTAATGGCTCATCATTAATTCTACAATGTTCTAGAAACGGATAACGATTTAACATTTTTTTAAAAGCAGGAAAATGTTGGAGTTTATTTTTATTCTTCAAGCTTGCTGATTATATATAATATATAATATAATATATATAAATCAAATCCGTAAGTAT
This sequence comes from Parnassius smintheus behrii, assembly GCA_036936625.1. Classification (NCBI taxonomy): domain Eukaryota; kingdom Metazoa; phylum Arthropoda; class Insecta; order Lepidoptera; family Papilionidae; genus Parnassius; species Parnassius smintheus. The sequence continues at coordinate 13,334,720 of JAUPFT010000016.1, read as the reverse complement.
ATGATTAAATCGTTGCAAGTTTGAAATAACACAGCTCTTTTTTTGTATATATTTCATATTTGTTCTGACATAGATAATATTTATACGTTCCCATTGTATATATATATATATATATATATATATATATATATATATATATATATATATATATATATATATGTGTGTGTGTGTGTGTGTGTGTTTATGTTATCCTCTCTATTTGATTATTGCTGCACCGCCTCCAAAATGTCTATCTCTGTTTAGCCTAATGGTTGACTGGGAGAGAATGCCCTATGGCATTAAGTCCGCCATATGTACTACTTTGTGCATAAAGGCGTAAATAAATAAATAAATGTAATCTATAATTTCGATAATAGCAATGAAATAGGAAAAACCACATAGAATTTCCTTTGGGTATTACTGTATCCATGTTGTATTACATAAGAGAGGTTACACTTAATGAAACTATTCTTTTTTAATTATCGTTTATAAAGTTATAACGAAATGACACTTAAAAACATAAATCACATAAGTGTTATTCTTCCAAGGTTTGATATGTTATAATACGGGAAATTCGCATAAACAAGAGCAACACACATAGCTTAATAATGTAGTTATACCAATTAGCAGTGGGCGGTAGGTTCAGTGGAAGCGCAGTATAGGGCAAGCTCTCACTGGAGGTAATTAGATTCCGGTGCATGCTTTGTGAAGTCTATATGCGAGGGCTTCTAATATGTGCGGCGCTTATTGTTATGTGCGGGATTTGAACCCGCGGGCCACAGAGCCGTAACTCATTGCTAAGCCACTGCACCATGGAGCCGTCATCAATTAATAGTAATTGTCCAAATTAATAATCAATTACCAAACTATTACTTAAAGTCGATACGCCAGAAATTTACCTGTATGTCCGAGGTTTTGTTGAGAATTACGTGGCCACCGATGTTAATAACGGCCAATGCCATCCCCCCAATTGTGGCCTCATGTAATCGTACCGGCAGCGTTGCGTAGGTGACGTATGTGAACAGTGCGCAGGTGCCGGCACTCACGCTCAGGGACCTGTCACAAACTCATCGTTGAATTTGACAATAATAAACTGACTTACATATTTTTAAATAGAGTAACGGATACATACGATTACACACATACACATAACAAACATTGGTACGTTAATGTTGTGGCCCATAGATATCTAAATCTATCCTCGATTAAGAATCAAAATAAGAGGATGCCTAGGCCTGAACACTAACATCTTTTCTCGATTAAGACTCAAAATGCTGATAGGTAGTTGTTATCTATGAGCCTTGTTACCAAGGGAAAGGGTGTTTGGTCTAACATACGAAACGCAGCATTATTTTATGTTGTTTTTAACACTAGTATTCTATGTAAACGTTGTCCTTCCTCGGTAGAGCTAGCTAATTCTTGGAGCATTAAATATTTATGAAATTTTTAAATATATGGTTCACCTAACGTTGTACGTTCTCTTTCAATTTTGAATTGATTTGATTTTATTAATTTTTATTTATAACTAGCGATCTGCCACAGCTTCACGCAGATGATCTTTGAATTTCGACTACAGTACCATCTACTGGATCCAAATGTAAATCTAAACCATACAGAAACTCATTCAAACACACACACACACACACACACACACACACACACACACACACACACACACACACACACACACACACACACACACACACACAAAACTCATCAAAATCAGTTGAGAGGTTTTTGAGTCCAAGCGAGACCGACGAACAGCAATTGATTTTTATATACAGAAATTTTGAGCACTGCTTAATCTCGTTCTCTCTGACCATAAAACAAAACAAAAGGAAACAAGAAATAGCCACTTTCCAAGACATTTAAAGTATACCATAGTGCACTGAATAACATGACGGACTCTTCCTGCTTTATCGCTACCTATGAACAACTACAACAAGTAATCGCGTCGTAAGATAATCCACTACTCTCTCCCGTGAATGTCGTAAAAAGTGACAGAGGAAAATGAAAAAGGGGATTGATAGCAGCATCTTAAAGATAACAGCTCAGATGGTTAGCGCTTGCTGTTAAGTCACATTGCATCGACATCTTTCATGGTTCTAAGGCCTCAGCAAGGGCTGACATTAGATTAGCCATTAATTAATTAATATTTATTACTTTAGAGTTTTTTTTCATTTTTTTAGTTTTATCTGTTATCTTGTGCACTTGTGGCATGCTGTGTTCACTGTTATTAGAATTGACGTTTTTTTGTTACTTATTTTATGTTACCTGTACTATGTAAACATTACATTCCATTTGTAAACCAAATAAAAAAAAATACGCAAGCAACCCGGGTCCGATCCCCGCCGGCACCAATAGATTGTTAATTGCAATTTTAAGTGCTGATTTACCACGTGCTCGGCTGTAAAGGAAACATCGTGAGGAAACCTGCATGTCTAAAGTAAAGTAAAGTAAAGTAAAGTTACAGTCTATATACGTCCCACTGTTGGGCACAGGCCTCCGCTCATTTCTGAGAGGGTTTTAGGGCAAGGAATTGTCCGCCGCGCTGCTCCAATGCGCGTTGGCGAACTTCACATGTCTTCGAAATATTTTTTTCTTATTTCTCTGATATGCAGGTTTCCTCACGATGTTTTCCTTCACCGCCGAGCACGTGGTAAATCAGCACTTAAAATTGCAATTAACAATTTCATTGGTGCTGGCGGGGATCGAACCCGGTTTGCTCGCGTACTGTGAAATTTACAGCGAGCGCTAACCATCTGAGCTACCACGGCTCTGTATAACCTGCAAGTCTGAAAAATAAAAATAAAATATTTCGAAGACATGTGAAGTTCGCCAACACGTATTGGGGCAACGCGGAGGACACTTTCTTGCCCTAAAAACCTTCTCAGAAATGAAGAATGTAAAACGGACGTATATAGGCTGTAACTTTAACTTTATAAATAAAACTGTGTTTGCCAATCCGCCAGCAGACTTTTTTTATCAGAGAGGGGGCAAACAAGCGTACGGTTCACCTGATGTTAAGTGACTACCGCCGCCCATGAGCAACTGCAACATCAGGGGAATTGCAGGTGCGTTGCTTTTAGCAACGATGATCCAAATGACGCAATTTATATGGGAGGCTTTTGATATACTACTATGGATGAATGAATACATTAACTGAAATAACTTACAATTATTTGTGTATTATAAATTCATCAAAGCAAAATATCATAAACATAATATTCAATATAACATAATTAAAGTAACTTCCTAACACGAAACTCAATAATTAATATGTCGCTTAAATCGAATATTAATACATTTTGAATATACCAAAGATTAAATGATGTTGATGTGAAAGCTTTGTTCTATTTATATAATAAATTACAAAATTAACACACGAACTGAAGAACTTACTTACGATAATTCAAATGGCACTATTTTGCGATTTTATAACCTTGATCGGTAAAAAAAACGCATCAATCATCGTCATTTCCAGAACTTTATACTGTTTATAATAAAAAAGTTATATTCTGCGATATTATTGGAAGTACATGTTTTTTCACTAAAATACAAAGAAATAATAGTTTCGGAAATAATAACTTGTGTAATTATTGCAACGTTTAAAAATTATGCAGCATTTTTCCGTTAGTGCAAAGATTTAATACTGTAAGGAGCGAAGAAAAAACACTTTTGACAACTGTATCCGTATAGGATTTACGTTGTTCTTCTATTGACAATATGAAAATAGCTTATTTAAATCTGACGCAAGTTACGTTACTTTAATTCCTTAAACGCCTTGTTTAGTCGGCGTTTTGACATTTACCTAACTCGCGTTGGTCTATTGGTTCGTAAGATTTTTCTTATAACACGAAAACAAGGGCTTAATTTTGGTATTTCGGGTAATATAATTTAAGTATTTTTAATCTTAATTTAAGCAGTGATAGTAGAGATATGAATATGAAAAACGAAAAGTAGCATTCAATATAATTTGTCATTTTGAGGTCGTGTTGGATTAATTTAACCCTGAAGTCTGAAGATGAATTTTTAATGCAAATACGAATTTAACTATTTAGTTTTTTTCACACAATTGGTACATACTTTTGCTATTTATATATATATATATATATATATATATATATATATATATATATATATAGGTAATATGAGCGATTGGACAAGCATGGTTTTGGATTTTGTAGAAAAAATATGTTTTAAACGATACAGAGAACGTAACGTAGCAATGACTTACGAACAAGTGAGTCTTGACTGAAAACTGAGTTCTCCAATTCAGCGTGCTGTCGATGTGTAGGCGAAGATGTTTTAAACACACACGTGGCACAGATGTACTGAACGAAATTGTAATCCCATTGTAATAAATAGGATGTAAGCCTGCAAGAATCATCTTGGCTAACATGCTGTCGATCGCGAGTATAAGATGCAAACCATTCCATTGCAATAGGGCAAAATTTTGTCGAGGCATTATGGAAAGAAGGATTTCATGATCAACTGTGTTGAAAGCATTTTAGAAATCAACTAGTACCACAGTACCAGTACTGTTACTTTTTTCTTGCATGTATTGTCTAATATCGTTTCTGACGTTAAGTAAAGAAGTAATTGTACTGTTACAGGAAGTTTGTTGACAAAGTCACTCTTTACCTTCAGAGGTAAAAAGTGGCCTGTGGAAAGGTATTTGGCTACTCGTGTGATTTGAAAATCCGTGCTATTTGTCAACCAATGCGTGATAAACGTGACTACTGAGTGTCGTATATACATATTTATCAACCAGAAATTGCTCGTATTATTATTAACTTAATTTATAGTATTATTTTTAGACTGTCATTATTTTTATACTGCTCTATTTCCTACGACTAAAATATATTCATTTTTGACTTTATGTAAGAAATTCATAGTTGTTAACCCTTCGTCTGTTGCACGCTCGTATCCCGGCGGATGTCAAGAAGGCCGATTGTGGCCGATACCGTGGACCCGCCGGGAAACGAGAGCAGACCAGTAAGACGCATTTCGCGCTATTTTTAACCGTTGAAATATTTCTCTTTCCTTTTATCATATAATAAAATGCTAAGGAGTGTATGGGCTAGCAATAATCACACCTTTTTACAATAGAGATATGTAATATGAGACCCATTTTATGACTCACAGAGCGATAGTACTTTGTACCTAAGTTTGAAAATCAATTGCTGTCCGTTAGTCTCGCTCAAACACGAAAATAGTTCGATTCTGATTCAATACAAAAGAATCGAGCCATTTCTTTTTCGGTGAAAGGAGACGGGCGAATTTGGGCCTAACCGTTACACAAGTGAAATATGTATCAATATTTTTTTACAGTTTTTTTGTAGTTAATAATGAAATATTAAGCAGTTTTATCATGGGAAAAGAAATTGAATATTAAATAAAAATAATACTGACTTTCGTTGTTTTCATTTTTAAACAATGCTGCCGGATGAAATAGGTTAGTTAATCGATTTTAATAGAAAAATAGAAAAAAAAAGAATAAAAAGTAATTCAGTGTTTTCTTCTTTAGGTAATTAGGAAACTTATTATTTAAATAATGGTCCTCGTGACACTTCAAGGTTTCTAAAAAGTCGTAAAATGAATTGACTGAACCGATTAATAAATCGATTTCACAATCGATTATAAATGTTTTATACAGGCCACAAAGCGGAAATGTCAACGTTAGTTCAAAAACTCAAGCGTCAATCAAATCATTTGTTACGTTTGTTTTGCTCTGATCTTACGGTGGTAGTGAATATTTTCTGTTGTTTTTGTGTGCTGCAATAATATTCCGATCTTTAACGACTCCGGCTATGTGTAAAGGATTCTGACGGTTTCTTTTCTGATTTTACAAGAATACATGTACAAAAGGATAACTTAAATGATTTTCCCCAGCTCACACATAGTGATTTAACAAAAATATCTTTAGGTATTTATCAAATTAAGTACGCTAGGTCCCATTATGGAGAACACATACGACAAGATGGGCGATATGAAATAGAAGTGTGTCGAGAAACGGTTAGCAACCTACTAAGACAACTGTCAATATCCAACCATTCTAGCTGGTTATTAAGTTGCCGAATAAAATCGAGACATAATTAAGCTCAAAAACATATTTTACATATATTTTAGTTGACAGTTATCATAATGGTAGAGAGGCCATCAATTGGTATTATTGTAATTGCTTGCTAAGAAAAAGAACTGTAGGTTGCTGTTGTCATGTAATGTCCATAATATGGTACCTAAGCTGGGCAAGGCATCAAGATAATTTAATACCGCGTGCACTGTTTTTAGACGATATATTATTTGTTTATGATGAAGTGGACGATTAATTAGTCAATAAAAGAGAAAGTGTTTTAATTCATAGTCCCTCAGCTGTTTTATAATTATTTCAAACCTCTAGAATTTAATTGGACGGCGATGTCTGAATCCTCTATGTGTGAATATCCTACAGTATATAACATTATGTTAGTCTAGTTTACAATAAAGTCTAATAAATATTTTCTTAAAGTGTAAAGTGGGAGAGCTTGCTGTAAGAATTACATTGTAAGCATAACGTAAGCAATAACATTGTTTTCATACAGATCAATAACATCCTATATTTTTTTTCTACCATGAAGCAGTTGTACATATTTTTTTTTTTTAAAATGGTATTGGTATATAAATAATATAAAGCAGTAATCGTTACTGTAACATCAGGCCCAGCTTTCTACGAACTTTCGCCCGTCTCCTTTTTTATGTGTGTTTGAATGGGATGGCAAATTTAGATTCAAAATTGGACCCGGTAGGGGCGCTGTTTTTGAGACATTGTTAATGAGAATCAACCGTGCGTAGCCGAGCGGCTTTCTAGTATTAATTATAATTTGGCCATATCGCCATGTATTGGGACAAGGTACTGTAATTTTTGTTTACCTAAAGCGACATACATTTTTAATTTCAGTCATTTTGTATTATAAATATAGGATTTTTTTCAACTTGACTACAGGGCCATCGGATCCAAGCAGAGCTGGCAACCATCGTCACGACAAAATAAATATAGGTATTTCGTAAATCCATCGTTCAAGTCGTTCAGAAATCACACGATTATTAAAAAAACCTTAACTTTATGGACACCACACAGTCGAAGTCAGTCGCAATATAATATATGAACATTAATGTTTGTTTGTTCGTATTTTATGCACTCCCATACCGTTCATCAGATTGCGCTAAAACTTTGTTAACTTATTGCTTGTACTTGCGCGAAGGTTATACGCATAGTACAATTAACTTACAGTAGACCCCGCGTATTATATCGAAAAATTTATTTGAAAGTTATAATATCATTCAATTTCAATGAATGTATTATCATTCCTAATTAAACTTTCAATGGGCACACGGTCGGATCCGACCAAGGCGATGTTCCGTCAAAATACAGGCGGTCAGATACGACCGCACCCACCCACAGCACTTTAACATAAAGTAAAAATACATAGAACACCTAACTGACGTTTGTTTAAACCACAGGATAGAGAATTTTGTATTAATTCTATAATACCATACTTCTTAATGGAAAAGTAGTCTCTAAATATAAGTTTTTATGGTTTAAAGTGCTGTGGGTGCATGCGGTCGCATGCGGCCGCTCGGGATTTGACGGACGCATGTGACTGCATGGGAATTTTATGGGGATCGAAGGGTTAAACAATATAAATCTCACAAATTTAAAGTGATATTTCCAAAATTATTTCTTCTGCGGCAGCGACGTGTCAGGTACCAGCTAGTAAACAATAAACAGTAAAATTAATGAGAATGATATATATCATCGTTAAGTTACGTGACCGATCACTGATTTCAATCATTTTTATTGTTATCTATTCAAGTTAACGATTATATAATGTCAACTTGACTCGCCCCGCTGTAAGTTAGCACAATAGAAAACAAATGATTTATCCGCAGAAAATCAACAGATGGAAACAATAAGTAACGAGAGAGCGGCGTGAACTTCAAAAGTTGGTTTTGTCATGGTTTTGAAAGTTTATGAAAACGTTCAATTTGTGAAACAAAGTCTCCAACATCAAGAATTAACAAACAGAACATCGCACGACACAAGCCATTGTTTTAATTAAATAGTAGAAGAGCTAAGTTAACAAACGGTTTTAATGTTTTAATAGAATAGCATTTAGTTTGAAAGTTTTCATTTGAATCAAAATACTATATTGTGACAAAATGGTTATTATTTTTTCACAACCTATAATTTAAATGCTTACCAATACCTTAGTGTGGACAAACACACATAATCATAAACACAAAATATCAGTTTCTATAAAACATTTTTAATTTAATAAGTAAGAAATTATAAAAACTAATATTAAATACAATAGTAATGTTCGTTTTTATTATTTATGGATATTTCACAAATATAGTTATTTTATTTTATTAATAAATAATGTTGGAACATTGGAATTAGTCCCTATTACATACTTACTTAAAAATTGATTTAAATTGGCCAAGATGGCGACTGAAAGTAGGAATAAAGCAAAATATCAATGGACAAAATACACTAAGCGCGAAAGGAGTAATGGAGTTGGAATACCAGTTTAACACAATCCCGCCTTTTCGAACTAGCTGGTAATTCTGTTTTTTTATTTGAAAAAAAAATGCATGAGTTAACATAATGATTTCTTATATTTACGCGAACACTACACATGATTAAAACTACTTTTACTAGATGTGTTAGTCATCCGAAATCCTAATAACACCATTGGTCACACTGTGTATAGGAAAAAGACCCATACAAACCGATATTTAAACGGTGAATCTCACCACCATCCTTCACAGTTAGCTACCGTGGGCAAATCTTTGTTACAGAGAGCACGAGGGATCTGTGACAGCAAACACCTGGCCACCGAGCTTCAGCACGTCAAGCAAGTTCTGCACGACAACAAGCTTCGGGTCCCGCGCTTACGTCACAGTGACCGAGTGAAGCCGGCCACAGTCGAGCGTGTGCCTGCTGTACTACCATATGTCAGAGGTGTCACAGACAAGATTGGCTATATCTTGAAGCGAGCTTCTATTAGAACATTCTACAAGCCGCCGAAGAAGATTAGTCAGTTCCTACCATCCTTCAAGTGTCATATTCCTCTACAAGATGCAGGAGTGTACAAGCTTGATTGTGAATGTGGTCTCTCTTATATAGGACAAACCAAAAGATCAATTAGGACCCGCCTAAAAGAACATATAGCTGATGTGAAGCATCAACGTTCCGGGAAGTTTTAACAGTGGTAGAGCCACGCGGCAGCTTTGCTGTTGCACGTATGGGCCGGCTCAAACCGGGGTGGTACCACGACCTCACAGAATACCGGCGTGAAGTGGAAGTTTTGCTTCCGCGTTTCGTCTGGTGAGTGCAGGTGGCCGGAGGCCCAAATCCCCCCCCCCCCCCATCAACATGGTAGCGGAATTAAATAAAGATAGACTACCCCAGGAGGGTACCAGCACCCCTGGAGAATCCCTCGCTGAGCATCCACGACCATGTTTCTCCACTTCTGAGCGTGGGTGCTCAGGCTGCCCCGCGTATTCTGGGGGGGGCGAAATTCCGCTCAAGACTACAACTGCTCGGGGCAAACGGAGCAACAAGACCAAGGCGACCCCTGGCACGCTGTCCGTGAATTTCTGCAATATCAGGGGACTTCACTCTAACCTAAACGCCGTCCACTACCATCTCGAGACGGCGAGGCCGGCTTTGCTCTTTCTGACCGAGACGCAGGTGTCCTCTCCGGCTGATGTTTCGTATCTCTCCTACCCGGGGTACAAACTGGAACACTCCTTTGTGCCTCGGGCTGGAGTTTGCGTTTACGTCAGAGAGGACATCTGTTCTCGACGCCTCGGCAGACTTGAAGGTTCGGACCTATCCATCCTTTGGCTACGCGTAGACAGCGACGACCATCCGCGCGTCTACGGGTGCCTCTATAGGTCCCACAGCGGTAATGCCGAAACAGACCGACTCTTCGACCACGTCCAAATGGCTGCAGATTCGTTGCTACAGCAGATCCCCTCCGCAGAGATCGTGATCCTCGGCGACTTTAACGCCCATCACGCCGAATGGCTCGGTTCACGTTTAACCGATCATGCGGGGAGATCTGTTCATGATTTTGCCTTGGCATATGGTCTGACACAACTGGTTACTTCGCCTACGCGGATTCCAGATGTGGAGGATCATGCACCTTCCCTGTTGGACCTTCTGCTGACCTCTCACCCGGACGGATATCAGATTTCCGTCGACGCCCCTTTAGGCTCCTCGGACCATTGTCTGATCCGGAGTGTTGTGCCACTCACGCTGAAATCGCGGTTGCATTCTGCAGGCTGCCGCCGTGTTTGGCACTATAGGTCAGCCGATTGGGATGGGATGCGGTCTTTCTTTGCATCCTACCCTTGGGGGCGGGTTTGCTTCTCGCCGGATGATCCCAACGTTGTTGCGGATTCTGTTACTGATGTGGTACTTCAGGGTATGGAACTTTTTATTCCTTCCTCTGTGGTGCCCATTGGAGGCAAATCTCAGCCATGGTTTGGTCGCTCCTGTAAAATAGCATCATGCTATAAGCAGGAGTGCTACCAAGCCTGGGTTGATGCATCAGCGTCCCGGGATGTAAACACCAGCACTCTAAAAAAGAAGTATAATTCCGCCTCTAGGTCCTTCAAAAGAGTCATTGCCAAGGCAAAGTCAGAGCACATAGGCAGAATTGGCGAGAGACTAGTTCGCCTTCCTTCTGGAACCCGTGCATTCTGGTCTCTCGCCAAGGCTGTCCAGGGGAATTTCTGTCAGCCATCTCTTCCATCTCTGCACAGGGAGGACGACTCACTGGCCCATACTGCAAAGGAGAAAGCCGATCTTCTAGGCTCCTTCTTTGCGTCTAACTCGACTCTCGATGACGGGGGGAGTACGCCGCCGACCATCCCGCGGTGTGAGTGCTCCATGCCGGAAGTGCAGTTCACACAGCGCTCGGTTCGCAAAGCACTCCTCTCCCTGGACATCCACAAGTCGAGTGGGCCTGACGGAATCCCCCCAATTGTGCTGAGGACGTGTGCTCCAGAGTTGGCACCGGTTTTAACGCGTCTTTTCCGGTACTCCTACTCCCTAGGCGTAGTCCCAAAATCATGGAAGACGGCTTTCGTCCACCCGATCCCTAAAAAAGGCGACCGCTCAGACCCGTCCAACTACCGGCCAATCGCCATCACCTCCTTGTTCTCCAAAACAATGGAGTCCATTGTAAACTGCCAGCTCATGAGGTACCTTGAGGATCACCAGCTGATTAGTGACCGCCAATACGGTTTTCGCCGTGGTCGGTCAGCTGGTGATCTTCTGGTCTACCTCACTCACAGATGGGCGGAGGCAGTAGAGTTCAAGGGGGAGGCATTGGCCGTTAGTTTGGACATTGCGAAGGCCTTCGATCGGGTTTGGCACAAAGCGCTTCTTTCGAAGCTCCCTTCCTATGGGCTTCCCGAGAAATTGTGCGATTGGATCACCAGCTTTCTTGCAGATCGGAGCATCAAGGTCGTTGTAGACGGTGCAAGCTCCGATTGCAAGCCTATTAATGCTGGTGTTCCACAGGGCTGCGTGCTATCGCCAACGCTGTTTCTTCTGCATATCAATGATATGTTGCATACCCGTAACATTCACTGCTATGCAGATGACAGCACTGGTGATGCTCTTTACACCGGCCGAGCCAATATTTCTCGGGAAAACGTCTCCGAGTGCCGGGACAAACTTGTGTCTGAAGTCGAGTCTTTGCTGAACAGAGTCTCGGATTGGGGACGACTAAATCTAGTCCAGTTTAACCCCCAGAAGACACAAGTTTGCGCGTTAACCGCTAAAAAGAACCCCTTTGTCGTATCCCCTCAGTTTCAAGGCACTCCCCTTGTTGCCTCAGCCAGTATCGGAATCCTCGGCGTCGACATATCGAGTGACGTGCAGTTTCGTGGTCACTTGGAAGGGAAGGCCAAATTGGCCTCTAAAAAGCTTGGCGTGCTCAGCAGAGCGGGACAGTATTTCATGCCGGCACACCGCCTGCAACTTTACAAGGCGCAGGTTCGGCCGCACATGGAATACTGTTCCCATCTCTGGGCTGGGGCTCCCCAGTACCAGCTCCTTCCACTTGACCGCATCCAGCGCAGAGCGGCTCGAATCGTCGACGACCGAGTGCTTTCCGATCGGCTCGATTCACTGGCGTTGCGAAGAGATGTTGCATCGCTTTGCGTATTTTATCGCATCTATCACGGGGAGTGCTCTGAGGAATTGTTCGGATTAATCCCAGCCGCCAAATTTCGTGAACGCACGACACGACAAACGTCCCGATACCATCCACACCATCTGGATGCTTGGCGGTCCACCACTGTACGTTTCACAAGGAGTTTTCTTCCACGTACAACCTCTCTGTGGAATAGTTTATCACCGGCGATTTTTCCGGACCGATACGACCTGGGGACCTTCAAGAAAAGAGCTTACTCCTTTCTAAAGGGCCGGCAACGCACCCGCAATTCTCCTGGTGTTGCGGTTGATCATGGGCGGCGGTAGTCACTTAACATCAGGTGAGCCGCATGCTCGTTTGCCCCCTCTTCTATAAAAAAAAAAAAAAAAAAGTCTGCAGTTTGTGATCATATCCTAGACGACCCCAACCATTACATCAGATTTGATAGACCACAAATCCTCGCGAAAGAACACCGATTCCTACCAAGGATGATACGTGAGGCTATAGAAATTAAAAAACATCCTAATTTCAATAGAGAAGGAGGCTGGGTACTACCACCTGCTTGGGATCCTATAATCAATAAAATTAAAACTAAACCCAAGCATACCACTGCAAGACCTCAAGACACAGTCAGTTCATTTTGCATAGATCGGACCATAAACAATAATTAAAAAAGCTGAAGGTACTCCGGGTTTAACAATGACATCGGGACGTCAGTCATCTCAGTCCCCCGTGACCATGGGTGCTGGAAAGCGCCCGAAACGTCGGGAATTAAAAATAAAAAGTAAAAATAAACGCGATAAAATCCGTAAAAGTAGTTTTAATGCATGAGTTAACAAATCCACCTTCTCCCTAACAGCATCCGACAACCATGCGCTCCATCGCCAGTCTCCACGCCTTTGTTGGCGTCTTTGCTATTTACGTCTTTGCTATTTACGTCGTCAATCGTAATGCGTTAAGCATGGATATATATAAGGAATGGAATAATTTTTCATCATCAGTGCGCTTTATCATCTTCAGTTAAGTCACCACTTAAAAGCAGGTGGGACAGCAGTCAAGTCATGTCTTACTTAAACTAGATATTTTGTTTCAATATATTCAGAATGTTTTAGATGGATACAATACAGAAAAATGTAGATATTAAAAACATTCTACCCGAAAGTATCACAATTTTTATTTATCAAATATTTGCTTGATACTTGGTAATATGTCCGATGTTTAGAAATTTTTTTTTAATATTTTTATAACAGTAACCTTGTATAGTTTTCAGCTATCATTACTCGATTTTTGTATGGTATATAAAATATAAAATTGGTCATATTAAATGTACAGTACCCGGTTGACCGAGCTTTGCTCGGTATTTTTCGCTCGATTTTTTTAATTCGTGTGTTTTGGAAATTATATTTAGATACAAATTACATACTGATGAATTATAAATAATATTTTTTGATCTTAGCGACATAACAGAAAAAACTGAACTGGTTATTTGAATAAAAAATCATGAGTGCAATTATTTTTATTTAAATTTTCGTGTTTTTAAAAAATACTAAAAAAAAGGGCTCGAAAAAAATATATTTTCTCAAAAAAGAAAGAAACTTGAAAAAAAAAATAAAAAAGTCGGTCGGTCGGTCTGGGCTCGAACCGGGGTTTTACGATTTTGTGACCGCCCATTATACCAATAAGCTATTTATAATCATTATCAAACTGTCAAAATTTACCTTCTTATTCTAACTATATTGTAGCAGTTTTTAATTGCCTAAAAACACGGACAAAAAGACATTTTCTAAAAATAAATCTTAGCTAGATCGATTTATTATCCCCGAAACTCCCTGGACACTAAATTTTATGAAAATCGTTGGAGCCGTTTCCCGATTATATATATATATATATATACATATATACAAGAATTGCTCGTTTAATAGTATAGGATTTGATTGAGTTTATATAAGTTTAGAAGGAAGGTAAATGGAGTTTCATTGTAATAACATTTACGCAATAAACGGACAGAGAATTTCCACAGTAGGCAAAAGTGGATAGATAGTGAAAAGTAGGATAGACCTCTTTACTTACAATTTATAGTTTGGAAAAGTAAAAGTCCGTAGGAAACTATATATTTATAGGTGATACAAAATTACCTATACTGTCGCTTTATAATAATTTATATTAATTAATTCGCTAGTACCCGGCGAGTTGATGTCGCAAAAAAAATTGTGATAAAAATTAATTGAAGCTAAATAATACATAACTTTCAAATAAATTTGTGCGCAATTGCAAGCAATAAGTTGACAATGTTTTACTGCAATCTAATGAGCGGTACAGCAGCGCGTAAAATACGAGCGAAGGAACATTAATTTTTATATATTAGAAGAAATAATTGAGGAATTATCGTTTTAAATTTGGAAGGGTTATATTGTTTGAATAGGGATAATAATACATTCGTTAAAATTGAATGATATGGGATGAATTTCAAATGAATTTGTTGCTTCGATTTGCGCGTTACCTACCTTTTGTAAGTGTAATACGAAAAGAAATATTAATTTTTATTTATTAGAATGTAATATGACACATAAGGGTACGTTTTCCAAAAGGAAAATGAAACAAACGAGCCAAAAATTTTGTAATTGGGGTCACTAAAATCTGGGTTGGAATGTACCTTTGTGCCTTTCAACAAATTGTGTGGCATTTCTTTTAAGTGAGTAGTCTGCACCGCACAATCAGCTACAAATGTCTACTTACTTACAAAATAATGAAAAATATAGATTTGTAGATGTATTTTTATTGCATTCATACATGTATTTTTAAATAGCATAACGATGTCAATCGCGCCGACTGGATGGAGCAACGCGATGTGATGGAAACACGCGGTTCAGTTGGTTAATTATCTTTTTTTTTAAATAACATCAACAAATACCTGAAAACTGAAGTTCCAGCGAGGCCCAATTCAATTAAGATGAAGGTTGCCAGCACCACGTAGGAGATCGTCAGCAGGTATATTTCATTCATGGCTGGTCGGCTCAAGCATGCCAGAAGACCTGACAATAGTAACGGAATTTTATTATGCGATTTTATCAAGATTTGTCAATAAAAGTAAATAAAATAATAGATAAAATTATAATGTATTCCATATAAAACAAGTATAACATAGTATACAAAAGTAATCATTACGTTTGATTTTATAGATAAAAACGACAACTACATGCAGTTATACATCTGTTTTCCCCTATGTTACAAGTACAATATCATGAAGTTTTTTCTCTTCGACTTGGAACCAAAACAAATTGTATTTTTTTTCGTATTTTACATGGAACAGGTATCTAAAAGCCGATACCATAACCGGTACTCGAAGTGGAAGTATTTTATTATTTTCAACAAATTCATGGGAATATCTTATTTTGATTTCGCATGACTTCATAATCATCATCAACAACACAGCTCCTCATAAGCCTAACATAGGTTTTCTCACTTTTATTGTCAGATAATGATTGAGATCATTAACTAAGCATCAATCAGTGCAACTCCGGTTCCATTATCTAGTTTGGAGCTATCTTTATGATAATTATTGCCAGTGTTTATATAACACTGAATTCTAATGATACTTCAGTTAAAGACGGTACAGTATACTTTAGTACATTTATTTTATTTTATTGTAAGAACATGCTATTATTATAACTGCAGCAATATCACTAATACTAATACTTATATTTAAAGTAGAAAACCTCTTTCATATTAATAATAAAACTTACATGTTAATTGCTAACCTGCTATTGTGCTGAATAAAGCTTTACAAAGTTTCTATGACAGTAGCTAGGTAATTACAACTCACAGGCATACACTAGTGCAGCAATTCCGAGAACTATGACGTTAACTATGTGTGCGGCGCGTTCTTTAGCGTAGTAGACGCGTTTCATGTGAGAAGCGTTACCCTCGAGCAAGTAGTCGAAATTCAGTGTGGTCAGGTTCAGGGGCTCCGGTGTGAATTCAAATCTAAGGAAAAACAAAATAGATTTAATAATCTGTTATGTAAATTGTTCAGTTTATAAAACAGTAATATTTTCAATAAACCTTGAACACTAATTTTTTTATAGAATAACAGTGACAAACGATCAACACAATTCAGATGTAAGTAATGTGTGAAAGAAGTTAGATGAAGACCTGACAGATGTACCAATTAAGGTGATATCTCGAAAATTTGGTGGTTTTTCTATTTTACATATTTTTCAAGTTTTATAGATTACCTGACGGTAAGTGGATGCTGTGGCCAAATATCTACGTTTATCCTCAATTAAGAATCAAAATGTAGATGCACTGTCACCCCTGAAGACTGATATGGAATGCAACGTTTCTAGTAAAAATGAAACACACCATACAAAACACAGTAGCACTAAGCTGCTGTCTTACACTG
The DNA here is from genome assembly GCA_036936625.1 of Parnassius smintheus behrii. Classification (NCBI taxonomy): domain Eukaryota; kingdom Metazoa; phylum Arthropoda; class Insecta; order Lepidoptera; family Papilionidae; genus Parnassius; species Parnassius smintheus. The sequence goes on along the minus strand of JAUPFT010000016.1, from coordinate 13,318,121 downwards.
GTATTCTGTGAGAGCGTTGTCCTACCCCGGTCGTGCGACCCATTCGTGCTACAACCATAATATAGCTTCAGCGTGGCTCTATTATGTAAAAACTATATATTTTTAAAGGGTTTAAACCTAACAAACACAATATTCAAAATTACCAAGAAGTTGTATTATCATCTTACCAGCCTTTTACAAGACCACTATAATAAATTGAGCTACAACCTGCTTGGTATAAATACAGAAAGTTGTTAAGACACAGGGAAATTAATAAGACGTCCTCACTGATAGTACTGATATTCTTTTCTTTGATTATAATTTAAGTTTTAAACCGTTTAGTGTATAGACTTTATTAAAGAATTTTGTTAATTTTTATATTTTGTAAAAAAAAGCCAAGTTGTTTATAATTTGCAAGATTTTGGTGAATTCATTTTTCATCAAACAATTTTACATGTACACTAGGGATTGACTCAACTATATCAAATTCAATGTCGATATTTATCTAGATCGTTTATTATTAAATGGCAGACTTGTAGCCTACACAAAAAATAAAAGCTCGATTTGCGTTGTAAACACGGACTTTATTTTTATTTTTTAGTTTTATAGTAAACTCAATAATTTAAGTAGGGAAATTTGTAGGTACCCAGTTAAAAAAGATTGTTCTATTTTAAAGCCAAAGTGTAATTGTAATTAATATGTTTAATAATAATTTTGAAACGTTTGCTGGTAAAATAAAAACGAATATACAGAGTACTACATAATGACTGTTATTTTTTATACAAGTGGCTACATGTTTATCTACATTTTGTTAAAAAAGTAATTCACACGAGAGACAGTGCCCTCGCATCACATCTTCTCTTAAACTAAATGTATTAAATTTACAACACCTACAATTTACATTTACCACCTCCACAGAGTAAGTCATTCATTCTTGGGGAAATGCATTTACTATTACAACAAAGTTCCCGAGTACTTGTATGTTACAAGGTTTCTCTATTATCAAGTTTAAATATTTTGGGCAAAAAAGGTTATTATAATATAAATGAATATATGGTTGATATTTAGCCCTGGGAATAAGATGGTCGCTTCCAAACTGTTTCTAAAACAAATTTTGTAAATAGTTTATACAACCTTTCAGTCCCATAATTTACTTGAAAAAAGCCCTGCTTGCTTCGTTTTGGTTTTTGCTAGTTCTTCCTAAGGTAGAGGTTTTTCTTCGAATCAAAAAAATTACCTTCAATAAGAATTACATGTAATCTGTATTGAATAATACTAATTTACTCTATTCTATTCTTTCAAGTGGAACGCCAGTGCGTGCGGAAGTGTTAACTTATTGAACAGTATTACGAAAATGACTACAAATGCTCGAAAATACAACTTTCTTATATCTTTCTTGGGGAAAATTGTTTAATTTTATGAGTACCTCTCCAGAGATAATTGGAATTTTATATATTTTTTTAGTAAAATCCAACAAAAGGCCTACCTTCCTTCGCTTATTCCCGCTAAATTGTTTTTTGATGAAATAAAAATTATTGGGACTATTATGATAAAAATTCGGTTACTTTTTGAAGTTATTCAGTTTCGTGTACTAAACAAATGTTACTGAACTTTTTACTGTTCTCTTAGCACTTACAATTGAATTGTTGTGGCCGCACTGAAATCAATTATTTTTATAAGTAAAATATACATTACTAGTTAACGCACACGATGACTAATCAAAATTTATCACGCGTTTTCGGCATCTTAGATCGTCTATACACCAGTATATTATAAATCTATGGACAAAACTGGCTCAAGATACTTAGTAGATATTACATGTAAAAATATGTACAGGATGGGCCATGAATTTGTTAACACTAAAAAAAAAAGAAAAATAATAATATGTATAGGTAATTCAAAAAACTATTTATTTCTCAGTAACATTGGAATTTAGTTTTTAAAAATAATATCATTTAAATGAGCAACCTCGCGATCTCGGCATTACTCTAAACGACTAAACGAGCGCGAACATTTTCAAATACTCTTCGGCATAATTACCGAGAGATTGAAGTTCTCTCTTCTATTATCCTTACTTTTAAGTTATGAAATGTTTTCGACTTATGAGTGTGCACCCGATGCCTAAAATATTTCGATTAAAAGAAGTCAAAGAAGTTTGCTGGCGTCAAGTCAGGACTGCTAAGTGCCCACGAAATGTCGCCACCGAGAAATCAGATTTTGAGGAAACATTTCTCTCTAACGACTGACAGGGTCGCATTAGGTATGGCAGGTAGCTTTGTATTGCTATAATCATGTGTATTCTGACTGTAGCCGTCAAATTCCTGTGGCTACGGTGACAGAAACTCTTTTTTGATACCTTTACATAGTTAGGTGAGGCTCGAAGAAAGAGGGCCCAATCATTTATTTCGCTGAAATTTCTGACCATACAGTTACCTTAGGCAAATGAAGGGGGTTTTGCTTTAGGATTTATACTGCTTCAGCATCTGCAGTTCTGTTTGTTGACGTGACCGTTAAGGTGGAAATAGACTTTATCATAACAAGATGTTGGCAAAGCTACGGAAACGATACAACAGTGTCTCGGCATACAATTAGCCTAAATTTTAATCGTTGGGCTTTAGTTACTCCACTTAAAGAATTTTGTATAGATGTAATTTGAAATCTGATTTCAAAATACGATGTAAGGTTTTGCGTAATATTTCTAATTCGATAAATCAGGATCGCATCGAACTGTAGTTGAAACTCTTTGCACGTTCCTTTCGCTCCGTGAAGTTCGTAAGCCGCCAGTTTACTTCACATTTAGTGTCGATCCCATCTTCTCGAACTTCTTCGCCCATTTCTTTATTACAACTGAACTTGGACACTCTTACAAGTCACGTAAATCATACTTAATGCGAAAAAAGTGCCTAACTGTAATGAGCTTAAACGTGTTCAAATAAAATTGCTTAATCCAAAAGGCGAGCCGCGGCCTCGCGAAATTATGATTAAATTTCCGAGATACAAGCTAGCCGCTCCACCTCTTCCCGTGGCCCACGAATCTTAAGTTTGCGCGGGAAATCAAATTTTGATGTAAACTAATTCATGGCCCATCTTGTTGTACATACTTCTTGTTTGAAAGATCAACGCTGAAATAAAAGGAGTGCGTCACAGGATTACAGATTCATAAGAATCTTGGCATAAAATAGTTTAAAATGAAGTTAAAGACAAACATCCGTTAGTAACGTTTTTGGAATGCTTACAAAAAACGCTCAGTTATTTGCTAACACGTCTGTTGTAGCACAGAAATTTAGAAAACGATTGCAAATGTACATTAAAATGACGATTTCATCCTGGATATTATTAAATCATGTCTAATCTATAATGAAATTAGAGTTCGTAATCGCCTGGACAAAATGCAGAATTTATGAATTATGCAATAATATTATTTAAAACAAGGAAGTTATATTTGATTTTAATGCAATACGGTAACGGTAATACATAATATGTTTTTAATTAAAGTGTGGTTAGTAAAATTAATTAGAAAATAAAGTGTATGTGTTGATTGTATTTGAAGTAAAAAGTCGGTAAAACAAACGAAAGTGAATTCCGACTATCCACTCTGCCTGGGGTGGATTAATGAACACGTGTTTCCGAGTCTCCACCGTAGGGTGGATTTTTAGGTTGTATAAATGAAATAATCCTTATGAAATGCAACTATGCAACTTACCGGTATGGGTCTGAATCAATGAAAACAGACGAATTGGTGGGTAGTACAATGCCGCTAAAAAAGTTCTGAGCGATGAGCAGTGTGTGAATCTGCACCACCATTAGCGCTAAAGCAAACGTTAGCAGCAGTCCGAGTAGGTGTGTCATGTTAGTCTGGTTCATGCGTAGAAAGTAACGCTGGTATAGCATTTCAACCTGTGGACAAAATAAAGAACGAAAATGTAAGTAGGTGTACATTATTTGATACCAGTACTTGATACTGGTTATTATTAACTATACTAGGTAGAGCCACGCTACAGCTATATTATGGTTGTAGCGTGAATGGATCGGCTCGACTAGAGTAGGACCACGCTCTCGCCAGAATACCAGCGTAAAGTAGCAGCTTGAATCTGCTGTGTTTCGTATTGTGCTGTGTATTTCATAGTGTAAAGAACCGGCGAACCTTTTTACTGGAAACAGTAACTAAGTCTCTGGGGTCTCCTGGTTCTCAGGGATGACAACACATAGTCTGCATTTTTAATCTAAATTGAGGATAAATGTAGATGTCTGTGGGCCACAGCGTCCACTTACCATCAGGTGGACTGTGTGTACGTGTCGTTAACCCTTATTTTAAAGATAAAAAATATTTTCCAATGATACTTTCAGTGATGAGAGATGACCCGTGCTCAGAACTGAGACGTATAAAAGTCTTAACTTTAATTTGACTTTATAAATATAACTATAATACTTTAAAAGAGAAGTGCTTTTGTATTTGGATATTTACTCGTACTTGTAATTCGCTTCTCGAGTAGAGCACCAGAGATTTCGATAAAATTTTGTATTGTGATAATGTTTTACTTATCCCTGATATATTTTTTCTAAGGCCGAGTGAAACTCTGTCGTCGAGGTACTAAATACTAATAAGAGGTACTAATACGCTTGCATAAAATATCTTATATATACGTTATATTTAACTGTATTCGAAATATTTATATTCCAGGTTACACGTTTTTTAGGGAATTTATGAATAGGACAAATGTCTGCGCCCTACCTTCAGTCACTGATATAACTGGATAAGTTTTTTCGTATTTTGACGAAGTCAACAGAAATCACAGTTATTTTAATAATTATTTGCTCAATACATTGAGCTATTACGTACTACGTACTAGAGGCGACACTGCGTTCAGCTACTATGTTCCACTCAACTGCGGTGCATACACCGCACTTTAATCATTCACTCGCTAGGTGCTTGTAGAGTTGACACGTGTTGTGTTGATTTAAAAAAAATCTCTTGATAAAAATATGCCGTCGTGTGTACTAAGATATTGCACAAATAATTCAAGAAATGTCAGTAAAAACCAAGGAATTACTTTTCATCGGATAATAAGATGCTTAATCGATAAAAAGTATTATAGAATAATAATAAAACAAATTATTGCTAAGACGCCATCTCGTGTCATGAAATATTGATTACGAATTTAATATGTTCAGATGCGACATTTCTGTGGGTAGTTAAGTATAAGTCGAATATATTATTATACACATATTTTTGTGGAAACATATATAAGTCATAATAATTAGGCTCAATTTTTCATCTTTAAATCTGCTTATTATTCTTTTATTTTATTTTTAGGTTTCCCTATCAAAGTCAAAGTGGAAAAGCATTTAGGAACGACTCTTATTCTAATTTAAATAAATATATTTGTAATCTAAATGTTATGTTAATAAGTTTTGTTAAATATACATTTAGTATGTTTTTTTATATTTGACGTAGATACCTTTTAAAATATTCAGATAAAAATATCATTAAAATGTAATTGTGATATAATATTATGTAATATTATATCACAATTACATTTTACCATCAAATTTAACCGTCAAATGCCTTTTGTACGCCGATGATCAAGTTATCCTTGCGTCGTCGGCGGCCGAGTTGCAAATAATGGTTACATTAATGAACAGATCATTAAAAGAAAGGGGTATAAAAGTGAACGCAAGTAAGACGAAGGTTATGGTTTTTGAAAAGGAAGAAAGTAAAACGATTTGTGAAATAAGAATAGAAGGGGAGTTGATCGAGCAAGTAGATGAGTTTGTATATTTGGGCTGCTTATTAACAGGGATGGGAGATATGATAAGGATATAGAACGACGAGTGAATGCGGGACATAGAGTAAATGGGGTCCTGCACTCTATTGTGAAGAGTCAAAATGTGTCGAAAAAGGCACGTATGGCAATTCACATAGCTGTGTTGGTCCCTACTTTAACGTATGGTAGTGAAAGTTGGGTGTGGCAGAAGAAGCACGAGAGTAGAATGAATGCAGTAGAAATGCGGTCGTTAAGGAGTATGTTAGGGCTGAATCTTAATGACAGGGTAAGAAATTGTGTAATAAGAGAAGAGTGTGGTTTGCAAGATGATGTTGTGACCAGGATTAAGAAAGGAATGCTTCGGTGGTTTGGTTTGGTTGTCTTCATGTGGAAAGAATGAACGAGGAAAGAGTGACAAAGAAAATTTATGTTGTAGAAGTGAATGGCAGAGTCGGAAAGGGACGTCCTAGGCGAAAATTTATCGACCAAATTGGCGATTTATTGAAAACGGGCCAAATTAGGAGTAACCTTAACCGACGAGCATGTATGCGGAGGTGTATGGACGTGAAGGAGGCGAGAGAGGTGTGTCAGGATCGTGCCAAATGGAAGTCTGTAGTCTCTGCCTACCCCTCTGGGTGACAGGCGTGAGTGTTTATGTATATGTATGTATTGTGTAATATTATATTAAATAAGCAAATATAATATACAAAATAAATAACAAAATTTAAATATTGTTCTCGATATAATTTACATATTTAACAATGTAATCTACTATTGCCTACGGATCATTCTACCTATGTTTATTCTATGATAAAAAAACCAATCGCGCGAACACAGAGTAGCGCACATTTTTTGTTTGAGATAGCTGTTCTAGTACGTAAGTACATATTATTACTTCAATGGCTCAATACAAGACTAAGTAACCAGTCAGACCTTTTTAATAATACTAGTTTTTACGGATTTTATCGCGTATATTATTTTTTTTATATTCCCGACGTTTCTAGCACTTTAGTGCATCCATGTTCACGGGAAGCACTGAGGTGTTCGACGTCCCGATGTCATAGTTAACCACAGCTACCCACAGATTATAATTATTAATATTTGTTCCGATCTACACAGTTTGAACTTGTAGTATCTTGAAGTCTAGGAGATAATTTAGCTAACCGATCCAGTGGTGGTTGCCTTATTGTTCTGACTGCTGCTCAGAAGCTCTATATCAGATTGCTGGCAGCCCGTGACCCAAAAACCAACACCACTTCAATAAAAGCAGAAGTGCGGGCCACCTCTAGACTTGAAGTTAGCACTCAGACCATTCGGAATTGTTTACACCGGGCTGGAATACGTGCACAGAGGTCTTGGCGAGCACTCCTGAATTCACAGCAACGTCAGCGAAAGAGATTGCAGTGGATTAGGCTCTGACAAAATGAAGAAGAACAGGGTTGTTATGTATTAACCGGCCGAATTTGCGGAGAAGGCTCATAAAGGTCGATCGGTAGGCAAAAATTTGTTGCAAATAAATCACATTCACTTTGGGATAATTTCTAATCAAAGTAGAAACCATATTTACTCGTATTTTCAAAAATTACAATAACGGCATATAATTATTTATACATTTGAACGTAAGTTATAATTTGACTGCTCTTTGTAATATAACGCATATTTTAATTGATCTTTATTTATTTATATAATAATATCGGACTCATTAGGAATAACTGATAGATTTATGCATTTCTGTTCACATATTGGGAAGCATCACGAAAAGTTAATAGTATGTTTCTTAAATTTTTTTTATCTTTAAATTATAACTCTCTAGCAAAAAGAGTATCTTACTGATTTTTATTTAATTCTGTCAAATAATCAAAAAACCTTATGATACTGAGACACATAAGGTTTCCTTAAGCTGCGAATTAAAATGAAATAAAAACTGTCATTTTTTGTTTTAATAAAATAATAATATCATTTAACAAACATCTTTTTTAAAGTAAAAAGTTAGCGCTTTATTTTTCGGGACCCATAATTTTGATCAGCGTGTTTTAATATGTTGTAAATAAACAAGAACAGCAACAAAGGAAAATATACCAATTTAATATTAAGTAACGTTTTTTATTCAAACTTTTGAAACAAAATATAATGTTATTTTATATTTGCCAATTTATTAATTATATCACTCGAAGAACTTTTCGATCATGAACTTGGCACCGTCATTAAAAGTTTTTCAGAGTGAAAAATGGCTCTGGTTCTGTGACGTAGACAAGATTTTAACAACGATTGT